>CM022481.1:1348890-1430237 GCA_011952105.1 Coreoperca whiteheadi
CACCCCCCACCCCCCCACACTGACACGCTCCTACCAGCTCCATTTCCCTGCATACATGCTGTGCATATAGACACAGATTACATCAATGACAGTGTGGTCCCCACGACGGAAAATAAAGCAACAAAAAAGGGCAACGTGTGCACATAACAGCAGCAGCCTGGGACAAAGCCGACATAAAAACCTGCAGTTGCACTCCAGTGCTGCTTCAGGCCACGCTCCTCAGATAGGCTTTTTGGAGCAACTGGGCTGGCCACCCACATTCTTGGCATGGAAAGAGGCCCGTTTCTCACGGTCTGAGGACAGCTTGTTACGGGTCAGCAGTTTAGATTAAGCTCTGCAGTGGGTCTCCAGTCATTATTCCCCTTTTAAGCAAACTTCTGTGCTTGTCCAACCGGCCATTCGGAGCACACACGCAGCCGCTCCAGTGCTAACAAGCTTGACACAGTGTTGTTAAAGACAGGGGGGAACAGAGAGAGCAGGAAGTTGTTCTAATCTCAAGCTTACAAAAGTGACGTATGTAAACACTTGCATTTACTAACCTGGACCCCCAGATTTATTTTGACGAACGTTTCCATCCCAGTCGAGCCTCGTCAGGTCAAAATGTTTAAAAATGGTTACCTCCTCCATTCATATACCAATATAGGCGGATAGGCTTTATCGTGACAGGTGTGGCTAACCATCCAACCCACCCAGGGGGATAAACATCTCTCAACAAATTTTGTAAAGTACACAATTAAAACTGAATCAAAAGTACATCAATCCCAAAGGGAATCCTGGGAACATGGACACAATAATAGGTCTATACCATCTATACCATATATTTATAATATAGCTACTTGTTGATAGGTGTCCATAGTCTCAAAGTTAACATACATGTAAGTTAGTGCATGTTAAAAGAAATAAAAGTATATGAGTGGAGATTTTCTGGTGAAATGTGTTTTTAATGTTTTTGTCGTGTACGATACGTTTCCTTTCAGGTAACTTGTAACTAGTTTTGGATATTTTTGATACATTTAGGATATTTTTATATACTATTTTTGCACATTGTAACCTGACAAAGAACCCGAAATGGATCGAAGCGTTGTCCATCTAAATACATTTCTGGTTCGTAGTCAGTGTGCAGGCGTTACTCTTTTTCATCTTCGCTATTTTCAAATAGCCTTGCACCTACATGTGATGCGTGTATAGTTATGCTCCTTCTAAACTAACTTGCATGGTCCTCACACAAAAACAAAACTAATTGTATGCACACAAGGAAAGTGAATGAACTGTATTAATTTTGCAGCACATCTAATGCTTTATACAAGAAATTTCAACACTGTGAATATTACATAAGTGGATTTTGTTATATATTAATATATATATATATATATATATATATAGATAGATAGATATTCATTTGGTTTATATATTTTTGTTCATGTTTTTTTCATACAAGACTTGTGAAATTAGCAGTATTTAGGGTGTGTTGGTCAAGTTTGCATTCGTATTGTTACCCCTTGGAGAGACAGAAACTGGGCTTTTCAACCATTTAGATATATTTTAGATATCGATTTTGACTTCCCTGTTCACTTGCTAAAAAGGTTTCATGCACTTTCAATCACAGCGTGGTTCTCGGCTGTTACAGCTGTTCAGGCTGATTTTTGGTCTGTGCTGAAAAACATGTGCAGGCTGAACAGCAATGGACCAAATATTGATCCCAGAGGCGCGCCACATGTGATGTCCACTTCCCTAGACATAAAGAAAATATCCCTTTAGATAGGATGCAAACCAAATCAAGTGCTGAGCCAGAAAGACCCCACCCACTCCCCCTCTTGATTAGGATTATATCATCAAATGCTGCACTCAAATCTAAATAGAAAGAAAGTTCTAATAACACCATTCGATTAGCTAAGGACTGTAGGTTGGTCAAGGAGGTAATCACAAGGCTAATCTTTTCCTGATCCTGGAAAAAAGACATTTTGGAAATACAAGGTTTTCATGTGACAGTAATAGTGAGTAATCTACAGTCTATACATAATATAAAAATATATCAAATCAACCTTTCTGAAGATTTTTTAAACAAAACAAACTATGAAAATCTGCAAAAATACTGTAGAACTAGAAGTGTATTGGACTCAATAGGAGGTAACAGATAATGATACAAACATTGTCTGGGCCTGTTTTTGAGCAGAGTGGAGAGTTTATTACTAAGAGACAATTGAAATGTCAGGGTCTGTGGAATGTAAGCATCAATTTGTGGTTGAAGGCTGCTCTGAGAGCAGACAGGGAGTGAGTGGTGTGATGGCGGAGCTCCAGACACCGATCTCCTACCCTTAAGGTCAAACTGACACTGTGGATGTGACCTGTACTTTCGCACTAGAACTGCAGTGGATAGACATGACATTTGGAGTTGTAGCGTAGCCATCTATTGTGGCAAAGCAAAAATGGCTGCTACTTGGCTGATATCATTAGAAAATCTCTCTTGAAAGAGTTTGTGGATCGACTTGAGAAAGTTTAAAATCAAGACCATCTTCACTGCAGTGTTCAGTGAAAAGCTTTTACCACGGAAACAGCTTCATCATCATGGAAAGTTAGTAACCTTCTCAACAGTATTTTTAGCCACCGTAGTTGTGTGGCTCTATGGATCCGTTGGTCAGTCCACCACTTTGGTCCAGACTGAAACATGTCAACAACTGCTGCCATGAGATTTGTTACAGACATTCACGATCTCCAGAGGATGAATCCTACTGACTTTGGTGATCCTCTGACTTTTCCTCTAGTGCCACCATGAGGTTGACATTTGTGTTTTTAATTAAATATCTCAAGAACTATCAGATGGACTTCTTTTAACTTTGGTACAGACATTCATGTCCCCCTCAGGATTCATTATATTAGTTTGGTGGTCCCTTTTGTCAGATCTTTAGTTTATGACCAAATACCTGCAAAACTGATGACATTCCAATCAGCCTCAGCTGTACTTTGTGTTTACTGCTAATTAGCCAATGTTAGCATGCTACCATAGCTGTAGGCTATTCTTTATAAATATAAATATACCTCTGAAGAAATGACTACATTTAATGTGAAAACTTGATCAACGTCACAGAGCACAGAGCAAGTTAGCCTTTCCTCTCAGCCTCCTGAACTGGTCCATCTTTTTACTGCTACAAAAAAGGAAGCATAAAATATCCATTAAATCCATGTAGAATTATCTTTTGTGCTCCCTGCATAGCAGATTGATTGGATTGTGGCTCTCTAGTACAGTGCTATTGTGAGATTTACTACTTGTAAATGTAAAGTACACAAGCACCCCGAGCTTTGCAACTGGGGAAAATGAAGGATATAATGTGGCAAATGTTTAACTTTAGTGCAATTATTTAGATCTGAGACTCTTAAATTAGGTCACAAAAGCCCTTTTAGAGAAATTGGCTGGACATTTATTCTCTTTTTTGGAGTGCAAAATGACAACCCTTTAATTCCAGCAGTTTAGGAAAAGGCTAACGCTAATCGCCTGGTGACTGTGCACATGTGAAGGGGTGCTTGGCACGGCGGTACAAGTAGACAATGATTGAATTTTCATTTTGAGGTGAAGAGGAGTGCACCATTCTACTCAGTTTGATTCTGTAGTTTCCCACCCCGGGCTGCCCTGGCGAAAACGCAAGCGCTATCTCCACCACACAACTGTCTCTGAGGAGGAGGAGCAGACCAAGTCAGCAGTCTAACATCCCACGTCAGGCAGGAAGCTGGTCAGCGTAGAGAAACAACGGAGAAACTGACCCCTGGTACTGTATTACTGTGAACCCCCATCATGCCCAAAGATATAATGCATGTTTAAGGCTTTATAAATTGCAAAAAATCCACATTACATAGTTTATGTTTGAATACCATTACATATTCACTAAACCCCACTAAATAATAATAGATTTATTCTACAATATGATGGAGGAGATCATTTTGTAAAATGAATTACAATGTGGGATTCATCTGAAATATTTAAAATGTCTCTTCTAAATGGATTTCTAACGTGTCTTTAATTCCAATAGTCAATGTGGGTGTCAGTGTGTTAAATGGTGCTAATGTCACTTTAGCATGAAACTACCCACATTTACTGCACGTCCTGCCACCTTTGTGTATGATATGCAGGACATTTCTGTTGTCATGGCGGCATCTCCCTCCCTGATAAGGTCCTACCTACGCTACAGGTTCTCCTTGTTCACTGGCATTCGTGGAATGCCACCCATGTGCTGCAAAAAAGATAAGAATGTTGACGTTTGTCGATTAGGTGTACATAATGTTTGGACGTGGTAATTTCTTCTCTTTTAATGTGTAAGGTTTGTATACGAAAAGAGGAATACAAATACATTTGAATATGAAATGCACAAATATTAATGTCTTAATAATGAATTAATTAGCCTAACTGGTTATGTTTAATATACCACATCTGCATCTGGCTGCTCATCGCAAGTTTTGAGATGTCCTGATTTCTGCCCCCCACTACAATAAAGTGGGGGTGAATGGGGAATTTTGTTCATGGTGCTCACTACATTGAAAAATTACACTGAAAAAGAATTCTGCCGCAACATGTCTTTCTGGATAATCAGTTTTCATAGGGACTATTTCTTTGATAGAAAGTAGTTCAGAGGAAAAACGTACGGTGGATTATTCAAAATATTGGGGACACTGAGTCTGGGGGAAGATGTTGCTGTTGAGGCTGGAATCTCAGAGACAGATATCTCCAAACCTGGACGACAATAACCAAAACTGTCTCCATGCCTAGATACCACCAGACTGTGTGTGTGTGTGTGTGTCTGTGTGTGTGTGTGTGTGTGAGTGTGTGTGTGTAATTTAAGTGAACTGACCCTTTATTGCATCTTTATTTGGAAGAACATTTTTGTGCTCCTACAATGTCATTTCAAAGTATCACAGTGTGGACAGACGGCGATGTTCCTTTAGTTCAGGCTTAACTGGTTGTACCTTACACTATCAGAAATTACTGCACTTTGTATTTTATAGGATGAAGCTGATGATATTCTATGTTTTTCTTACTGTCAACAAATCCCATTAAAGGGCTTAAACCAACACTGAATATGTCCTACTAACAAGTGTTGGGTGTGTGTATCTAAAGCCTGATATATCTTATTACTAGAGCTCCATTGTTGTCCAAAAACTGTAAAAAACACATCGTTGAGGGGAGCCCCAGAAGCTGGAGTCCTCACCGCAGCGGCCTAGGTTCGATTCCAGCCCTCTCTCTCTCTCCCTCCCTCCTTATAAGTTAGATTTGTTGATCATTTTAGAACACAGGGTTGTATAATGACATTTTGTTTTGTAGTAAAATGATCTATCAAGCTCCTCTCCTGTGGAATCAGATCCCAGTTCGGGTTCGGGAGGCAGACACCATCTCCACATTTAAGAGTAGGCTAAAGACTTTTCTCTGTGATAAAGCTTATAGTTAGGGCTGGCTCAGGAGAGTCCTGAACCATCCCTTAGTTATGCTGCTATAGGCCTAGACTGTCGGGGGACTTCCCATGATGCACCTCTCTCTCTTCACCTCTGTCCTCCTCTCCATCCGTATGCATTCGCATCCCATAAATGCATGTCACTAACTTGACTTCTTCCCTCTCCCGGAGTTTTGTGCTTTGTCGTCCGTCTCTTCTTTCTTACTGTCACTTTCAGCAGGTATTTCAGTGTCCGGAGATGTATCTGGATCGGTGACTATGGCGACCTGCTGGGGCAGTGTTACTGTGTCTATGGTGCAGGGCTCGAGTGGCTCGGGTCCTGCTCGTTGGGCTCCACCTGGAGCTGCTCGGCTGTCCGTCTGGACCCATCATCTTCCCTTATGTTTTACCACCTAAACATTTCTAACATAATAATATATATATATATATATACAACAATTTTGCCATCATGGCTATATATGTTATAGTTTTGATGCTATGAATCTATTCTGTACTTACGACATCTATTGCATGTCTGTCCGTCCTGGGAGAGGGATCCCTCCTCTGTTGCTCTTCCTGAGGTTTCTATCGTTTTTTTTCCCCTGTTAAAAGGGTTTTTTTGGGTAGTTTTTCCTTAATCGAATCGAGGGTCTAAGGACAGAGGGTGTCGTATGTTACAGATTGTGAAGCCCTTTGAGGCAAATGTGATTTGTGATACTGGGCTATATAAATAAAATTGAATTGAATTGAATTGAATCTTTAAAAAACTCCAAATCACATCAGTGAGCCTCACTGCAGCACTGGCTGACATGTTCCTTCACACACAAACTGGATTTTAGTCTGACACAGTCCCGCACACACCATCCTGCTGCCCCAAACAGTCACTACAGGACTAGATGATTAATCCGCCGCTGAAAATAGTCCCCAGCAAATGCACTATTTCCTCCTGTTGGAGTAACATTTGCTAAAAACCACAGTGTCCAGCTGTTTTAGGAAACCGCTGACCCCCTTTTATAAAGATTTCCATCTTCAGGTGAAACCAATGGGCTGGAGTGCCACGGACAGGCTGGGAACGCAGGAAAGCATTGTGAGAAGGACTAACACATTGTTGGTTTTGGTCTTTTCATGGGATTTGTTGACACTAAGAAAATTACAGAATGTCGCCAGCCATGTCCTTTAATGGTGGTCTGGGGCACTTTATAGGCTACATCTGTTGAGGTCCAGGTGGTGGTGGTCTGTTTTGTGTTAGTATTTGATGGAATATTAGGTTGTATCATGTCTTGTTTCCATCCTGTCTTTCTAATGCTTTTTAATGTCAGTCATGCCAGGCCATGTTCTGTTAGTTGCACTGTACCTGCATGTACTTGTGGATGGTGATACGGGCCGGCTGTGGCTTAGAGGTAGGCCCGAAGGCTGTGCCATCGGTGTGTGAGAAAGATTAGTTTCTTTCTGATGAGCAGTTGGCCCCTTGCATGGTAGTGGTCTGCCATCAGTGTATGAATGTGTGTGAATGGGGTGAATGTGACATGTGGCGTAAAACGCTTTGAGTGGTCCGAAGACTAGAAAGGCGCCATACAGTGCAGTCCACTTACCAGTTACTATAAAAGCAACCATACTAAATGATGCTATTAATTCTAATTAGAAAAAGCAAACTTGGACTTGTTGAGAGCAATTTATCGTGTGTTCCCTGATTTAACCCATCCTAAGTATTAGGAGACCAACTCCAGTTCTAAGCCAGTGCCACTGTCTTGCAAACAGGAAGGAAACACAGGGAGAACATGCAAACTCCACACAGAAAGGCCCTGTCCCGCTTGGGAATCGAACCCGGGAGCTCGCTGTGAGGCAAAACAGTGCAAACCACTGGAGCCACTGTGCTGCCAATGTATGACAGGCAATGTGGTGGCAGTTACACATTTCTGCCATGCAGCGAAAAACTCTCTCCGCCTCCTGCTGAATCCCCAGTATGACAGAGTTGCCTGTTTGGGCGGGGCGCTTGCTCCTCAGCAGCAGACCCGAGCAGCAGCACCTGGAGACAGAGTGGGAAATGGGATCATCTGCGCTGATACATTCTGCTGAGCTCCCTCCAAGTCACACGTTTCCTTCAAATGGTAGCAGTAACACTGCAGGCTGAGTCGATCCAGGGCTTCTGCCAGCGCTCCCGAGGTCGATGCCAAGTCTCAGCTTGCCTGCACTGGTTTCCCTTGTCAAACCACCTGATAATAAAGAAAACTGAATGTAGCGCTCACTTGACGCATCTTGTGGAATGTCTTGATGGTGGATATAAGTGTTCAAATCATTCAAAAGACATTCACTCCCATGTAATGAGCGTGTGTGTGTGTGTGTGTGTAACCTTATAACATCAATAAGGTCAACTGGTGTCTGGATTAGTGCTACATGTGGCGTTTAGAGATATTTCCCTCTTTTGTCTCTCTTTTCTGCCTTTCGGCCTCTGGTGAAAGCAGGAATATTTGGTTTTCTGAGCTTTAGCACTCTAACCAATTAATGTCATATAATATCCATGATTGCTGACTTTGACAAAAATTAAAGGCAACTGAATGCATTTAAATTTGATGTACTTACAAAAGTACAAAAGCTTGTCCCTGCCAAACGCATATAGATTTTGTCTGATGCCATCTTGTTCCTACGGAGGCTGAATGCACTTACTGAAAGTTGCTTTGGATAAAAGAGTCCTCCAAATGAATGAGCGAAAGCGATATTATAGCTGCCTTACTACATTGCCATTTTTAAATGATTTCTTTGGCTCCTGTCAATGCTGTGGCCAACACAAACCCAACGTATTGGGTGTGGAGGCAGAAATCTCAGTGACAGATATTTTAAAAAACCTTGACAAATAAAAGCAAACCTATCTGCATGGCTGGACACCACTAGGGGTGCACGTAAGTAAGAAAGCTGGGAAGAGGTCAAAGTGATGGGAGCCAGTGGATGACTGCAGACCCATCAAGGAGGCCATTTTTGAGGAGAAGACGGAGGTCACCCCCACATTTACACCCACTTATTAACCTCCACGCCAGGCTCATGTGATGACTTGAGCCAGCGAGGCCGTGAGGCGTAGCTGAAAGCGCCAAAAAGCTAGGAAGCGAAAACATTTTCTCACAAATTGTCGCTTTTTACACTTTGGTTCTTGTACAAATAAACCAAACAGGGTATAACATTAGCGAATCGGTGAGCTTTAGAGGTGTTGGTCGGTGAATCTTTTTGCCTTGGGCTCGAGCCAGCCCTGTTTCCAGCCTTTATGCTAAGCTACGCTAACTGGCTGCTGGCTCCGGGCCACATATTTACTGTTCAGACATGAGAGTGGTATCATCTCATCTAATTCTGGGAGAGAAAGCCCACAAGTGTGTTTCCCCAAAATGTCTACCATTTCTTTTAAAAGCCAGAAACTTTTGTACTTTAATCACCTGTTTTTGTAAAAGCTGACACCCCCCACATACATTACTTCAAACGTACAGCTGCAGTGTGTGATTTAAACAGTAGCTCGTGGGTTAAGAGAGGAAACGGTCCCTCACAAGCACGAGAGGCCATTTTGAGAAACCCTCTTGAAAATATTTTTCATAATCAGCCTCTGCTGCGCGGCTCCACAGCAAGAGCTCCGACTCTGCGGGACCCAGACTTGAGCTCTGCACGGTCACCCTTGGGTGACATCAAGTGGCGAACAGGAGCGCCGGCGCTCTGCAGCAGCGTGCTCCTGGACGTCCAACTGTGGCTGCAACGCTCAGCAGCAGCAGCAGCAGCAGCAGCAAACACATGGAAGGGACTGAGACAAAAGAGATTTTTATTATAATAGAGGATATAAAATAAATATACATGACTTTTCTTTTCTCATTTGTACAGTGACATTTTGCTAAAAGCGGCTAAATAAATGTTTTCTGTTTTTGGATTGTTTTCTGGCTGAGCTATTGGCGCCTTATCTATAAATGCTATGAATGGACAATACATTTAGGCCATATGTATGCTTCAAACCTGGGCACACACACACACACACACACACACACGCACACACACACAATGCAGAGAGAATGCAGAAGAGTGGACAGAGGGGTTCAGTGCGTGTAGATCCGTTAAAAAAACGTTGAATTCAACAAGGTGTTTCTTTTTTTTCCCCCTTTTTTCTCCATTAAGAACACCTCATTAAATGTCTTCCACAATAGCGGAATTCAAAGGTGCTCCTGATGGGGCAGAGGATCATTGTGACCGCAGCCAAGCAGGGCAGACGCTCCGGCCTGCAGACGGGGCGTCCGTGTGCAACGAGCTGCAGAGAGAGGGCGACGCCACGTCCGCCACTGGAAACAAAGACAGGCACATGCAATACTATCAAAAAGGAGGAGATGTGTGAGGAGGAGAGCGGCCTAGAGGCGCACTAGATTTCATCCAGGCGGGTACTAATGTGTGTCTGTCCATATCTACACACACACACACACACACACACACACACACACACACACAGGGGAGCTTCATCTGCCGTTTAACTTTCATAGCACCGCCAGAACTTTAGTGTCTAAAGCAAGACATAAAAAAAAAAACATTAAATACTTTGTTTCCATTTACCGCTAAATATCTGAGCGACAACAGTGCATTAAAAGACAGTTACTGTATCAATATCTCAATGAGAAACTCTTAGAATGTGTTCGTCTGTACAGCATTTCAAAACACACTTATAGCTTCAGTAATGTGTTAGGACAGTTTCTGTTCAAAGAGGAAACAAGAGCGAATCCTCATCAGGATTGTTTGCAGTCTTCAGAGGTGCGACCCAATCAACTGAAATTAAATATACATATATTTAGCTGCTGGCTTCCACATTGTGTGAATAACAGAATGCTACATTGTAATAAGGTGTGTGTGTGTGGGGGGGGTGGACACAAACGACGTAAATAAAAATAAAAACCCTGAACACACTCCCGTGACATCTTTGGACGACGAACGACGTAAAAAACGAATGAAATAAAAAGGCACCGTCCACACACACACACACGCACGCGCGCACGCACGCGCGCGCACGCACGCACGCACGCACGCACGCGCCAAACGTGGAAGATCTGCAGGACAATGCTGAAACATTCGACTGTACGCTGAGGTGGCAGGAACACATTCAGTAACTGGACGTGATTTCATGGGAGCATATAGAGGAAATATCTGGAAAATAACAAGCAATGGGGTCTAGGGACGCCTGCTTTGTCTGACAGAGGTCCATACTATAGCTACTATAGTTAAGGCAGAGGAAGGTTAAAAAAAAACTATTCATAGATGTATGGGAACAATAAATATGACTGTATACCATCCGTATATATGCATTTCTTTACAATAGTTCCTTTAGAGTACATTTTAAAATGCTGTCTTGGACTGCTGTACTTAATATTACACACGGAACGAATTAACACCAACTGCAGAACCCAAGCAACCTAAGTGAAAGCTTTAGTCTGGGATGTATTTTTGTACTTTTTTTGCATAGGAGTTGTTTGACAGTAATTCGTCTCGCCCTCAGTAATACTTGCGACGCCGAGAGAAAGTCCCACCAAAAGTGGCTCAGCGCAGCCTCGCTGCTCCTCAGTTTGACTTCCAGTGCGCCCCACTCGACAGGGAGGGGGAACCCTGTGAATAGCTGCCGGCCTCGCTCCCCCGTCCCGTGTAACTGCGCTGCGTTCGGCCCGCCGGACTGTCAGAGCACAAGCGTAGACACGACGGCCCACACGCTGCGCAGAGGTCACTTCCAAAGCGCCAGAAACACAAGTTCATTCTACCGTTGCCGCATGTCTACTTGTTGTACATTAGCTATATCAACTCTATAGAGAGCCGCAGTGAGTGGGTTTCGGTTCCATGTGTAAGAAAGCTGAATGTGAAATAACAGAAGTTATTAAAAACATCTTACTGTACATTGGTGTTTGTGATATAGTGTAGCATTTCCATTGATAGCTGCTTCTAACCAACACTACTTCCCCGGCCTATGGGTGAAGGCCCCAGCTTATAGGTAGCTTACTTTTTGTATGACAACCAATCAATCCTCGTTTAACTTTACGTTCGTCTAACAGCTTCCGATAGTGCTGCAGACAGTAAACCTCAGGAGCACATTGGGCTACAGACGCTGGTGAAACAGAGGTGATTCATGTCAAATCCGGACCCTGCGTCAGTCTATCTGCACTTGCTACAAATGCCTCCAATCGCAATGTCGGCTTTGCTTAAAAATGAACCCTTTAGGCCGGCGGCTGCGGAGAGCCAGTGTGGACCAGCGGCGCACGCTGAGGAGGGGCTGAAGGGATTCTGCAGAAAGGGTCTCCTTCTTAGGCGTGAGTCCGAGGCAACAGACACATCTAAGCATCAACGCATGGACCAAAAGCCTTCAGGGGATACTGGCGGTGAGATCCAAATAATGATCAGTGTTGTGTTATTGAGAGCATAGCAAGGGGAATTCTGGACACAATAATAATACCAGTTTTATACTGAAACACCCATGTCTGGCATGGCCCGGCGCCACAACATATCTACTTGAATAATTGAAGTTTCACAAAGGACAGAGGTCTCTTTTCAGCCACAAGGTGTCAGCGTTTCCTAATCCCACTGCAGGCCCAACCCCCACCCCCCATGCCCCTTCTGTGTCCTGGTCTGCATTGGAGCAAACAGCAGTTACAGTGGCATTCTTTAATACAACCTGCACAGCGGCCGGTCATGTGACCGGGCAGGAGGACCAGTGAGGACGGAGCAAGCAAAAAGGGAAAGTAAGTAGAAAGGAAGCCTCACCTTGAGGTTTGCCCTTGAAGATGTTTTTAAAGTGGGATGTTGTCTGTATTATTTTGTTATTGTCAGTGATGGAGAGGGAAACCAATCCTTAGTAAAAATAATGACGCAACAATGTAAAGATGCTCTTTCCAAGTTAAAGTCTTGCATTCAGCAAAATATCAAGTATTAAAGTATGGCCCATGTCATTGTCTTCTATATAGATGATATCACTGGAGACTGACGTATTAATGTTTAAGTAGCGGGTAGTTGTTGCAACTATTTGAGGCGCAGCTAATATTATCTACTGTCTGCAGTTCAATCTCTAACAGTCCATCTCATCTTGCAGGACTTCAGGGGCTCCATAGAAACAGGTTTTTTCACATTTTGTGAAAAACTAAATGGGTTAGGCCTAATTTGTTTTGCAGGGGAAAAAAATGCATGATACTTAAAAAAAATCTTCATAGATAAAGTCACTAATAACTTAACGTCTTAAATAAATGTAGCGGAGCAAAGAGTACAATATTTCCCTCTGAGATACGATGGAGTCAAAGTGTTGAGTAGTAATTTGAAATACTCACGTAAAGCACCAGTACCTGAAAATTGTACTTCAAAAACGTTGGACATTTTGGGAAATGCGCTTATTATGCTTTTTTTTTTTTTTTCCAAGAGTTAGATGAGAAGATTGCTGGCCCTCTCATGTCCGTATGCTAAATATGAAGCTAGATACAGTTAGCTTAGCTTAGCACAAAGACTGGAGACAGCTAGCCTGGCTCTGGCTGTTCCCAGTGTTTACGCTACGCTAAGCTAACCGACTGCTGGTGGTAGCTTCATAGGATACATCTTATCCAGATTTTGGCAAAGAAGTGGATATGCACGTTACCCAAAATGTCAAGCTAAATGTACTTAGTTACATCCCAACGCTGATAATCTTTAAAGGCTTCTCATAGGTTGACTCGTTCATGCAAAAATAAACCAGACCACCAGGTAGCTGATTATACTGTATACAAAAATGATATTGAAAAAAAAGACAAAAGAGAAAAGAACACTTGTTGCAGAGGACTTACACTGCACAGTCACAACAAGACTTAGTACTGTTGCTCCTGCCTCCTTGGGCATGTATTAAATAATGCAGCTATTGTCTTTTGAAATGTGCCCCAGTTCTACCAAATGCCTGCTCAGCGCTTGGCCAGAGGGTCGCAGTGGAAGAGGACGAGCGCTCAAACAACGAAACCCTTTGTTCCAGCTCTTTGCAGCTCGCTTCGGCGGTCAGTGCAGTTCTAAGTAAGTAAGAAGGCTAAACAGCATGCATAAAAAACATACTGTACACACACGCACAGAGCAACAATGATGACATCAAAACCGTAAAAAAAAAAAAAGAACAATCTGACATTAGGCAGTAACAGTCTCACGAAGCATAAAGGGGCCCGGCCGCCCTGTTTGCCGCCCTGCACGTTCATGCTCACATTCGTGTTCAGAAACCTGGAAAGTCTTGAGGGCCCGCGATGAGATGGGTGTCCGGCGCTGCTGGCCACAACTTGAGAGGCGTCCAACCTGAAAACGCTGTTGTCGTCAGAGGAAATCCAAATCCAGATAAAGAGAGGTCTAGATATAGAAACCTTACAATAAGAAGATTAAGTTAAATTGCGCATTTAATATTTCCCTGCAATTGCATCAGCTGAAGAGCTGATTGTTTTCTGTGTAGAAACATGTGACTGTCTTGTTTTCTTAAAAGGACTGGGTTAGCTCAAACTTTTTCTGCCTTTCTTTTGATTATTCAAGGTAATAGTACACTACATATGACGGTAAAGGGCTTTTCCTCCTTGTGTTTCTTTTCATCCGTTCTCTTCATATGTAACAATATTTACAATGACATCAACTATCAAGGTAGACTTGAAAACTCTAGCAAATAAGAGAGAGAAAAAAATCAAATAGAAAAAGGTGCTATATAATGTACATGTATGAACACAGCTGCGATTCTTCCTTGTGGGGAACGGTGCGTTTATAAGTGCTGAGTCTGTGACGCCCTCACATCTATCTTACATTATTTTCACTTGTTTCAAAAATGGTTCACCAGCCCAATGAGGCAGAACGTCCTGTTAGATTGTTTCGGTTCCTATGTCTGTTTGCCTTCATGTTCCAGTGCCGTCGAAGGCTGTCTGGAAGGCGGTCAGAGGTGAGGAAGGGCTGAAGAGGAGCGCGGTTGAGTCGGAACGATGTGATGCACAGAGGAAGGGCCGACCAGGATGTGGGAGCGATGCCTCGGGCCGGAGCCGAGGGTGTACGGCGACGTCTGGGAGAAGGAGAAGGAGCCGACTGCTCCGCTGGTTCTTGAGCGACTGGGAGGCTCAGTAACGGTGGCTCTGGTGGGAGTACTGGGAGCTCTGCTGGGATGACGACGAGTATCCCATGGTGCTCTGGGGCTGAGTGGAACCTTGGACGTTGCTTTGGTAACCAAGGCGGGGGCCGGAGTGCTGATGGAAAGAGAGGGGAGGGTGGAGAGCTCAATGACGCAACTGAGATCTTATTACGAAACAGGCCGATACGGAGCTGCGCCAGCCGTGTTAAACTGGGGCTACCATTAATGACTCGAGCCCCCTCTCAATGAACCTATTTAATATTCATTCATGAACTAAATGATTAATCCCTGATTAAAGAACCTGTGGTTTTACAGGGAGTTACGTACTATTGTTGACCAGCATGTGGCCACAGTGGAATCTGCACTGCTTGGCTGGTAACCTCATGGTTCCAGTCTTTATGCTAAGCTAAGCTAAGCTAATCACCTCCTGGCCCAAGCTCCATATTTGGTGTAAAGACGCAACAGTGGTATCAATCTTCACATCTAACTATTGGCAAGATGGTGAATCAGAATACTTCCCAAAATGTCAAACTATTACTTTAAGTGGTGAAAAATAAATAAGTTCATTACTCAGTACTTACTTCAGTATTGTTCTTAGTACACTTTTGAGGAACTTGTTCTTTACCTGAGTATTTCCATTTTATGCTACTTTATACTATAGTCCACTGAAAAATGTTTATGAAAAGCTACTAGTCCACAATTTTGTCTTCTGACTGTTTCTTCATTTGATCAGCAGCCAAAAAGTATAATTACATAAGATATGAAAAAAAGAGAAGCACGTTGATCTTTATTTTGAAGACAAACTGTTGTGTCCTGAACATCCTTTCAAGGCTAATAGCACACGTACAAACGTCATCAGCATTCCAGCTGCCAGTAAAATACTGACTGATTTGTTTCACGTCCGTGAGAACTATTTCTTCACTAGTCACAAGCCAGTAATGTGAACTATCAATGCTCCTTAAAACATTATCCCGACCAGAGGATGAAGTCTTCTGGAGCTGCGATGTTAAACTCCCTTTAACTGCTTTTACAATCCTAACTGACTGCAAAGAGACACATCTAATGACTGACTTTTGCAGAATACAACTGTGTGCCGAAGTCCATGCATGATTTCCATGATCGTGAACATCGGTTGTCATGGTGACGCTACGGTTAGAATTAGACTTTCAGCTGTTGTTGATTGGTTTTAAAGGGACAGTCAACCAATTTTACACCTGTTCACTAGCCCTGACAAGTATTACGAAGCCAGTTAAAACAGTTGTCCCGTGTAGCTTTGTCAAGTCAGAGTCCCCATGACATCACCATGGTTACTGGATCTCAACTCTGCCATGGAGAAAACTGTTTGAAAGACATTGGTGATTACCCCCAAACTTATGGGAGTGAAACACTACTGTATATTGCTAGAATACTCATTTAAAGGTGGGGTATGTGATTCTGGAGAAATCCAACACCATGACGTATACCAGGATTGGTATTAGCAATCTGTCCCTACAGCAGCTGCTGCTAAGCTAAAAGCCAGAGAGGACGAGGTGCACAGCAGCTCCAGACAGATACTCACAGCTCTCCTGCTGCTAAAGCTAACATCACAACAACAGCACAGCTTGGCAAACTGGAAAGGAAGCTGAACGTCCGTGGGCGAGTCCTTTAACGTCACCTGCCACACAGATCATGGCTGGAATAGTGCGGTGTGGCTCGGTCGCCGCTTTGTTTCCCCATTTACAGAGCAGGGCTGAGTACAAACTGCGGAGTTCCAGTGCACACACTGAACGGACAGCTGGCGGACCGTGAGGAGACATTCACTGAATCTGGCAAAAAGACGTGTACTGGACTAGAACTGCATACCCCACCTTTAAAGAATAATACATTTTCACCAGCAAAGATAAAGAAGATGAAAAGCAATTAAGTGCAAAGCTGGATATCCAAACTCGCTGCCATCATCCGTGGAGTCACAGGTTGACATGAAGCTGGCAGTGGGGACCGCGGACCTCGGCTGAACTGATTACATGTTTACACTGCTCCGTCCAGGTCACATGTGTAACATTGCATCTAGTTTGGAGAATTATGGGAGAGTGGTGCATGGTGGGATAGCCTGCGGCGCAGGGATCAATGAGGGGAAAAGTAGGACGTCCACACAGGTCACACAGCTAGCCACCCTCCTGTAACCCTCCACTGGGTTATTTATACATCTGCTGAAGCCTGACAGCTACCAGCTGCCTCACATGCAGCCTCAGCCGCTGCTATATACAGTGTATCTATATATGTGATATATATATATATATATCTACGCCCGATAGTGTCGCCCCCATGTGGCGTCGCCAGCACGGCACACTCAAACAGAGACGAGAGCGGTCATAAAATCCACCTCTATCATACTGTGCTCTGTGCAGCACACTCATTGACACATGCTCTCCCTGGCCCGGCGCTTATTTCATCACCCTCTCTCCACCGCTCAGAAACCTCCCTCTCTTTGACCATGTGATAGGACTCGAGGCCACGATACAACAGATGCCAGAGCAGGAAGCAAAGGCTAGCAGGCAGCATGGCGGTTTGCTATCAGCTGTCAGAAGGACAATGTGGAATGTACTTGGCAGGCTCCAACACAGCTACAGGAATGCGAAGGAAAACTTAAAAATGATCTAGGCTTGTGACTCAGTGGCTGCATCAAATGTGTTATTGATTGCGGGGCGGCTGTGGCTTGGTGGCAGAACGGTCGCCTGCCAATCAGAAGGTCAGCGGCTCAATCCCCCAGCCATGCGTCGACGTGTCCTTGAGCAAGATACTGAACCCCACAAAATGCTCCCGAAGCTGCGCCTTTGGTTTGGGAATGTTCTCAAATGCAAGTCGCTTTGGATAAAAGCGTCTGCTAAATGACTAAATGTAAATGTAAATGATTGATTAAAGTGGGCGTGGCTTATTACAATACATCTAAATTTGACATTCAGAACTTTAAAAAATCGAAATAAATCCCCCGTGTGTCCTATAGAGCGGAAATGTCACTGTCTTCTTGTAATTAATGTGGTATTTACAACATTTTCTATTTTACCAAATGTTTGATTAAACTTCACCAACGTATTTGACGATCCCATGACAAGACCACAACCAACAATGTGTTAGTCCATCTCTTAACACTTTTAGACTTCCCTACTCTGACTGCAGTTCCCAGCCCCAAACCTATGGGTTCCTACTGAAGACGTAAATCTGTCAAAAAAGAGTCAGGAAATTTCCTAAAATAGCTGGTCACTGTAGTTTTGGGTAAATGTTACTCAAACGGGAGTAACCAGTGAATTTAGGGACTATTTTCAGCTGCTGATTCACACACATTTGGTGCGCTGCTGAGTATTTCCAGCAGCAGGACAGTGTATGTGGGACTGAATCAAAATCCCACTAACCTGGTACTCTGACTGTAGCACCCCAGTGCCTGAGGAGGCCCCAGAGGGCCCGATCCGAGGTTTCTTATTGAGGGGCCCCTGGTCCTGGCCGTGTTGTAAACCCCCGCCGGCGGTGCCCCCCGTGGCTCCGCCGGCGGTGCCGTTGGTTTGGGCCGAGCTCTGCTGGGAGGGGGCCTGTTGGGCTGCCGCCTGCTGCTGGTTCTGGGCCTGAGTCTGGCCCGTCGTCTGCTGGTGCTGCTGGGTCTGGTTCTGCAGAGGGACACACAGGCCAAGCGATAAAAGCTTAGGGAAAGTGACTGAGAGTCTGGCTCTAGGGAGAGGGGGAGAGGCAATCTGATGCGAAAGACAAAAGTTAAGAGCGTATGAATCATTTCGGTTACTTGCTTGTAATAGTCTTTTTGTTCTACCCTCAGTTTGCTGTAGCTTTATCTGTAGGCTATTTTCTGCCTCCGTGACCCACTTTCACACTGACATGACTGAAATGCAATCTAACCTGGCAATACGTTTCAAGGAAACATCAAAATAACGAGAAATTTGTTCTAAACAGGAGGAATGACTGTACACCTGATACGACAGTAACTCAGTTCAAAGCCACGTGTGATTTAGACAATAATGATGGCTCATATGTGTGGGTTATGGGGATATTCGTACACCATTTGTTACACAATTGTTTTTACATTTTCAAAAGAGGCCAGCTGAAGCGGTCACACTGCAGGATTTGCTGCCCAGAGATGTGTTTAAGGAATCTGCAGTGCTAGCACAGCCCTTTACGCTTTCCATGTGACTGAGCCACTGAATCTTTTTTATTTCCCCCAAATTTACACAATCCAGATTTCTTAATCTCATCTGCAATGGAGTCACAAGAAGTACTTAGATGGTTTAAAAAAATGTCAAAAGGTCAACATGTACAATCAAGATCTGTTGCCGCATCTAATTACTACTACCGTGGTCTTTCTTGGCAGAAACAGGTGCGCTTACTGACTGTCCAAAATATGATGATTGCAATAAAAGCACCCATTAAAGTAAAGGACACTGAGTCATTGCTAATAGGGTTCAGTATATAGCAGCATGTCATGTGTGCAAATGCCTAAAAGGCCAGGCTTCTGACTTTTTTTCAGGTGTATGAGTGTACTAGAGGCCAGCAGAGGTGCAATGCTAGGCGTAGACAGATGTCAGCCAGATTTATAGATCCGGTTCGTTTGGCTCTAAACCTTTTCAATATGTCACAGACAAAATTTGGAACAGCTCACCAGGCGGTGTAAGATACTTTTCAAATTGTCGAACTTGAATAAAGCTACAAATTCAGTGATGTGACTTTTGCAAAGAGTGACACGGTTCTGGATGATTACCTTTTCTGTTTTCTCCTCTGGCTCGTCTTCATTTAGAAACTCTCGCTTTGGGTAGGGGATCTGGCACCCAGCAAACACACTAGAAGCAATCACACAGAATCAGCGAATTCAATGCTTCTGCGTTAACATACCGTACCACTCTGATTCCACTATACCAACCAAAACACAGTCCGTCCCCAAAAACAAATACAAAAGACAAGCAGCTTGGATAGAGTGTAAAAGACGGGCAGGTAGGTTACAGGGTAAAGAGCATACTTGAAGGAGTAAATCACTGTGGGCCTGTTTTTCTTTTGCTGAATTAAGACAGAGGAAAGCCTCTTGCAAACGTTTACTAAGGCTCACTCAGTGGTTGGTAATGGGTCCTCCAAGAAGTACGGGTCCTGCAGAGCCTGCTCTGATGTGATTCTTTTGGTGGGGTCCATGGTCAGGAGTTTCTGGAGCTGAAGGCAGAGAAGAATAACAGTGTTACAGGGTAGTAACGTTAGTAAAGACATTTAGCCACAGAAAAGACATAACTCTTCATTACAGTACAGTCAGAAATTATTAGGACATGTATTGCATTGCTCAACACCACTACACTGGAACTCAAACGGAACAATGACAGTGAGTGTAAAGGGCTGACTTCCGCCTTAAGTGAGTTCAAGGGTGTCCACATCCATACCAAGACTTCTAGTCCTTGTTATACATAGCCACCCAAATTTAGAACTGTAACACTGTATGATTTAAAGTGTTGGTTGGAGGTCTTTTCTCAGGTCGCCCTGGGAGTGAATGACGCACGGCTAATTTTCTTAGTTTGCCAAATACTTAGCTGGCAATTTTGCCAACAACATAAGAGAAGCAGCATATGAGGAAATAACAACCCTAATGGTCACCAGTACCCCCCCCCCTCCACCTATTCGGTCAAGTTCAGACTACTGTCTTTCATTTTAATACCCGGGTAGTGTATGTCTGCAGGCTGTAACCCTTGAGCTCTTATCTGAAGCCTGGATGCTGCTCCACACACACTGCAGGGGTGACTAGAGATCTCTGGCTCGATCAAAATCCAAAAAAACACCCAAAAAAAAAAAACAATCAGAGATTCCGTATGGACTTTACACCTAGAGAAGGGCCGCGGCATCAACCAAAAATGGCCTCATCACTAGTCCATTTGGATAACCACAAAATGAGGGATCAATAAGGGAATTCCTAAGTGGGATGGCTCGTGATGTTCTGCTTTCACTGGAAGTCTAGAGAGTTTCTGAAGAGGGGAGAAGGCTCGATCTAACACATTCGTAAGAGCGCCCGTCTGGCGAACTTGAACTAACTTTACTACATGCATGCTTAAGGATCTTTCACTGTAATATTTGAAAAGAAAGAGAAAGAAATCAGTTGGTCTCTTTGGAGTTGAAGCTGCACCTGGCAACCCTGTCATTCAGGCAAAATATATCAGTATCGAGGCTGGCATTTTTTTAAACACAAATAATCAGTTTATTAACTTTATATCACATTCATATCAGACACACAACTACCAGACACGGTTGATGTTTCTATTTACAAGGTTTCTACAGGTGTGCGCTGAACATGTGTGTGTGTGTGTGTGTGTGTGTGTGTGTGTGTGTACCTACCAACAGAAAAACTTTGCTGTCTGGTTTGACTTTATGCTTCTCCATGTATTTGATTAAGCTGCTGTTTGCATACCTGTTAGATGAGAAAACACAACAATACACTTAAGAAAGACTGGATTTTGTTTATTGGTGTCTGAGTTTCTGATCATGGTCGGAACACCATAGCGTCCACTCACGTTGTCCTCCTGAAGTCTTTCTGCAGTGTTGGGTACTCAGGCATCTTCCTAATGTCTTCCCAGTCCTTGTCTGTGGAATACAACAACACACAAACCACGCTCATAGTTTCATACAAGTGTTATGTACAAGACTCCTATTTATTTTTTTGCCAGTTTTTACAGATAATACCCAGATTATTTTAAAAGAACAAATTGGTTTGAACCCCGTTTGTCAAATCACACTCAAAAGGTTCTGTTTCCTGCTAGAAGAGGACACATATTACTGTACTTTGAGGACGACAAGGGCCTCTTGTGCTGTTGAGAGTTTAGAAAATCCAGCAGTAGTAATAGTGGAAGTGAGATCTCTTCAGTTACTGCACTCACACACAGTGTGTGACACTGAAGCTTACGCCAAAACTATGCTTCTGTTTAGACAATGTGCTTGGGACAGCTAATGATCAAATTGGGGCTGGGTTTTTTTCTGAATCTAAACTGGCATTCACACTGTGAAGAACCTGGTTGCTCAACTCTGAGCAGTGCAAGAGGCTCTGACTGCATCTGTGCAGTGGTCACAGGCAGCTACAAAGTCTTCAGTAAGGCCTATTGGTATTACTCTTCCTTACATAATCACAGTATAATCACTATATAATGTCAGAACAATGACAATGATAGTTAGCAAACACTAATTAGGTAGCATTAAAAACAGACTCACCGATTTTGTTTTATTGCTTTAGAGGTACTTCAAAGGTACCTTGTGGAGTTTTTCACCACTAGTGGCGCTATGGAGCTATGTTTTTACATGAGGGCACCAGTTTTGTTTGTTCTCGCGCAGGCGCACGCGCTGGCGGTGGTGTGCCAAGAAATGAAGCAATGTGCCAACAAAGGCAGAGAAGAACAAGACGGCTAGCATGTTAAACAGATGGAAATGCGGGTAAATAACGTAGGTTTCAAGGTGTTAAGTAAAACTCATTTGCAAGTGTTTTACAAGTAAGGCAATGTACACAACGTTCGTTAGACCTCTAGGCTACGTGCTAAAGCACTAATTGTAAATCCCACAGGGCACCTTTAGGTAAATGCTGTTGTTGTGGAACTTTGGCTGTAATTCACTTGACATGCATGTAGCACTTGCGGGGCATCTCCCCTTTTTGCAGAATGAAATCGCATTGGTTCGAAGAAACTAGTGCGATGACAACAAAACCCAGTGGTTGACACTGGCCGTCCACTGTGTCATCCAGTAATGTTGTTGCGTTTAGTGGATGACAACAACAACACCCGCAACAAAAATCCATCTGTGGCCTACTGCTGTCTGTCAGCGAGCCTGCTGACTCTCCGCACATGAGCCAGGCTTCCCTGCTCGCTCGTCTTTATAAAGATAATTGTGGTCTTGTATGATGTAGTTGCTGTTGTTGTCGCGTGTACTGTGCGCAGACCTGCGGGGAAACCCATGACGCTGAATATCCTGTCCAGCTGGTCATGATGGAAGGGGTTACTGGTCTTGATGTCTTCCTGGCGACAGTGAAAGATGGGCTCGGACGTTAGCAGCTCCGCAAAGATGCAGCCAATTGCCCAGATATCTGGCACATGTACACACACACACACACACACACACACACACACACACACACACAGATGCCACTTAGTCTGAGGGTTCTTGAGATACATTAGCTGCAGCGCATAGACTTTCAGGTCTGAAGATGGACTTTACTTTTATTACCTGCATGCACGAGAGTAAGGACCAGGTTTGACCCAAACGGTTGCAGATCTTAAATGTAAAGTCATTTTTCATCCTACTTTACTGCAACAAGTGAATTCTCATTTTCGCTATTTCCTCCCCTGGTGTCTGGTTAGGTTTTTTTCAAAACAGGCCGGCTCAGACTATTTGGAAAAAAAATGATAAGACGGTAACTAACCTGACCCCGGAAGGTTTAGCAATATTTAAAGCAGAGGCTATGACATTTTGGGAACTATGCTTACTTGCTCGGAGTTAGGTGCGACGATTGATACCACTGTCACAGTTGCTCGTTAAATATGAAGCTACGGCCAGCAGCCGGTTAGCTTAGCTTAGCACAAGGGGTGGAAACGGGCGGAAACAGCTGGCCTGGCTCTGTCCAATGGCAACACAATCCACCCACCGGCACCGCTGAAGCTCACTAGGTAAAACGCCGTTGGTTGTTTATGTATTCGGTACAAAAATTGAAGTTTATAAGTAGCTAATTGCTGGAAAAGAAGTGTATTTCTCACCATGTCAAACAATTCCTCTAATACACCAGGACAGTTTTTATATCTGACCCGCTTTCTGTCTCCTTCACACCTCACACACATTTAGAGAGAATCACACACACGGTGGAGGCCTGCGACACTTGGGCCCACAGGGGTAGCTGCTAAGGGTATGAACCACTATGACAACAGACTGACTGTTGTCTCATGTTCCAGGAACGATAAATATAGACGTGTGGATGCACCCGCTTCATGCAAATGAAGCCCATATGCATTCCTATCCACATACAGAGACCTTGGGGGAACACACTAACATTAAATACCCACTACTGGTCTGGATCTCAAAATGTCAAACACAAACCTACAAACAACCCCAGACTCACCAATAGCTTTGGTGTAGTGCCGGGCCCCCAGCAGCAGCTCAGGGGCCCTGTACCAGAACGTCACCACCACGGGGTCGAGGTCTGCCAGTGGCTTGAGCGGCGAGTTGAAGAGTCTGGCGAAACCCATGTCAGCTACAGGAAGTGTGGAGAGACGACAGATGAAGTTAGAAAAAAAAAAGCATAATCAGAGAGTCACATGAATGGAGTGCAGGCTGGCCCCAGGTTTAAGGCTGCATGTAAAAATAAAGATGTATACTAATAAAAGAACCTCGACAGTTTTGTTACTGGGTACTTTCTCTTGTTGGAGCAGCCCTGTGCAGTAACAGTCACTCAGGGGCCGTGCAGTAAAATACTCACCAGCACCAGTTGCACAAGATCTGGTTGCACTGAAACAATAACTTAGTACCATTACTGTGTGCACAGGGTTTAAAAATAGACCCCAGGATTGCAGCATTACCCTTCAACAGTCCCCTGGCTAGCTGGCTTATGTAACAGCACTGATCTGAGCTCCCTGTCAACCTCTCAGAGAGAAGGTTAAACCCTGCAGCTACTGGACACTCAACAGCCTCATTGAGCCATTGTCATGAGGAGTATCTGTATATTGTACAATTTACAAATCTGAATCAGTCAAGCAAGTTTACAAAAATATTCCTTAATCCACCTTACCGATTTTAACTCGTCCTCGTTCGGGCCCTTCCCCCATCACCAGGATGTTAGCTGGTTTCTGGAGGGGACAGAAAAGTATTAGTTACTGTGTATAATCCAAACCATTTAGTGCTCACTTGAACTTAGAAGTGTTATACATCATCGCGGTCATATGGAACAGCACTTTTAGGAACACACACGGAATTTGAGTGATTCTCTTTTTCCAAAATGACAAACGGCAAATGTAGAGCATAAACGTGTTCAGTTGACCTGTATTGGCTGCCCTGTTGGCTATTGAACCACACGACCCCGGCACCTTTTGTAAGAGTGCACTTAAAGCTAAAAATGGAATCCTGTGACAGCCCACACAGGAATCAGGTCAAACTGTTGTGGTCTGAGGTTTTGGTTTAGGCATTTCCTGTTTTATTTTGATATACACTCTTCTCCTCACGTGTCTTTTCGTTTTACTTCCTGTCTTTGTGTGGTTTTCCCTCCAGTTTTGATTACCTGCCCTGGCCTCTTTGGTTTCACCTGTGTCTTGTTCTCTCCCCCTCACCTGAGTGTATAGAGTCTGTGTGCGTCCCTTGTTTCTTTGTCAATTCGTCTTCGTCAGTTTATGTCAAGCGTCCTGGCCAGTTTCACCAGTGTTTCTTGGATATTTAGGGTGTTTCTTGGACCTTCTGGCCACATTCGGATTGCCTTTACTGCCTCTTCACCGCTCTGTAAGCCTTTTGGTCATTGACTCTGTTAAATTATATCACTGAACTTCGCCTGCTCTGCCTCAGTGTCTGCGTTTGGGTCCATTGCCTTGTGTTCCATAAGTCCCGAGCTTGAAACCCCTGACACAAACAGAGCTAAAAAACACAACATGGACATATTATCACCGTATTAAGTTGTAATGGGGAATGCATTAGCAAACAATTGGTTATTTACATATCAGGCAGACAATTGGCATCTATTTGGAGTCTTATATCTGATCACCTGACAAAAGTAGGTCCAAAATGTACTATCCATTTAACTAAAGTCTAACTCCCTTTAGCTAGTCGCCAGTTTTGTCTACTGTTTGGTGCTGAAGCAGGTGGTAGTAGTAGTCAAACAGTGAGTTCTTTGAGCTTTCTCCCGAAAACCAGCCGCCACAGGAAACGAGGCTGATGAGAGGGGTGCCAGTTAACCAATACAGAAACGTTGCGGGCCGCAAAACCAAAACTATGAACCGAATGACACTAAAGCGCTACTTTAGAGCTGAGGGGAACTCCAGCTCTGAGAAACAATTGTCTCTAATGCTGCGTTCCAGGCAACATTTTCTGACCTCCCACTAGAAAAAGTACAAAGTCTGAGTTCCTACTTGTGAACTCGGGGCAAATCCATGTACCCCCGACTTCATGAGGAAGCAGTTGGCAACAATGGCACGTTGATATAAAAACTTCACTGGGGCAGCTTTAAAGCTGGATTTATACATGTTTTGGCCGTTTGGTGTAAGCCGTAAACACAACATTGACATATTAGCACCTTAAAAAGCTATGTTGTGCAAACATTTGTCTATTTCCACATCCAGCAGACCAGGAGCAGCATTAGCATTCATTTGGAGTCGTGCCTCCGGCCACTTGACTAATGTAAATCCAATATTTACCTTAGTTTGCCTTCCCTTGCCTTTGTGCTTGTTGGCTGAAGTTATTGATTATTGATCAGTGCTGAGGTTAAACAAACCCTGGTGTACCTGTTTAAAGTGCCTCTGGTTATTTTGTGTATGTGTTGCAATAACAGGCGGTTGTGACGGTCAGTGCTCGGATTCACCCGTATCAATGTAAGAATGTCCTTTAAACATCAGCATATTTAGGTGGACAGCCACCTTTGAGACTGTTTTTCACGTTTTTTTTAATTATTATTATTAATAATTGTATTCATATTCATAAACATCTTCGATATTTCTGCTAATAACCTGCCCTACCTGAATCCCAACATTTTAGATCGGGTTCGCTCGTCACCAACTGCTGAGGGAAATATGTGGCTGTTTTACTGCTAAAACGCTTCACTATGTTCACTAGTGGGTCGCTCACTTTGTCTGTAGGCCCTTAGCTGCTGGGCAGGTAGCATACAGTGGGTTTATCAGAGTTGGGTGTTTTTTTTTGGTTTTTTTTTTTACTTCAAACAGCTGCCTGCTGTGGCTAGAATCCAGGCTGACGTGGGCGCTGAACCAAATAAAGTAAAGTAGAACCAAAACCATGAGCTGAGGGGAACCGAAGAGTTGGTGACAGTTCTGCGTGGGCTCCTAATTACGCGTGAGCCCTTTCACATTACGTATAGCCATTTGATCCATGTTAATATAAAAACACCACGTGCAGCTTTAAAGCTAGATTGACTAATCTTTGGACCACTTGGAGTGCAGTGCAACAAAGTTAAAACACAACACTGACATATTATTGCCTTATAAAGTAGATCAAATTTGCCTATTTACACATCCAGTGAACACGGAGCAACATTGGCATTTATGTGGTGTCATGCTTCTGGCCATTTGACTAATGTATGTCCAATATTTACTTAAGCTGGCTTTCCCCTCCGGAGATTAATAAAAGTCTATCTTATCTTGTTGTCGATCTTGTTTGCTTTCCACCAACCACTGAGGGAAATATCGGACTCTTTGGCTGCTAAATGTCTTCACTATGTCCACCAGCTAGCTAAATTGTCTGTCTGCTGTTTGGTGCCGGGCAGGTAATGTACGTCGCGTCTATCTCAGAGCATTCTGGAAACAGCTGCCTGCTGCTGCTGCTGCCGGAAATGAGGGTGACGAGAGCAGAATTAGTGTAAAACAATGAGCTGAAAGAGGCTAAAATGTTTTCGAATAGGCGCTGAGGGGAACTGTTGGAAGATAATATTCTGTACACATTACACATAGTCATTTGATGCATTGTCTAATAAAATATTGATTAGTGCAGCTTTAACACGACAAGGTTTCCACCAAAGAATGCTGTTATTTGTGTTTTTCATAGAGGGAAAATGTCCCAGGGCCCATGGTTTTTATGTTTCCTGCTGCCTTCTCATGCCGTAGGATGCAGTATCTGCTTGTCGTCGCACAGTCTGTCAATTCTCCCTGGGTGTCTGTGCGAAAGTGAACCCTCGGGCCTCGGCGGACTCAGATCTGCCTGGCAAACACGTATTGTTGCTATAGAAACAGCGCTGATAATGCGGTCTATTAATCACGGCCACAACATGACACGCGGCGCTCGGCAAACACAGAGACAATCGTCTCTTAAAAGGCCAGAGGAGTTCAGGCTCACCAGCTCCTCTTTCAAGTTCTACAAACAGGCCTAACTGAACGAATATGCCGGCCTGGACATTTTGGTTGGTTGACAAACAGTCATCACCTCTTGAATGTTGTGTAAAAGTGAGTGAGAGTGCCTCAGTGCGCAACATGACCGCTGAGGAAAAGAAGTTAATGTTTCTAACGATAAACAAAAACATAAGTGGAACAGGACAAGAGAGACCAAGTGAAACAGCGTAACACAGTGGAGCACAGTGACATTAAATATGGGAAAGTAAGTACCGTGTGTGTTTCAGATATGAACTAGTGTTATTCAGAAATAGGCACCAATTTGTGTTTCACGCGCCAAATTTGAGGCTTCCTCTTGAATTCATCCAGTGAAATCAATCAGTTACAGTTGGTTAGTTTCATAAATGGATCAGGCGCCGAGGGAAAATATAGTCTCCATTCCACTGAGGACTGGTAAACTCAAGCCTTAGGGACATGGCCCCCTTCTACAAAACCATCTACATCTTTGTCCCAAAAAACTAGGCCAGTTCTGGAGCCAGATGTGCACGGATGCAACAGAATGGGCGAGCTGATAAACAGGCTGTCCTAAAACCAAAAGGGCACGGCCAACAGGGCCATTAACAACCACGAGTCCAGTTCAAGTGTCGACATAATGAACCCCTACCTAGGCACTATTACGGCCCTTTGTTTAGCGAACTAATTTTGGAATTGGCACAGTTAGTTACCGCCTAACAAGTAAACCAATAACACGCGCACCGTCTGATGTGCAGCTCTGCAGGCTGAGCGAGTTGACGTCCCTGCACGCCAGCATCTACTGCGTGACTTTCTGAACCCCGTCTGAAAGACCGCGTTGACATGTGGCGTTGTGGCAAGGCATCGGCAGCTCTTTTCTGGGGCACTGCTTTTGCTTACATCTACTGCAATCACATATGTAAAAGAAAAAACCCCATTATGAAACCATTTGAAGGTTCCGTTTATTTCAGCTGTGTTTTTACCCGAACTGATTTTAAGCCCCTCGTACTTGCTCCGTTTGGCTTAGTCGCTCTTGAACTACAGCCACAGTTGTTACCTATCCTTTTAATGCCCACAGTTCATCCGCACACAACAAACTGTACGCAGTGCTTTTAAAAATGTATTAACTTTGCATGCTCAAAGCCACCAACGTATCGCCGTTCTCCCCAGTGAGGACCAGCTTCAGTTTGAGCATCAGCTAAATATTCCATAACCATCAACATTGTCTTTAATAAATGGTGATAGACATGAAACCCGTGACATCAGGTGAAGATTTGTTGACATGATTCTTCTTGGGATGATGTTAGACAGTAACTGTACCTGGCATAAAATCGAACATCCATACAAATTACCTAAAAAATAACAATAAAGCAAGGCCTAAAGAGCATAATACTCATTCTTCATTATTATGTCATTTCATCTTTGAAGACATAAATGTGTTAACTACAGGTCCTCAAAAAAATGCCTCATTCTAAACATCCAAAAGGCCCCCAAAGGCCCGTTATTGCTTTCAAGGTTTTACATGAAAGCTACAGGTCTTGCCACGAGTTCTGTTGTTCATACGTGTGAGACGAGGGACAACGAGGCAGCCGTGTAATCTGCTGTTGCCTGCTTAGCTGTGGGGACTGTGTGCTTCCTCCTGCGCATCCTTCACGGCTCCAGCACTTCTGCTGTTACATAACCGTGTGTGTGTGTGTGTGTGTGTGTGTGTGTGTGTGCTAGTGTGCAGCATGCGCACTGTATGCTTTGCATCCAAAATGTACTGATGCGTTCTCAAACAGCAATGCTGTAGCGAAATTCCCATGCGCATATAAAGGCTAAAGGCTAACGCCAGTAAGAATTCACAGTAGCTGCCCCTCCCATCAGTCCTGAAAACAGCAGCATCCTTTGTTGTTGCAGTCTGACTGTAAGTACTGTAGATATACGGCATAGTACATACAGGTTAGTCTGGGTTTGCTGCAACAATTGATCACCTTATGTAATGCCACCCCCCCCCGGCAAAGATTGTTGGTTCAGTCTACTCATATGCCTTTTGCTTTGGCCTGCAGAGCTGCTAAGTCAGCATCTTGACTCAGCTATCCATGCAGGTCGGTGGGCTTGGCAATAGCTAGAGGCTGTTACACAACCCTGTGCGGGGGCGTAGGGGTGGGTGGACCGGGGAGAAAGGAGGTGTGTGTGTGTGGGGGGGGGGGGTTGGGGAGTGCTAGGACAAGTGGGGGATGGGAGTTATGCAGTGCTGCAATGCAAAGCACATGCCTGATACCTACAGTGCAGGGACGCAGTGCATGCAGCGCACACACACGGTTACGTAACAGCAGAAGTGCTGGAAGAAGCACACACAGCTAAGCAGGCAACAGCAGATGGCACGGCTGTCCTATTGTCCCTCGCCTCACACGTATGAACAACAGAACTCGTGGCAAGACCTGTAGCTTTCATATAAAACCTTGAAAGCAACAACAGGCCTTCGGGGGCATTTTCCATGAACAGCATTTTGGTTTGTTAATGCTCACACCCACAGAGAGAACTGACAAAGCGCCAGGCACCTGCAAGATGATAATCTGACCAACAACAAGAACCAACACCGACCAGTTGTAGAAGGGAGAATTTTCGGGAGCTCTTTTGGCCACAATGGCAGGAAGCCCTGGCAATGAGACAGCGACATAACGGCACTAACTTGCAATACATCAGCGCAGCGTCACATAGAGTTTGACAATGGAGAATTCCGTCCAGCTGCGACGAAAGTAGTCATAAAGGGCCGGAAGAGCTGGTGCACAGATAAGAGTGGTACGACCTTCAGGGAGCAAAACAGCCACACAGCTCCTGTGGGAAAATGTACGCTGTTTGTTAAGGAGAGCGGGCCTCCCCCTCTTACTACTGTGTTACTTCTGCATCATTAAACCGTGGGCACCATCATATCCAAACGTTGCACACGTTGTTTTCTGCAGAGTTCCCCAAATTCAATTTAAGACCTTTTTATTTAATACCTATAAACACCTGAATACAATTTAACACCTGTTTCATGGATGACAGAAAACCAGAAAGGACAATAAGGCCCCCAATTACTGATCAAGTTAAGTTGGCTAACACTGGAACTTTTCCAGAAATGTTGATTAATGTGCGTTGTTCTTATAAATAAAGACTTGAAATCAAATGAAATTGAAGTACATTCATGCACTAACATTTATATCACATTACTCCCCAGCTGAACATAACAATAAGAACATTGGTGGATGGGTGAACCAATTCAAATTAATTCATGAATTAATTTAAGTTTTGCTACATTTGACACTAACTGCTACTACAGCTAGCGGTAGGGACAGTGCTTGCTCCAGGTCTGATGATGCTGATTGAAACTCCACAAAAAGGTATTCAGCTGCTGCACAATCCACTGTGGCAGCAGTCTCACTTGTGGTTTATTGATGTATAATGTCTCCTGTCTCCCATTTTTGACAGAAAATGTATTCATTTCAATGTTTTTTAAAACTTTGACGGTTGATTACTTGATCATTTTAGTCATATTTTAAGCAAAATGTACAAAATGTCCCTGCTTCCTGCTTCCTGGAATGTGAATATTTTGGAATATCATTGGATTTTAGGCAGTTGGACAAAACATGCTAATTATTCATTTTAATTTAATTAACCTCAACTCATCGAGAGAAGCCAGCTGAGGTGGCTCGGGCATCTGTCCCGGATGCCTCCTGGACGCCTCCCTGGGGAGGAGGCCCCGGGGAAGACCTAGGACACGCTGGAGGGACTATGTCTCTCGGCTGGCCTGGGAACGCCTCGGTATTCCCCCGGAAGAGCTGGAGGGAGTGCTTGGGGAGAGGGAAGTCTGGGCGTCTCTGCTCAGACTGCTGCCCCCGCGACCCGGCCCCGGATAACAGGAAGGAGATTTTCTTAGATGTGACCGAATTCTGTGCTAAAGCCAGTAAGTGAAGAAATGACTTGCATCAGCGCAACCCTCAAGAGTCTGAAGTCCTGAATGAGACAGTGAAAGTAGTTTGAGATTAACTTGTGTAACAGGACTACGAAGTGACTGACCCTAAGCATTTACTGGACTTACTTTCTGACGTCAGATTCTGGGAATGACTTGCTTGACTCACCACGTGGAACTGTCTGAATCCCTAAAAGCACATTTTTAATCAACACACTGTAACCTCAGCTCAACAACAGCGCTCCTTGGCGCGGCTACGCAACGAATCAAAAACGCTCTGAGTTCACTGATTGATAAACAGACAGACAGAGCGGGAAAGACGGAGCATGCTCCCTGATCCCTGCAGGTTTACATAATGTGATGTCCAGCCACCACATGACCGTCGAGGATTGCCGGGGATTACATAAGAGTGGATGACCGGTTTCAAAGAAGATGGAACCCTGTACATAGACGCCTGGACTGTGTAACTGCTCTGCCCTCTGACTTGTGAACCCAACTTATCCACTAAGAGGTGTATTCAGAGAAATCAACCAACAGCTTAGCTACATTTCAGTCTGACTGTAGAGTCTCAGTCATTCATTCTCGCATGAGCATTATCTGGAAATAGCCTCTCTCTGGGTTGTCTGACGTCAAAGCAGTGGTGGTGATAATCAAATTAAACTTTTGCCACAAAATCTGATGTGTTTGGTTGATTGTACTTTTTCCTCCAAACAAAGGAACAAATGTTCCTCGCTGGGGAGTGACAGATGTAGGGAGCGATAAGAGCGAGGGAGCCACACATACAGATGGGCCGTGGGTGATTACGGTGCGCAGTCAAGAATGAGAAAGAACGTTCCAATTCTGTATATTTTATTTATTTTTCACGTGACAGATCGGATTTTTTCAAAGCAGCTGCATGGAGTCACATTGATTCAGTTCTCATCTGGACCACATTGATGAGACACAACGTAAGACCAGGGGAACTCCACTGATTTTACACATCAAAGTCTTTTTTCCATATGGAGTCAGGACAGTGACTTTAAGATTTGGCATTGAAAACAAAACTGGAAATGAAAAAGGAAACACTGGCATTGAAACTTTTCAATTGGAAAAAAAATTGTATTGGCAATGAAAAAGGCTTCAATGAAAAATACTAAATTTTATACATTAAAATTTATTACATTTTATTTAGATTCTTTTTTCTTTCTGATGTGTTTTTCAATGACAATGTTCAGATTTTTTCTTCATGTCACTGGGTTTCAGTTTCAACTTTCGCTCACCGTTTTGGCTTCCACGAGTTGGCTTCCTTGCCCCCTCCCCTCAGACCCCTCCACTCCACACCAAAACGGTGAGAGAAAGTGACACTGAAAAAAGACGGACACGAAGAAAAAGATCTGAACATGGTCATTGAAAAATGCACCAGAATGTAAAAAAAACCCCAAAATAAAGTGAAATACATTTTTATTTCAGTGTTATATTTTTCAGTGAAACTTGTTTTAGTGCCAATACAATTTTTTCCAATGTTTCCTTTTTCAGTTCCGGTTTTGTTTTCAATGCCACATGTTAAAGTCACTGTCCTGGCTCCATATTTACAGGGGTTGGCGAGTACTACTGCATATGTGAAAAAAGTTGTATAAAGCCTTTTGAGCGGTGTACTCAAATCACAGTTCATCGGCGCCGTAATGAAAATAAGTCCTGTCACGGTTGGTTTGGCAAAAAGGGAACAGGGAAAAGGACCCAAATGCAGACAGAGGTGGCAGGAGGATGGGATTAATTGTTTTTCTGGTAGACAAGAGAAAAAACAGATTACAGGTAGGCAGACAGGTAGGCAAGCAAGGGTCGAACAGGTAGCAGGTAGGTATAAATCAAAAACCGAACAAGTAGACAGAACCAATGCACAACGATGGCGAACCGACAATGAACCCAGGAGATGAACCAACATATTTACTGAGTGGCTAATGAGGGAAATGGGGTGCAGGTGAGGAGTGGACCAACTCATTGCAGGCTGACGAGGGAGCGCGAAACCAGGTGCGTGAGTGGTGAAGAAATCAGGGGTTATTCCAGGGTAAGAGCAACCGTGGGCAGATAAACTTATGAGGGAAAGGGAAACCCACAAAACAAAATACGAAAAACAACTGAACACACCCCAAAACCCTGACAAAGTCCATTAAATGGTTCACCTAACAACGTTTTCATTATTTTTGATACAAATTGAAGCTTTCCCGGCAAGACACAACAAAGTAAAGGAATCAATTAGGTGTGGGCAAGCCAAAACAAGACGCACCGGTTCGGTTGGCCTGTGAAGTTATGTATGAATGCACTCAAGCTTAATGGAAGTATCACCAACATTTATAGCAAGTATGACTCAGACGGTTGATTCTTATCAACTGTCAACCGAACGCTAAATGCTCAGAACAAGCTGGCAACGAGACTAATATGTTTTGTAATGTAGTCAATTCAACCAGATATTAACTAGACTGTTAAAGATTGATTGTTAAATTAAATTCCTTAACAGTACATGTTTCTTTATATGGAATAGCTTCAGCGTATTAAGCTACTTTTTCTGAGCAGCTAGCATAGCTTGCAACGTTCAACAAATGCGGAGTGTTGCTCGAGCTTGACTGCTGAATAGCAGCTTGTATAGGGTGGCGTTACGTCCGGATTTTGGCCAGACAGTCCGGATTTTAAGCCCCCTGTCCGGCGTCCGGCGTAGCCTCAAGCTGGACACTAATCTGTCCTCTTTTCTGAATCGGCCTAAAAAAACCTGCTCTAGAATCTCTGTTGGGACGCAGCAGCGAAGCGTCTAATGCCGTAAGATCTCCGGTCACACAAATGATTGGCTGAAAGCGGTGTCAAATAAATAAATCTGATATATCATTGGTTAAAAACGTAAGAACCAGCCTCCACCTGCTGGCTACAGGCTCGAGTTTATAGCAGAAAGCAGCAGAGACGCTACTTCTTTGTTAAGAACTGAAATGTGTATTTATTCATTATTTGTTTATTTATGTATTTCTGTTATTTCCGGAAGTCCGGAAGTGTTCTGTTTTCAGGCACTGTGCAAGACCTTTTTGAAACAGACATCACAATGTCTTACAATACAAATACTGTGAACAAACCCTTTTGTTCCTCTTCTGTTACACTCAGGTCTACATCAGACTGTCTGGCGATGAATAGAGGAGGCTGTTTCAGAATCACTGTATCATGATGCCGTCGATATGACGGACAAAATTGGATTACGAGTACAGTGTAGTTGCGAGTACACCAGAGTCCTGTGCAGTTATTCTTGCCTCACTAAAAGCCGCAAAGTGTCCTCCTTTCTGCTGTTTTGGAAATGGCCACCCTAAGCTTGTAGCTTCACTAATTTCAAAATAACATTGCCTTTATGAACTCACCTGATGCCATTGCCAAAAGAAACAACTGAACATTAGCATTAGCAGATATTCTTGCGTAGCTTGGCCTTGACCAGATCAAAGTTAATGCAACACTTCATTTAGTTGCCAAAATGGACACACTTTTCCAGCGAACACACCCCAGTTTTGCTTTAATTCCTGCCACTTCGCCATCTTAACTGACATGTTAACACAGCGGGAAGCCGCGTGGTCTGGCTCCAGCATGACTCTCAGCTACAGAGGGCGAAACCTCCCTCTAACCGAAGCTCTGTGGGAAAACCGAGGCGCCGACAATCTCACAGGAACAACCAGAGTGTTGTGGCCAGGTTAAAGAGTCAGGCGACATTCGGAGTGCAGGACGCGCTGCTCCTCCGGCATTACAATAACACTCCTCCAGACAATCAGCCATAATAATAATACACCACACGGAGACATTACAACACCTGCGCTGAAAGAACCTAGCTATGCTGGCTGGAATGGTGTGAGATATCAACAGAGTTCAACAAGCACAATGAACTTCAGGTTTTGATGGGGACATATTCATCCAACATTTATTTATTCTGATAAGTTCTGTGTTCAGAGAATGTGGGCTAATTCTTTATTCCTTTGGCTTGCCATGTCATATGTTTTTTATCAATGTTGTCATTTTTTTTACTCTTTATTGAACTTTATAGACAACAAGGCAATATAACCATGGTAGTACAAATCCGTCTAAGTATTACAACATAGACATTCAGAAATGGAAAGAATAATATGAATATCTTTGGGCTGAATTGGCGAACTAGCTAACTTGTGAGCTCTAGCTAACTCGTGCTAAAGCTAACAGTCAGTGTATGCTAGGGCAATATGAGCAAAGGCTAAACCACAGGCTGTAGATCAGATTTTTGAGAGAGAACCTTGCAGTTTGAATTTAAATTAAATTCAGAAAGAAATGTACATCTTACACCAATTCCACTTTATAAAACTTAAAATTGTTACACAAGAGAATTTATCTACACCCACAAAGCTTCATTATTTTCTCAGGCTTTCTTTTGGAGGCCTGGTTGTTGAACCTTTAGTTATTTTTTTTATCTCCAAGACTCCATCCATCTCCGCTTATCCATCGCCTGGACAAGTGTGATGAGACCCCCCCATGGCTGCTACAAGAAACCTTCTACCTGTCCTGCGTAACAGTGTTTCGGTGACACTAACGGTGTTGCTTTTGGAGACGGCTCCAAGATTGAGTGTGTGCTGGAGCTGGTGTGTGTCTCTAAAGGGAAACTGGAGCAGTGAAGCTAATATAGCTGCTCACCAGATCCCTGTGGAGCACCCAGTTGGCATGGAGGTAATGGATCCCATCCAGAATCTGATACAGGAGAGACTTCACCATCCCTCGGGGCAGCTGCATGGGCTTCTTGTTGGCCTTAGAGGCGCGGTGGAACTTGATGATGTGCTACGAGGCAGAGAAAGGGTTCACCTTTGTGCTTGTGGAGTGAAGCATGTCTTGTCAGTTCTGAAAGTGTAGCCATAACATCCACAAGATGTGCCTGGTAAATTAGGCAAACTACAAGACTGTGATTTATGTACATTGTAATTTTATTGTGAAAGATTATTGGCAGCTGGTGGTACAGAAAGGGTTTCCTGAGTTTACAGTGTAGGAGGATGGGAAATCGACACTAGCAGGCAGATGAATGTGTGTAATGTAATTATTATTTATTTTTCAAATGAAGCACTAATTCAAGTTATATCATAAATAGCAAAATAGTTAATCTGAACATCAGGAAACCATTTCCGTACAAGGGCCGTCAAGGTTTCTGCCAGTTGTAGTGACGGAAAAACTCAAATTTACTGTGGTTTTTCTTTTACTGTGACACCGCAAATTTGTGTTTTGGAAATGTCAGGTCACACCATGTACACACATGCACTGTTGCATGTAGAAATGGCACAGAGAGACTTACCCAAAGGTCATGTTCGGCATAGTCGAAGAGGAGCCAGACCTTTCTGTCACTGTGGGACAGGAACACCTTCTGCAGGGCGATCACATTTGGGTGTTTCAGTTCTCGTAACAGCTGAAAGACACAACGGAAATGTGTGAAGAATTTGGAATGGGGTCATTTTAAAACAAGACGAGGCATGTGATAACATTTGAATTTTCTGCCAGCCTTGTGTGTAAGCACAGCAAAAACATGTTTGCTTGAAATCTGTGCTCATGTGACTTCGACGTAATAATAACCCCAGCCTGTCGGAAACACAAAACAGATGATGACAGGAAGCTTTTAACTGTTGCATCATTTGGAAAATAGTAAGAAGGAAATAATTGCAAAATCCTTCAGCGTGGTGACACTCTAAATAGCAGCTAAAGTTATTGTTAATGTCGAATTGACAGGATTATATAAGGACAAAATGTATCCCGTGGCTTTCCAATAAACAAATATTTCTTTACACGCTGTGCAATAATGTGAGGAAAAATAAAATTGGACACGAGCACAAACCGTGTCCTCTGTTCCCAAACACAGACACGTGTGCATTCCCTTGAAAGCGATCCTGTGTTGCAGCCAAAAACGACAAGCAATAATGAGATGCTTAATGAAATACACGCCGTTTGGAGGTTCTTACGCAAAACCCCTTGGAGTATTGTGAATGAATTAATTTACAGCATGGATACACATTACACATAAAAGACAGGGAGTAATTAGGATCTAAAATGAGACATCCAGCAACAGTTAAATGTCTTATTTAATGTGCCAGTATTGCTGTGATTGCTGTCTTGTTGGTTAACGTATATATATGCCCTCTATATGCAAAAGATGAAATTTAGAGGAGCCATCATGTAAAAGACAATCATCTGTGTTTCTCAAAAAATGTTATGTATTAACTCCAGTCAGCAGCCATGTGCATACAGTGTAAAATACTGTATGTGAGTTTCAATGGTAGATGATTGGCATCCAGGCTGTGGGTAATCCAATTAACAGCATGGGCTGATTAGCTGTTTGTCTGATTTTGTTAATCATACATCCCTGTAAAAAAAAAATCAATGTTTCTGTGAATGGATAAATGAAACTGATTGATGACACTGAAGAAACAAGCATGGCGAATCCCCTTTCAGAGGAACAGATTTGTCATTGTGTCGGTCCAACACTTTGACCCAGGGTGAAATTTCTTTTACTATAGGATGGAAAGTTTGTAAATAGATTCATTGTCCCCAGAGGATGCGTACTATTACCATTTCTATGGTGAGCCCCTGATTTTGCATGTAGTTTTGGATGCATGTACTACAGTTCCCATGATGCTCTGGGGATGTATGATGCTGCCATGGAATCAGCTCCATTTCTGTAGCCTATGTCTTTTTTACATTTTGACAAACTGGCACCATTAAAAGCATGCCGAATCAGCTGTTGGCAGCTCCCGTTTGCAGTGTACCCATGGATGTACTGACAACCATCACTGGATTACTTTGATAATGAGGAAAACTTAAAAACCTGACGCTTCTCAGGCAAGTTCTGGTGTTTCAAGGTGTGGGTTCATGGAGTCACACCGCATCTAAGAACGTGTGTTCAGATTTGACCGAGTTATGACTCAGAGAATGAGTGCGAGTTTTGACGCTAATTGCGGCAATCAGGCACTTAGCAGCCTCCATCACTAGTGTGTCCTCTGCTGGAGCTGCAACTGCTGACAGTGTTGATAAGCCGGCTAAGTCAGTGGCTCAAACTGCAATAATTACCTTCCCGAGGGGCACCTGTCCATTTCACCTCGCCCCCAGGGAGGCACGCCTCACAGTAGGAAAACCTCTGATTTAGCAACATTTTTCAACATAATACCTCAAAACCTAATGACAGAATTCCTGTCAGCTGTACTTAATGCTAACAAGTCACGCTAATAGGCTATACTAACAAGCTATACTATGAAATGCTATGCTAAGATATTAAGGAATTAGTTCAATTGAATGAATTGAACTGTAAAGCAGTATTATTAAAGTTATTGATCATTATATAAGATCGATGAACACCATATTAAGAGCCCTCTAAATAGTTCAATGCTGTTCCAATGGGAAGAGCAAACCATCCCAGTCACAGAAATGCAGCAATTAGGTGTCCCAATTTAAAATGAGATGACTCTATTGTTCCAGCTTCAAAGGAACAGTATGGGAATGTCTAATGTTGTCCTTTCATTTATCAGAGAGCCCCTGGCTACAACAGCAGCTGAAGGCCTAATGGAAGTTAGCAGTGAGAAAGCTGCATAATGGAGGTCTTCCATCCTGGCTAATGGCGCACACCGCGCTGCATCATTCATGCAGCAGCTCTTTCTTTGTCTTTGCAGCTGGTTCATTGCCTTGCCCACTCCCATTCGCACTGTGCCATTTGCTGACCCATCGCAGACTATCCATAATCAATCATGCCCTTTAGACAGGCCTCCACGTCTGCAGGGTGTTTTGGGAGGGAGGGAGGCAGATCTGAAACAATCCACAGTGAATCCCAACCACTGAATGAATTATTCATTTGTACAGGCTGTCATGACTCTTACTGTACTTCACCTACAGTAAGATGCAGAGAAAAGGAGCGCAGATGTCTCTTTTTACATGTGCAACGTGGTAGTGTTTCAGTTTTAGTTTCACATTTACTGGATTGTCAACCTTCAGTCCGTTGTGACTCCCATGTGGTGATTCTTCTGTATGACCTTTGCTTTTTGGCTCCACATTTTCCCACTTTGCACATGCATGTGGTGGCTGAATCGAGTCCAAAAGAAAGAACAACATCCTAATTGCATCGTAATTGAGTAACGCAGATGGAGACGGAACAGGAAATGCAAAAAGGCCGTCACAAAGTGAGATTGCAAGCCTGCCATGAGTGGTTTTGGCAATCGAATACCAATGTGAACCTGCAGCCTGACGCTTGAGTTAGTTCCTTGAAGGGTAACTAAAGCTGTGTAAATACCTTACGGTCTCGGAACCTGGTCAGCAGCTCCCAGGGAAAGACTCCACTGACACAAAATCCTTCGTTTCCTGGTAGAGCTGCTCTCTTACACACTCAAAAACAGGACTGTACTGTTATTACTTACCTAATTTATCATGTAAAGCATCTGTGAGTATCCAGAAAAGTGCAACAACAATTATATTTCATATTTTGTTCTGGTCTGCTGTCTGATCTTATTTTAACTCATCTGGACGAGGTGTAATTGAATTCGACTTTACTGAGATGATCTTGACAATAGTCCTGTCTGCACACAAACATGTGGCTCACATAGACAATGCTAGCATGTTGATGTTTAGCAGGTATAATTTTCACCATCTTAATTTAGCGTGTTAGCATCTTAACATTGGCTAATTAGCACAGCTGAGGCTGATGGGAATGTCATTAGTTTTGCAGGTATTTGGTCATAAACCAAAGTGTTGGACACATTGAAATTGTGAGCTGATGATGGCTCTAGATGAAAGTGTAGGGGATCGACCTAAAGAGCTCAGCTTGCTTAAAGTAAACTAGCTAGTACAACATGTCATCTGACCACGTCTAAAGGCAAAAGCGTTTACACCTGTTCCATACAGCTGCCCTCCGAAGGGAAGGTGGGGCGAAAAGCCTGACGTTCTAAAAAGCAAGCTGTGATGAATTGTACGCCTTCGGACAGTCCCCTCTCAAAGCCGTCCATGGTGTTACACTCGATTGTGCGTACAAAAAGTAATGGAAGTAGTTGTGGGAAGAGTTCAAACCTTGTTTCACTTTCTCACCTGTGCACACCTGGCAAATAGCTGCTCAAAGCGGGAGTGCTCGTCGGATTGTGCGTTTCAGACAATTGTTGGATGCAGCCCCCCCCCCGATTCCGATGTCGCAAAGGCGTGGGAGGAGGGGCTTCCAGACGTTGTTCGGTGATCCAACAAGCACTTTGTTTGAAGCATACTGCTACCTTGTTGAGTTGCTCCTGAAATGCTTTTTGTGGCATGACACGTTTGACATGGAAATCAAATGGTTGAGGTATCGTTCCCAAACAAAGGAAACACATTAGACAGGAACTCGGCACTTGGCTTGGCATCGTGTCCTAAACGTGCTGCAGAAAGAAGAAACATTTGTCCAGAATAAAAAGTCCTACTTCTCTGTAGCTTTTCTGCCGTCGTGCTTTAGTTATTTTACTGAGCCGGCTCTAAGGGCACAAGAATCCACTGAATTTGAAACAGACCTTTCATCCATCAGTAGGGAGGGCAAACCAACTGCCTTGACACAATTGCGCCAAAGACCAAGAAAGTTACTGTGTATGACGCTTTAAGTTGTTGCTTCATTAAAGTTGATAGCATTTCCTGAAAGAGGAAATGACTGTGTCTTCACAGTGCTGTGTTGGTTTTTCTACTGATTGCTAGACAAAGGAAGCTCATTCTTAATGTGGATGGAACATTTGGATTAGAGAATAAAAAGCAGACCTGAACACCCCTGCCCACAGCAGAAGTGTTCAGGTCACCCTTAGATTTTGGATGATTCTTCCACCCATAGGAAGAATCACCCAAAATAAATATACAGTAGAGCAATTGTGATAACTGGCAGAAATACTATATTTTGAACCCACAAGGCAGCTGACGACAGCCTTAGAAGTGACAGAGGGAGGGACAAACGGAGGGGAATAATGAAGGAATTGTATGCAGGCTGTTTGATTTGGCCTCTGGACGGGGAAATGAGGTTTGAGCTTAAACACAACCTTAATCCATAGGCTATAATGGGGCATTGTGGTAATGAGCCCTGGGCTTAGGGTTTGTACACCCCCCAACCCTGAGGGCTGCGCGCTGGACGAGACAGACCCACTGAGACCTCATATGACCACTGACTCAATGTGGCACTTATATCACTTTCACACGCAAACCCGGAGTGTGATGCGAGATCAGGAACACGTGTTTATTTGGGTACCTGGGTTCATTCCTAGTGCTTGCTGTTACCAAAGCTAGTGTATTTCGTTATAAGATTAGCTGACTTACAGGTTAATACAAGCGGTCTCCTTTTGAAAATGTAATTCAATGACTTAACTCCTACAATCAAAATCAAAAAGTATCATATATTGAGAAGTCTCATTTATCCTAAGCAAGTAAAATGCCACTAAATGCTGCTCTGTATGCAAATAAACACGTATAAAATAAAAGCGCCACCTTAGCGGAGTGTTTCTGTCGGCTGGATCTCTGTACAAAAACACAACTTTATAACCTTATTCACTGATTTTGGTGAAACTGGATCATATTTTGTGGAAAAAATACCGTTTTTTCCCTGTGATGTTGCCTGAACTCTCAGCGATTTACCGAGTTTTAGTAATTGTAATGCTTCCCCACAGTGAGCTAGTAACGCAAGCCAGGCAAACGTTCAAGGAAGATCGGCTTTGCAAACGTTCGACGTGCAGGAATCCGCTCTCAACATGTTTGCCAGGCCTCAACGATTCGAACAATGTGGTTGGTGAGTAACACGTTGTTGGTTTTCATGAAAACGCCACAGGCGCACCTTTAAATAAGCCCAACAAATGAATGGGATTGCATCACAAGCTCCAAATTGTCTCTAAATCGGAACTAAAATTCCAATGGAACTCAAAGTAAAAGTGATATTATATTGGAATCTAACTGTAAAACGTGCGTTCATGAAAGAATCCACTAACACCTCGCAGACATTATTTGGGTTTGTTATACAGCCTGCGGCCGGTCCAACGGAGAAAGTTCAAACACGTTTACGGTTGGCATGGTTACCGGTTACATATGGGTGACAAAACCACAATTGTTCTACTCATTCTAGGTACGTTCGTGCATGTGGTATAAGCGTAAAGAAGTGGCTGACATGTGTAAACAATACCAGCTCAAACACCCGGGCGGGGGCTCAGTTATTAAAGGCAATATAAAATTAGAAAAATGTTTCCCCGTGTTGTTGATACTGACACCCAACCTCACTGCTCGGTCTCACGTGACTTTTGCAAAACGGCACAGAGCAGATGATTTTCTTAAGCCGTCTGACGCAGTACGGTCTCTAGAACATATACTTATCTCGGCTGTGGATAAATACATTTTTACACTTACATTATTCATTTTGGATGTTTGCAAGCTGCTGGTATAATAACGTAAAACAATCAAACCTGGGAAAGCTCTGGGAAAACGGCACTACGGGCCTTAATCACACGTCTGTAATCCAGCCTCAGGAAGCCGGGAGCCCAGTGGGAAAACGTTTCCACGTGCACAACGTCTTGTGACTCACTTTTATGCACTGTTAGGCAAAGGCCATTTAGGCCATTGTTCAACATGTGCAGGGGTGGAGGGCCCGCTGTGAGCAGACTGCTGGACGTCGTCATCACACCGAACAGTTTTCTGCTGCAAAAACATGCTGATGGTCAATGAGGCAAAAGAGACACACTGTATACCACTTATTACCACACGGCATAAAAAATACGGATCAATATGTTTCCACTGGCGGCTGACTAAGACAGAAGAGGCAAAAATACCAACATGACAGGAATAATAGAACAGGCCGCTTTACCCCTTCGGAGTAAAATAGGTCATGTTGTTGTTAAGGCCTCAGAGAGAAAGCACTCTCTGGACCGGCTCCAAACGTTCGCAGCTAAGACCAGGCCAGACTCCAGGGCAGGCCAGTCCAGCTTTGAAGAGGCTACTGAAGACCCAAATGTGTTTTAAGGTCACTGACCGTCACGTAACACTTTCCAGGGAGGTTCCTGGAATTGAAACTTAGCCCGCGCCTGGGATCACAAAGAAGACATCTAGCAAAGATGGTTTTCAGACAAGGGCTAAGCGTTGACTGATGTCCCCTTTGGCTTTGCAGCGCTGAAACCCAAAGAGACACCTTGTGGAAACCCACGTGGCTGTTACTGCAATTCAAGCATGTCACTCTCTTTTCCGTGAACCACGCTCACCGTACCCACAACGTGCTCCTTTACTTTCTGTAACGTGCTTTCCAGTGTGCTGCACAGAATGTGGTTTGTCTAATTCATTTCCCCAGAACTTTACTTTCACATGATTAAGTCCCACTGAGATTACAAAAGCTCTTTTCCAAGCGAGCCCTGGCCAAGACAGCGAAACACGCACAAAACATAACACACAGGAAAGCAAGACAGATCTAGCTAAGGAAGAAATTACAAACTCCGCCTGAATGAACCTCCAAACCCTTCACTAAGTTTTGAAATGCTCTAATTGGGATCAGCCTATCCAGCCAGCCTATAGCTATTGGTTTTAGGTGAGATATACCAACAAGAAAAGTCAGTCTACTATGACTTTGACCTTCTCACTGATTAAGGAGTATTAATAGCTGGTAAGTTCAGGTAAGCGTTTGCTTCGTCCACAAAAGGTTTGGTTCCACGGCCAAAAAAGGACTAAAACTATATAAAAAGTAACCGCTGCAAAATGAAAACCCTAACAAATGTGCAGTTATTAACGAATACAAACCCATGTAAATTAACAGAGCTAAAAACTAAAAGAAATAAAAACAACACAGGGATCATAAAACCTCCGAACCTCGTGGTGCTATTGAAAGTGTCTGAAAGCCAGCCAGCATGGGTGCAGAGAACGTTCCTGACAGATGGTTGGAACGTCCAGTTTCTGCCACTTTAAGGGGTAGAAAAACAAACGCAGACCTGACCGAAGGCAAACGACAAAGCCTAACACTGACAATTCCAGGTTCACAATGTCTTGTACCAAAAGATGACGGTGACAATATCCACTTTTATCTAATCATTTATTCTAAGTATGTAACAGGTTAATTTGACACACTTTATAATGCGCTCAAATTAACACATTTTGAACATGGGTACGGTTGATGAAGGGGTATTTGAACTCATCTGACACGTCAAAAAAAGGAGATCTGGATCCACTGGTTTAGAAGACAGAGGTTTAAAATATGCAATGACAATGAAGCTAACATTCCACTTACTTTAAACTGTTGTTGAGTAAAAACTAGCCTAAAACTTACAATAATAAAATGACTAAAATGCAACAGGTTGATCCTAAAGTAAATTAAAATCAGGTACCAAAATGAACTCAGGGGGTTCAGAATCGTCTTGTATCTTCGCAACACATCAGACTAGCAGAAGGGGGAGGTTTGGCAGGAAAGACATGCCCACAAGGAAAACAGCGCTGCCCTGGATTATCCTCCTCCTGAGGACTGATTCATGGCGAGCAGCGGGGTCGATAAATCCACCGCATGCTGCTCTGTGCAGGGCTTCGCCTGCCACTGGTTAGAGACAAACACTGCAGCTCTGTCCGCGGGAGAGCATGCACGCCAAGCCTTGTCCCCCCACAGAACGCCCCAGTGGCGGCCACTGGCACAGCGAGACATCAGCACAGCAGCAGCAGCAGCAGCAGCCATTTGGAGTTATTTACAGACCAATACTGCTGACTGTGTCTTCGACGGGCCGCAGGCTGCAGCTTCAGGGGCGAGCAGTTAATACAATGATTTTAAACACACACGCATTGACTTCCCGTACATTTACCTTACTGCAACAACAGCTGTAGCAGATTTACTAGGCATATAAACTCTGTACTGTACGGTTTAACAGACTGTATTGTATTAGATGAGCCTTTAGCAAACAAGGGATGATAAAATGAAATCTTCCATTGAACTGACAACAGCGCTCATTTGATCCCTAGCAACCACATGTTCGAGCTTTTCAACCCACGCCCTCTACAAATACAACTAAAATATGTTCTTGTTTGCACAGTGATCAGCGTGGTGGGGAAGAATGGCTGTTGCGGGCCAGAAAACACAGGCTGCCTAATGGAGACTGGAGGCAGAAAAGATGAGGCCTCAATCTCAACGCAGGACTGTAATTTTAGGTTTCTACCTTAGAGTACCTTAGGGATTGCACACTTATCGTCACACGGAAAAACGCCATCAACAAGCAAGATACCATCATTTTTTACAACATTATTTGAGCCAGCGTTCATGCCGTATCTGCCCACATGTGCTGCTATGGCAGAAGAGAAGAAAGGGAATATTTATGAGGTCAGGACATTTAGCTGAACAAAAGCCATTGTGGCCGACAAAGCAAACAGGACTCGTTTCATGGGAATCATGAAACGCATGAACAATGTTTCGATTCGCGAAGGTCAAACTCAATGGCGGGAACAGATGTGAAACAGGAGCAGGGGGGTGAATGGACTTCCACAATAATAATTTAACCACTAGAGAATTTCTGGGCCACTTGCTGAAACGTGGAGACGCCTGAATTAAGACAAAAAAATTTTTTGCCTCTCAACAGAATCGTATTGTGGTGAAACAACGACATCCAGTGATTCAAGGATGGTTCCGGTTTCAAATTGTTATCATAGTTGTTATCTAATTGTTAGAAACTTGTTAGAATTGCTGTTGTTGCATAATTGTTATCATTACTTCCATAGTTTTGGCATCTGTGCTACTGTTAATAGCAATACTTTACTCGCTAAGGGTGACTTTGTTGATTCTGAACATCATGACCAATGAATGATTATTGGTTTTTCTTTGCTCTGACAGTGCCATGTGTGCCAAATGAAATGTCAGAAAAACTGTAAAACACTGTAAAACACTGCAAAAACGTACCGTGAAATTCACAGTAATTGACAAGTAACTTACTGCAAAGGAAATCACAGTATTTTTTACTGTGTTTTCATTTACAGCAACAATCATGTAACTGTGTACTGTATTTTTTGGTTAGAGTAGCAGTATTGTAACTGTGAAAGAAAACACAGTAATTTTCCAGGTACAGTATTTTTGTTTACAGTAATATTGTCTTAACTGTAAAATAAAATACAGCGATTGCCAAGCACATTATTTTTGATTACAAGACACAATTATGCACCGTGGGAAATCCCGTTACACTGGCAGCAAGGTTGCCAGCCAGTTACTGTAATGACAGATACAATGACTCAATTAGTTACTGTATTTAGAGATTACAGGCATATACGGTTAATAATACAGTAATTTACCAGGTGCACATTTGCCAGAATAATGCTGTAATTTCTACAGTAAATTACCCAATTTTATGAATTTGCTGTATTTGGAGAAAATACGTAAAATACTGTTTATACAATATATTTAGCTGATTTAACAGTGAACGGTTAATTAAAAGCATTTTTCAAAAGCTACTTAATGGCGTAAGGTTTGCCATCTATGTTGCATAATGCAAATAAGACAATTCAGCTATTACTTCACTTAACATATATTAACAAATCATTTGCAATATGTCGATACCTTGAAAAAACAGGTCAGAGTTTATTTAAAATATAACTTACATTCACAACTGTTCCAAATGGTCATACAAAGTCCTTCAAGTGCATATGGCATTTTAAAATTCACATACTGTATATTCTAAGATAAAAGTCATTATTCAAATAATGGTCTCAAATAAGTCAGACACACAAAAAAAACAACTGAGTGGGTTGGAATTACTTGTAACCAACAGCAGTTCACATGATACATGTAGAAATGAAGAGATGTCTCTAAGGTAAAGAAAGGTCACCAATATATATCATTTGAGAACATGGTCTTTAAAACAATACAAAGTTCATTTTGTACTTTTTATAAACTTCACAATACAGAAGAATACAAAGGGCAAATGTTTTCTAAGTACATAAGTTGACCATGAAACATGAAACAATGCAAAAAGCCACAGAGGCTTTGAAAATATTTCAGCACTTCATGACCTGGCCAACAACTCTCTGTCAGGGTTCGTGCCTATGAAGCGCCTGAAAAGTGTCAGGAAACACACGCAACATTTAACGCAGATTGCTTCAGCTGTATGATGAATATAATCACACTTCTGGATTGGAAGTTTTCCTCCCACCGTATATTCTTAATGGAGTCAACAATCTACATTGGTGATTGTGTGGGTGAAAAACCAGATTTATGTTGGAAATCAAGCATTTTTCAAGGAGTATATTCGACTTTAAGCATATTCCTAACCTTGAAAACTGTTAACTGTTAAAATAAAGCATTTTAAAGACTTTGTACGAACCCTTTACGTATGTAAAAGGCAGGTTCTGAGGCCGTGAGGGTTCAACTCTTATGACAATGCTTCTATGCTCACCACCCAGCGCGCACAAGTCAAGGTTTCTCCTGAAAGCTACATGATTCAAACGGATGACATCGCTTATTTTTACCCATGCCATTTTTTTTGTCTATGATCTTTTGACATTTAAATGATCTTTTAGTATTTGTTAGTGAGTGAGTGAGTGATTTTTGAACTGGGGTAACAGTTCAAAGAGGCATTGGTAACAAGCAAGGAGCAATGTACACCTGAAAACCAGAAACACTAAGACCCTTACCAAAATACTACATACAAATCCATGGTTCTCCCTAGGTTTCTAGGGGGGCTGGTACTGTGGCTGTGGTGGGGTCGTTTGATGTTATTTGACTACAAACTATGCACTTTCACATCATTTTGGACAATTATCATTATAATATTTAATAAGGAAAAACCTACAGGCTGTACTTTTTCAAAATGCACTCAGACTTTAGCAAGAAGAAAAGTGAAACAAATATGCTCACTGATGAAGAAAGCACCATGTCCTGAAGTTATCCCTCACACGTTTGTGAGTGATCGCACAGTGCGCCATAAAAACTTTCCTTAGTACAAGGTAAGTGTCTCTTTTTTAATTCAAATGTTATTTCAGCATTTTTACTCGTCAAGCTTGGCAACTTTATTCTATGAACTTAACATTAAAGCTATATTCTTGTGAATCCCAATATTTAAATGATAATATTCCATTTTTTGCAAGAGAGGAGTTGATTAAACCTATTTTTCAGGCTGTTTTCCAGTCTTGTTGGAAAGATTTCAGGGTTTTCCCAACCATTGGAAGACTTTGCAACAGTGCCTGAGAGTTTCTTCATAGAGCCTAAGCCGAATGGGTCGGAATAGACGTGGCTCAGCTTCCACACACACACACACCACACACACACACACACACACACACACACACACACACACACACAGAGCAAATTACCTCTTCTTGCCGCCGCTAATCCCGACCGGTAAAGATCCCACAATGCACACACAGAGCAGACGGCAGAGAGGTAGAAACAGTTAACCAGGTGAAGTTTAAGGAAAAGTTTTACTCGCGTTTTATACTAGGCTCATAGCGAATTGTTATGAGCAAGGTAAAACCAAAGCTGTATGCAGCCTAACTGTTTATCTTAGTTTGTAACCTATCTTGAAACTAGTCCAAACTTAGCTACCGGCTCAGACTGGCAACCCGCACTCCCAAACCACAGCCCGGATTCTTCTCATCTCATTTTCTACCGCTTGTTCCCGTTAGGGGTCGCGGGTGAATGGAGCCTATCCCAGTGACTTTGGGCCTTAGGCGGGGTACACCCTGGGCAGTGGCCAACTCGTCGCAGGGCTAGCCCAGATTCTTAAGAAATGAAAAAGAACCTATAACAGTATTGAGCAAGAACTTGAGCGATAAGATTATGGACCAGATAGAGATAAAACCCTAACCACGGTTAGTGGCTTCACCCTGACTATTGCAGGAAGAGCAAATCGCGGTTCAAATCCCACTGTAAGCCTTGTTCTGTTATTTTTATGGCGCACTGTGCGATCACTCACAAACGTGTGAGGGATAACTTCAGGACATGGTGCTTTCTTCATCAGTGAGCATATTTGTTTCACTTTTCTTCCTGCTAACGTCTGAGTGCATTTTGAAAAAGTACAGCCTGTAGGTTTTTCCTTATTAAATATTATAATGATATTTGTCCAAAATGATGTGAAAGTGCATAGTTTAAAAAATCCCAAAACCAAGAATCATAAAGATACAAAACATCCTCCAGGGTTGTGTAAATAGTAGCCTATGCATGCTGTCTTTTCAGCCATAAGCCGAGCACTTCAGGCCTTCCTCCCAGTCTGTGGTAATGCCCTAGATTGTCAGCAATATTGTACAATAATTTCTGAAGGTGACTCATTTTGGTCAGAAGTGCCACTAAAAAAGGAAACTACTTAACAAACGAAAACGCTTCCTTTTTATATATGGAAGTTAAACTAAATACTTACTTAGAAAGGTCGCGACCTGAAGAGTAAGATGTCAGTATTCTTCATGTATCCTGCTTTGAGATACTGACTTTGTAACCTTCGCCTTGGTGTCAGTGTGCCTTCAGTTCAGTATTTACAACTTCCAAACCTTTGAAAAACACTAATATTTCTACAATTCCTTAGAGGCCCGCCACAGCTTCATACTAATCAGCACCACAGTTGTAGTTCTTCCGGTTTTCTAAGTAGTGTTGTAAATAGGGTCGTAAAAAGATATATCTACTAAATATATAAAATATCTTCTACAGCTGAACTAGTAATTACACTTAGATGATCTGTCTGTGTGACAAAACCAGCCCAAAAAACAGCTCAATACCAGAACTCAAAATGTGCCCAGTGTTACAGAATCTTTTCAAATGAGAATAGTTAGCTCTAGCTCCAAATGGTGCCAAAAGTCGCCAGATATACAGACATATTTACAACCTGTAGGACATCTTGATCCAGAGAGAAAGCTATAGAGACAAACACAAACTAAGTATTTCTACATATTTACAACCTGTAGGACATCTTGATCCAGAGAGGATTGAGAGACGAACACAAACTAACTTTTTCTACATATTTACAAGCTATCCTAATCCAGAGATCCGGAGAGAACGAGTGAAGCTGCCTGCCCCACACACTGCCCGAGACGCTGTTGGCAGAAGAGCCGCAGCATGCACGGGAATGAATTACAATATAATATATTTGAATATATTTCTCACCATGTCCCTGATGGTCTGAATAAGTCGCTAAATTTGTCGCTAGACGCTTTTTCTGTAGAAATAAAGTTGCTAAGAGGGTCTGAAAAGTCGCTAAATCTAGTGCTAAAGTCGCCAAATTTGGCGTCGCTGATTATGCCCCTGCCAAACCATATACACTGCTTTTAAAGTCCAACAGCATTGCTATCATTGCTAAATGTATTGTAACATCTACAAAAATAACCCAATACATGTTTAGTGTGCCAGCATTAAAAGCAGTTTTCCCTGAACAGTTCTTTTACCTAGGTTCTAACATGGCCTTGTGTAATTAGATACAGTATATTATCAGAAATAAAATAGCGCTGTGAACGTCTACACCAAATCACTGACGCACCAGCTAGCCTGTTGTTTTGTCTCTTCCATGGATGTATTCGCTTTCTGTTCCCTTTCCCTTCTTCCTCCCTGCCTGGACAACATGAACGGGCAGCTGGCGGCGAGGACGTCAGGCACGTTGTGTGTGTGTGTGTGTGTGTGTGTGTGGTGTCCCATGTCCATGTGTGTACGTGCTTATCTGGAGTCCGTTTGTTAGGATTTAGGTATCAATTTATTTGTCCATTTAAAATATGGATTTTTATTTGCATACAAAATAGGTCTAGCCAACCAGCGGCCAAAAAAAAATTCAACTCACGGCAACACAAAAAAGTAGTGGTAGTAGTTACTGTGATTTACTGAGAACTGATTGATCAGCTTTTATACACGTTGATCTTGAACAAAACCCGCTCCGGAGCAGGTAAGGTGTGCAGAATAAGTTGCCGTGGCAATGTACGTAAGAGGCAAGAAGTGAACCACCGTGGCGACCCTTAAAAAACCCAGGTAGTGTTGGCCTCTGGAGCTCATTTTCCAAACCAAAAGCAAACAAGTTAAGCCCCACCCTGATGAACTCAACCTACACAGGTCAGCTCACCTCCTACAACCGGCTAGCAGAGGATTTACCCAGGTTGCCCAAGCATTATCTAAACACAGACTGCTTCTGTCACAAAGGTTTAAAGGCTGTGGAACCTCAGCGGGCCGTGTTACGCAAACCTGCCGCCCATGTTGAGCCACCTGAGAGAATGCAAACGGGGCTGCAACTGCCCAGATGGTCCAGAGAAACAGCAGGGTGGCGTGAGGAGTAAGAAGCAAGAATAAACATAGTCGAGGTCCCGACATCCTGACGAGATGCCCTTGTGAAGCTGAATTCCGTGACCTCCATGTGAAAGAGAATGTAATGAAATATCATCCGCCGGACCAGTAAAGTGTTTATTTTCTAGGTGTACTACAGCTCAACCTGCCTTGTTTACTCCTACTTCAGATGTTGATTTCCTGTATTTTTGAGACTCGACGTTATGCCTGACGAGTTGGCCACTGTCCAGGGTGTACCCCGCCTGAGGCCCGAAGCCACTGGGATAGGCTCCAGTCACCCGCGACCCCGAACGGGAACAAGCGGTAGAAAATGACTGACTGACTGACTGACTGACTGACGTTATGCCTGTTTCTGATCCTCATCTGAGTGGATCTTTTACTTTCAGCTCAGCACCCGAAACAGAAATGGACAGTACACTATCCACCCTTTGAATGTGTGGTTACAACAAAGACATTTGGGATCTTTATTCAAACGATTACTCAGGAAAATGGAACCGGAGAGAAAATGAACCCTGCTTCTGAGGCAGAGACACGACTGTGACCGTTTGAAATAGCTGTCACGCTATCACATACTATTTTTTCCCCTTTATCTGATGCTGCTTTCACTCAACCTGCACCGCACAGCACTTCATGTAATTAGCAAACAACAAACCTTGTCTATAAAAGGCGACCTGCACGGATTTGCTTTATGGTTCATGCCTTATATTTCTCCAATCCTAAAGGGGCATCAACACGGAGATGGAAAAATCATAAGAGACCCTGGCCATTTTATGCTGCAAAACCAAAACACATTGCAGCCAAACCAACCTCTCTCCACCCTTCCCGCCTCAACCCGCCTGCATGTGGCATGCCAGTTGCTGAACTGCACAGTTTGCTAAACGAAGCGAGGACGTGGTTTGGAGGCACAAAGACTCCTTTGTTCTGCTGGGCAAGTCTAGAAGACTGTTTTTAAGCAGCACCAAGTTCTGGTGGTTGTAATGTTCAGGAGACAGGCGAGGTGAGGCTGGCTCTGCTGGGAAATAATGGTGGGAAGGACCCACTCCTACCTGCGTTCCTCGGCTTCATGTAGGTGAGGAATCCAGGTACATGGAACTGCATGTCCTGCACACAGGCCTTGATCCACAGAAAGCAAAGACGAGTGCTTGTTTTGTTTTTGTCACCACAATCTAATCTTCTGCTGCCACATTGCTGCTCCGACAAGGTCAACATTCTGTCATCTTAACAATAAGACAAGAAACAGAGATGTGCTGTCTAAAGCAGACTTGGAAATAAATAAAAAAAAACAAAGCAAAGCAATGCCACAGCAGGAACTGTTACATTCATTAGACATGGTCGTCATGGTGTGTTATGAGGTCGACGCATTGTAATTCATCTCACAAACTCTCCAAACAATATAAATACATTTTTTATATGGCTATTAAATGTGCTGGTACGCACGTCTCCACTTACACTTAAGAGGTGATCTCTAATTACAGCCTCACGTTAGATTACACATAACTTAATCAGTTCCCCGCAGAGGTTTTAAATTCACCGTTATCGGATAGTTGGGTATTGAGTGACGAAAAAGTTGACTCAGTGTATCCATGTCCCTCATTTTGTTTTTACTGCAGCGCTGTTTCGTGGTCTGAACACCCAACGAAAAGATTAACGGCGACCAATCCAGACCGACCAAACACTTCTTTCGTCTGCTCGTGTCTGGTTTGCCCTTCAATTGCTTTACGCGCCCTTGCCCTTGAATCGAATTACACAAAGCAGAGACTACAGCCTGTGCGAAAAGACATTGCAGAATGAACCCCCCCCCCCCCACAAAACATTTTCATAACACTAAATGGTCCTGAGACACAGAACCAAAGTCCCATTCCCCTTATCCAGCCGGTGTTCCACTAGCCTTGGCCAGCCAATTAATTTTCTCATGGAAGGTTAGAATCCATGTTTCTAAGAAGCTGAAATGTGACACTGGGGCTTTCTGTCTACGATTGTACTGGGCAGTAGGAGATTTTAGAAGACAATGATTATTTGTTAGCATTCACTGTTTCAAATTAAAGCAAAAGCAAAAGCGGCCCAGCAATGCTTCTGTCTGCTCACACCCCAGGGGACACTGTCATGGTCTGATTTGATTATTCTGGAAAAGAAATACTGCTAACAGCAGAACAAAATAAGTCACATCTTATTTACAGTTTCCCTGCAGACCGGATATCAAAAACAGGCCTACGTTGTCTCTTTCTGAAGCCTGATGCAAATCAGCAGTCTCCCTTTAACCGCTGAGCCTCTCTGCGTGTGCAAGTAACACGACACTGAGTAAGAGCTCTGTAAAGCTACGGGCCCATTCGGTAGGCGGACGAGCCACAGTTGAATCCATGACAGCACCTGTAGTTACTCAATGCACACAAAAAGCATATCTAAGACTCTTCGGGCCAGTCTGAGGTCCGACTCATCATCTGTCAGTTAATGACTAAGCCGATGCCGCAACAACAACTCGTGTCTCCAAGGCCATGACTCACTCCCCTCCACCCTGTTTGGCAGAGAAGTGGCTTGGTGCACCAGAGGGAGAGATTGGTGAGCAGGCAGGCAATCTGACACCCGCTTGGATGCAGATATTGACAGACTGTCAGAGACGAGAACAGGGAAAGAAACAGGCCAAACAATCCGAGGAAATAAGGTGCCCCAAGAACTAAACTTAGGAAGGAAGCAACAACTAAGTAAACCACTGCATCTCAACTGCAAACACAAATTAAACCACTATTGGATTCAAAAACATTATATTTTATAGGAAGATTTTCGTATTGTTATCCTAACCCTCTTACCTTTTTCTGAGCCTTGCTTGCGTGAGGGCTCCAAGTCAGATTCGCCAAACTCTCTTAACTGCTCAAACTTGTTTAAATTGCTTGTTTCAACTTATTGAATACTGCCTATTCATAAGGAGATGTGCGTTCGTGAGATTGTATTATTAACAGAGTCAACAGTCCCAGATTGCTATATTAAACAATTAGTTCCACTCCGTTTGTGGGCAAGTTTCACTCACAAAAAAAGTCCCGCAGTCTTTGAATATTACTGCGGCTGTCCACATCCCAGAGCTGTACCTTGACAGGAATAAAGACGGAAGGGTTTGACATGAAGTGGTCAAAGGGCTTGTGACGGACGACGAAATACATTCCATTATGGGTGTTGGTGACACTGTCAGGTGCAACAGGGAATGTTAAAAGAACCGTGAACAGCGACCTGCAAGACCCTGAAGCAGCAGGTGCAGTGTGACCATTTTCCTAGCAGCTACTGAACTGTATAGACTGTATAGATTCATCTGGGTTGAGGGCAGAGGCAAATACGCCGCCACCACTGCAGCGCCATCTGACTTCTAAACCTGCACAGTGAAGGCCTGGTCACACTAGGAAATGGCAACGCAAAATTCATCCATTTCAAGAAGATTGGTGATGTAGTGATTACTCGCAGGTAGGGTTGCCATACATCCGGATTTTCAGCCCCCTGTCCGGCGTCCGGCGCAGCCTCAAGCTGGACACTAATCTGTCCTCCTTTCTGAATCGGCCTAAAAAAACCCGCTCTAGAGTCTCTGTTGGGACGCAGCAGCGAAGCGTCTACTGCCGTAAGATCTCCGATCACACAAATGATTGGCTGAAAGTGGTGTCAAATAAATATCTGATATATCATTGGTTAAAAACATAATAACCAGCCTCCACGCGCTGGCTACAGGCTACGTCATATCATCGGGTTACTCGCAGGGGTAAGCTACTGTAGCTGGTGAGCTTACGGCAAAGTGCTAGTGAGGCTGAGCTTCTTTCTGTTTTCTGTGTTTTCTCGGGGCTGTTTACTCCCCCCTGGCATTTCAAATGTTTAAAATGGGTTTCAAATGTTTAAATAAGGAGACCGAGCTGCTTTGTGGGCATAGCTAGCGGGCAAACTGTAGGCTGTAGTAACTAACGGCAATGACAGCAACTCGCGATCGAGCGGCGAACCACTGATGCTGAGGAGGGGGCCATGCTCAGTGGCCCCAGTGTGTCATCGAGCCACGATTCAGTACTGCATAGTCCACAGCCTTTGAAGGTGTTTTCATCAATACATTTCTAAAATGTATAAAAAATTTAGACACTAATTTCTGAATGTCCTCATCACGGACTTTAAATCCTATACAAAGTGGTTTTAACCCAGTTATCTATCACGTACATGGAAATGCAAACGCAGGTGAACCAAAGTCAAGACACCAGAAATGTCTGTGATAGTTGTCCATTTCAATGTGAAACTGTGTGCACACAGCTACAGTAAGAATAAGATCTAACGGATGTTTCCACGCGAGAGGTTGAGTAATAACTTTAACATTTTGGCTTTCTGCTGTTATGTCGCCCTCTGGGTTTCCTGTTTCTGCTATGCCTTGTCTGTCAATGCGCTTTGTAAACTCTGTTTGTAAAAAGGTGCTATACAAATAAAGTTATTATTCTTATTATTTGCTTTTGTCCAAAAGCTGTACACTTAAAAAGCTGCCTGACCGCTTCTGTGTTTGCATTACTGGTTATTTAGTAAAGCCAGTAATGTGGCTTGGTCAAAAGATAACACTAAAAACGAGAACTACTTGAAAACCAAATGAAGTCCTCATGTTACCTTTATTGCATTATTATATATTATTTAGCCGGGCATTTGTCCAACTCCGTAGCAAGTTGTTTTTCTGAATGTAAAAAAATGAGCTGACACTCCGATGGCAGTGAGCTACTGCACAGGCAGGGCACTGGCCAACCCTGTGATCAGTGGCCGACCCGCTCTTCCTCCTCGGCCACAGCCGCGGCATGCATGCTAACCGTAAGCAAACACAGCACCAGCACACAAAGGCGTACTGTATGGAGGGTGAGCAGTGCTGCCCCTCTTTTCACACATCAAGCCTCACCATCACCGAGTGGCAAAGCAAACCAACAGGCGGCGGCTACAAACACAGGGAAGCAATCTGTTTTAGAGCACGGACCTGACAGGCTGACTAATCACGGGAACATCAAAAGACATTCTGATTGTGTAATGACGTGGTTTCGTGTTAGCTCTCTTCTCTTTAGCCTCAGCCAGTTCTGCCTGACTTCTTTATGAATCGAAGTGGAAGGCGTTACGAAAGTCTTTTGAGCTGCAGTAAATAAGAAAGAAACCCTATATGGTCCTCAACATCGCCGTATGGGACTCTCCTGGATAAGTACACAATACAATGCTGTGAAAATCTGACCTTGATTGTGCTTTTCACTGTGAAGCAGCTGCAGGAAAAGTTGAGTTAGCATTAAAGCCACACCAAGAAAAAAAGGAGGTAGAGAGTTCTCGGTTTCTGCGAAACACGCTGTTATTGGCACGCTTCGCGTGATTGACATAACTCCCAATTGTCTAGTTTGCGGTTTACTTACTGTTTAATAAGCATGCTGTTTTCGGTAAAGCGTATCGAGGCCTATGAGACTGCACTATAAATACATGTAAGTACTTTACAAGCAGGTCTCTGCACCCTCGTCTGCTTTCTGAACTCTTGTTCGCCAGCTTTTTCTTTTTTTAACTCAGCTTAGACGGTCGAAAAAAAAAAGACTTACGAAAGCCTGCCTCACATGATCGGATCATACGAGTGTCTTTGTATACCTTAGCCCATGTACTACTAATTGTATATACTTTATACATTACTGCCAATCATTTCCAAGGCAGTAACCATTGTGTTTTCTAAGGCCCGAAGTCACTGGGTTACTAGAAAATGACTGACTGACTGACTGACTAATCATTGTGTTTTGGGGGCATTTTGGAATGTGTTTGTTCAGACAGCCAGACAGTGAAAGAGACAGGTACATGCCAGCGTGCTCAAATGAACAAGAAGTTAGTTATTGCAGTTAGGCCCACTGATCTGACCGCTCGCCAACACGCTCAGCACTTGCAGCTGCAGCGGTGGCTGGGACACACAGCTCATGGAGGCAGTTAAGGTACTTAAAAACACTTAGCAGCCGCTTGTCACAATTTGAGCCGAAACTCCCACTCCTTCTCGGCGTCTTGACTCAGTAAATCTAAACACACAGACAGGATGTACACCTTTTTGGATTCAGTCTAACTTGCACTTCCCGGGGATATCATTATCTCCACAGCAAGTACATGTCCATAAATCCGCTTAGAAATCCGAAAAAAAGGGCCGCGCTTTGCTGCATGTCATCCCCCCTCCGTCTCCCACGTTTCCTGTCTCTCTTCAGCTGTCTATCGGGAGAATAAAGGCGAGAAAAGCCCGAAAAAATATCTTCAAAAAAAGGAAAGAGAAAAAAAAGACATCAGAAAAAAGCACTCCTCAAGTCCAGAACTTGCCTGGGAATCATCCCGTTTTTAAGTTCAGTAATAATTGTCTGCACATCCGTGGGTCCACTGCAAACAGGAACTGCTAACAGCTATTTCGTCATACTCTTGGAGGTACCAATTAGCAAAAATGTAAACTAATAGAAGGTTAGAAAAAAAAAGGGGATATGAGTTGTAGATTAACTGCAAGATGTTTAAACTTGCGGAAACACAGGAGACCACCGAGTGGCTGAAAACGTCAACATTAACTTGGGAAACCACCTTAATGCTCCGTTCTGCATCGGAGAGATTGGGAAGCCCAACGGCAATGCTTGAAGCCATTCGATATCGTTTCCATAGTGATGGGAGACCTCGCTACTATCCTAACATTCCCTAATTACTCTCATTAATCTATAGCATCAACCCCAACGTCACAGCAAAAGTAACGTTTCACCCGGCGCTTTATGAGGGTACTTTTGGGTCTTTATTCTGCAATCAAAAAGCTGATTTGAGAGAAAATCCTTGCCCTAATAGATTTTTCCCATCTATTTCACAGTTTATTAGAGGGCGAATTCTGCATAGAAAGTCCGACAAGCACAGGATGACAAGACGTTGAAGGTGCCCTGTGGCGTTTTTTGTAAACTAACAAAGTTCTGTTTGCCTTCAGTGTTCCTCGACACCCATTGTTTGTGTCCTCGAGGCCTGGCAAACATGCTCTTTGTTTATTTTACCACATGTTTATTAAGCTTAAACTTAAATAACTCAACTTGTTTTCTTCCAACTCAGCATACCATTGAGGAGTTCGTAGGTTTTCCCAATATGTAGCAATTTCGTTTTGTGGGAAATCATGCCTAAACAAGGGTGACAACGCCCTGACATAATTCAGATAAAGGAATAAAAACATTCCCAAACAAGAGTTTATTCATCATTCTTATCGTTCTCTGTGTATGTATGTGTTACTTCCAAAAGCGGCATCTCCACATTACAAGCGGGATGATCATTAAGCGCAAAGCTCTAGTTGTGTTTTTGGTTATTTGGTTACCAGTCGAATGCTGAATTCAGTTACAGTACAGAGCATCTTGAGCTACACGTGCACCAGTCAATGGAGAGTAGAGTTTTGATAATTCCTTCATACAGTATTGAGCAATTAAACACAAAAAAAATACCAAGGTCCAGTAGTTCCATCACAAGATAATGGCGCAAGGAAGCCAGATGCTTTCCTGATAGGCAGTTTACAAATCAAACTAGCATGAATTTTCTTCTCACTACCAAAATTAACATCAGTGGAAATCGTTTAAAGGGTAAATGGGTGAATTCCAGTGGATATCTTGTGTAGAATTTCAGCAGGTAGTCGCAATGCAAACCACCCATAAAGGAACAGTTCACATTTGGTTGTGCAAATAAGTACGCTTGTTTGCTGTCCTTCTGAGAGTGAGATGAGAAGATTGATACCACGCTCGTGTCTCTGCGTCGAGTATGGAGCTCGAGTGTGGGGCCCTGTTAGCCTAGCTTAGCATAATGACCGAATGCAGTGGGGTTAACAGCTAGCCCGGCTCTGTCCAAAACATACACCTACCAACAACTGTAAAACTGTCTTATTCATACAGTTTGTTTGTCTAACCTGTACACAAACAGAAATGTAAAAAGAACATTTGGTGGTTTTAGATGGCGTTTTGTGGCGGGAACTACTTGACAACCAAGAGACCACAAGCAACAGCAAAACCACAAATTGTCGGTTTTACATCTCTGCTTGTGTATGCATTAGTGTGGCTTGAACACACGAGATACAACATGTGAAAGCTTTTCATTTTTTCACCTTGGCCAGGACCAGGCCAGCTGCTTCCCCCCGGTTTCCAGTCTTTATGCTAAGCTAGGCTAACCACGTCTTGACCCCAGCTCCGGACTCAATGCGCAGGCGTGAAATAGGTATCTATCTGCTCACCTCAGCCTCAGAAAGAAAGCATCGTAGCATATTTCGCAAAATGTTGACCTTTTCCTTTAAAGCGAAACGGCGAAACACTGAGAAACACACACTCATCAAAACAAAAGAGCGGCAACTTACAGCGATTTCCCTGCAGGCGGACATCGATATCCCCGTGCCTTCGATTTGTTTCAGTGCATACTCCTTCTCATCTTTCCTGCAGAGATAAAAAGAGAAAGTGGGACTGACATTAGTAGATGGCGCAGATCTTCTTTACCAGCGGCCCTATCAATGTCAACCTCAAGACCTCTGACTCTTGCTTTGGCCTTCTATTTAAATAGAGGTGTTTTGGGAGGAAGAGAGGTACAGCAGAGGGCACGAAAAAGCCTGCAAGGATTCGACTGTCACCGAGGAATCCCTGGCATTAGAGATGGCCTTTGGCAGCAGAGAGCCATCGCGTTCCTGCAGGAGTGCTGCTCTCCCCCAGGTCTGAATAATTGCCCTGCCTGAATTTCACCCTTGACGCAAAGACAGATGCTCAGGATTCAAACTACACATCAGCTAAGGAACCAATCCTGGTCCACGCTAGTACAACGCCTGGCCCCCGCCGGCACAAATGCGCAACCCCCGGTGAGCGTGTGATCAACACGCACCGGTGGAAGTGACAAACATCAGTCCTGAAGGGGATGATAGAACGGTAAACAGAGCGTTTCCGTGACCACAGTACATATGTTTTGAATTGCATTCCTGTCCAAATCAAGAGGCTGCGAGCTGTCAGTAAACATGCCTCTGCGTACGGTTCCTTAATGCATCCACGATGCAGACAAGCTCAGCTAGAGCGTCGTCAAAGTCGGCTACTTCAAATGCCTTGCGTTGTCCGACCAACAGTCCAAAACCCAAAGCTATTCACTTTACAATAATGTAGGACAGAAGAAAAACAGCAAATCCTCATACTGGAGAAAGGGGCCTCGTTGCTTGAAAAAATGACCATGAAACCACGAATCGATCATCGAAATAGTTGCAGGTTAATTTCCTCTTGATCGACTAATTGTTTCAGCTCAACCACAACACTGTTGCTGTCAAATAAAGGCATAAAAAGAACGAAAGGTCGGCCCGTGGTTGATTTGAGTGGAAGTGACCCCAAACAGGGCTCGTTTTTCCTTTCTGGCCTTTTGCAGGACAGTCATTTGCCCTTGTGAATCCCATTTGTGCATGAAGACCAGCTAATGAGTGAAACGTGAGACTGCAGGGCAGAGCACGTTCAGCAGACAAATACTGATTATGAAGATAAGCTAAGCAGTGTTTTCTGGTGTATGGAAACCACTGTGACTTCCTTGACTTGAGAAATGACCTTTAAAATTGACAGACCCGGTTTGTGTGACTCAGGGCATCACGAAATGATCCGTCTGTCGCCGTTGACACGGGAAGGTCGAGGGACTTCGCCTCTCTATAAACACGCACTTAAAAAAATACTTCATCAAAACCATTTACCATCAAATACACTTTTATGGAAGATTTTCACGTATAAGCCAACGAACACACATTTTCTTGAACTCTAACTTCGCACGGGACATGAACCTCCATAAAGCAGACTTTGCCGCTTTGACTTTGACTTTCTGGCTGCCCTGTGCATTCAAACACAGACGCTTGTGGGGGTTTAAACGTCACTGTTTGGCGCCCCGGTGATGGTGAATGATGATAAACACAACCTGAGCATAAAAGCAGTGGAGAGAATGCAGGCTAAAAGGAAACATATTCTATTTAAAATAGTGCAAAGAGGCGTGATTAAAATGCATACACCATCTGTGGACGGCATCCAATAACAATTTAGTTCAGTGAGCAGCCCGCACGGATCAAACAGGTCCTCGTGGTGCTAAGATCAAACCCACTGCAGGCTAATTTACATTGGAGATGGACGTTGGATTAACTGCAGCTCTCAGGCCCACATCTCTAAAGCTAAGTGAGCTGCACAGATGCTCAAAACGGCTCCTAACGTTTAATCTTTTGGTCTGTGAACACAACTTTTTCCATGTCAAATTCCCTATAAAATAGTTCATTTGCCAGTCCGCGGTGCAAAAGCAGGGGAAAAAGTGATACGAAAACCACGCCGAACTTGCCATGTAAAGACGGACGTGTGCATACGCATCGCACATCACTAGTTGCTTGCAGTTAATGGACAGCTCCTCCAGGTATTTGAATTGGCATTTTTCGGTTTGCAGAGAAAAGAAGGAGCTTTGCAACAGATCCGAGTCTGCTCCCTTCAGGCCCTGACGCATAAAGCTTAAAGAGGCGCCGCACGCTTTCTGTTAAAAGTCGCATTTGAAATGAGTCAGCCAATCCATTTCCCCGCTCCTCAATTCAATGTTTGGCGTTTTTTAAATGGCAGAAAAAAACGGCAATATACCCATCAGAATTTCCTGAAGCGCAAGGACACATCTATAGATCGCTTGCTTTGTCAAAGCTACAGTCCAAATCCAAAAGATGCTCGTTTCCAATAACGTAAAACAGGGGGGGGGGGCACCATATCCTCACATTTGAGAGGCTGCAGACTGAGAACGTTTTGCATGATTGCTTGAGAAATGCCTTAAACAGTTAATACGCAAACACATGTCTTGTTTTCTATGTTAGGTTTTGTTGGGGGATCCAAATAAAGAATAGAGCAGATTATCCAAACAGATGCCCACTCATTTTCTGCCCATCGACGAATCGATGAATCAACTAATTGCAAAGACAAGACCCAACAGACAGGAAGTAACCAGTCACTAGTCTTGCAGATCGCAGAGGGAGATACTCCTCTTGGTGTGCCAGGGCCACGCAGGCCTCTGCAATAAGGCCGACATCACCGCGGCGTGCGCGCAGCCCCCGCGTGTCTCTTTTGCAAAACACTGCGGTCCGCGGATGCTCTGGCGACCGGCTCCTGGTGTGTACTATGCAATGCCGTACTACACCATAAACCTAAGCTTCAACTGAACTGAAAGCGGCCCAAATTATTCAACACTCACATTAAAGAATAGCACTATGCCCAAACAGGCAAAACTGATTCGATGTTTTAAGCACAAGCTTTTAAAGGATACGTCGAGACCCCTAGCGAGAGACTGCCTGGGGGTGCGTTTGGAACCGTATTCACCCTATTTCCAACACTTGCAAAAAGGGTTTTTTTTTGGTGCTCTTCTCAGATGACGACAACGCTCCTGACAAAAGGGCAAAAAAGCTCAAAAGTGGAGCAGACTCTACCGGTTGAAGTTAGCGCGCAGCATGTCTGCAGCACAGCCATGCCCTGGTGCTCCTGGCTCCTACATGGGCACTACTGCAGGCTTGCATGCATACGGAGACACTCCATCTACTTCTTTAAAACACTGACAATACCGCTTCACACCTTGCATATTTTCTCCGTTGTCCTGCCGGCTGGGACACACTCGCTAAAGTTGCATATCCCTTAAGGTTTAGGTGTGAAGCACATTAAAAAACTACAACAACAAAAAAAACAAACATGTGGTATCATTCTGCAAGGAAATTAGAATGATTCATTTTTAGACCTTTATGCACTGGAGAGAGAAAGTGGCTTGCTGCCTTTCAGTTTTCACTTCAATAAGCCTTACAGGTTAGGTTCACTAGGAGCATGTAATGCCCCCCCATCCCCGGGGCCTTGCCTCCAGCCTCCAATCCTGGGTGCATCGCAGGCTGACAGCCAAGGACAGAAGCAACCACATACATCGCACGTTACATGCTGTAGTATCGCAGCACAGCATTTAGGTGAAGCAACTTCCTTTCACTGTACTCTTAGAGGGGCCAAATCTTAACCGAAGTTATCTTGGGGCCCCTTTTCACACAGAGCAGGCCTCGACTGTGTCGGTCTAAAAAGTGAAGTTGGCTGTCGCGTATTTCATTGTGGCGCGCTTTCCATGAATACATCCGCACCAGTGCATGCAGATGACATACTGACTGTCATCAGCATGCCTTGTGTTTAACAGAGGGACTGGAAATCGAACGAGTTGCTCTCTTGATGGAATTTGGAGCTGAAAAACCAACTCGACTGGTAACGCTACACTTCATTTTGATTCGTCGCGGCAGGGATAAGCGCAGGTGCGGTGAATAACTTTGCACTCCGTTTCGGTTACCCCGGCCTGAGCCACCGTCAGTGTCATTAGCTGCACCTGTGCTTTACCCTCTGTTTTACAAGACATGCCATATTGCCATTCACAAATGAATGCCTACAGTGACCTGGGGGCAAAGCACGAAGGCGTACAGCTGCACCTATTAGCCACTTCACTTTCTTCTTAGGAAAGAATCTTTCTATGTCATGCCAAACGCCTGGCCCCTATAACGCCCTTGAGGATGTTCTTCCCATTAAAGAAGCTCTCAGGGCTTTCTGCGGCCGAAATGACTTGCCCCTGACCGGCCTGTGTTCACCTTTCGACCTCGCATGCCATCGCTATCATCTAGCGCTGTAGTAGACTGCGAGGAGACAGTGCTGGGGGCGGCCGTGACGCCGCTTCCCAACGCAGTGAGCCAACGACGAGCGGGGGACCGGCTTATCTGAGGCAGAGTCATGTCGCTTGCTGTAAAACGCCAAAAATGTGACCGATCCCACTTTTTCCCCTCCTGATGCAAAACGTTCAACTCAGGCTGTAGGCTGATACTGGCTTCCTGATCCAATACCAGCGCTCTTATTTTTCCAACGTTACCTTTTAATGTTCCCTTACGCAACATTCTATGTGTGAGGCAACATGAGGCTGGAACTTCACTCCCACCTGGTCAGCTGAGACCGGATCCCTGGAGCAGTTGCATAACATTGATCTAGAGGGTTTAGAAAATTGCGTTATTACAATGTTATAGCAAACGCGGCTGACTGTATTGTTGCAATTTTATTTTAAAAAACGTGGACTAAGAAACCGTATGGAATGGGAGTCGATCACATCCGGTCACACCTGGCCCAGGCCTGACCCCCCCACCCCCGGTTAACATTCTTTTTAGGCTTGGTTGTCCTTGAAGGCTACTAAACTGCATTACTGGACTTCCATATCAGCGCCGCCTGACTGTGCTGTTATCAGTGTGTTACAATGACAAAGAAAAGAGCATTTTTGCGTGGACTGGTCACACCTGGCTGATACCTGATGGCCCGTAGTGAGGTCATTATAGGGCACTGGGACGCACCCAGAACACGGGATCGGTGCACCACTTACTTCAGACTTTGTTTTAGCAAAGACGCATGATTGAAAAAATCAAAGGAAGAAAACAAAGCCACTCAAGGGCACCTCTTGCAATCAATTTACTTTTCCAAACTTCCCAAGTTCACTATTAAAAGTAAAAGGCACTTTCAACTATTATTGTCAAGCCAGATTTGGCCAATTTTGTGTGTGTGTGGGGGGGCACAGCTGGAAGAGCACAACAGAAACGTGAGAGCATCTTTGTCCACCTTCCTGTTTCTGTCATACACTGTATTCACCCGGGCATGGCGGGGTCAGTGTGAAGAGCTACAGCACAATGATTACGTTCAACCGCGGGGGGGCTGAAAAAAAAAGTTTGGCGGTGCACAATGTAAAAAATGGGGTGGGGGGGGGGGGGGGAGAAGCAGCCGGGCCACGGAAAGGCGCTGAAATGTCAGTATCGCGGTGAATGGCGATAGCAGCGCCCCTCGGCGCGTTTGGACACATTAGGAGCGAGCTGCCGCCGCGAAGACGAGACTTATCAGCAAACAAATAGCACCGCTGCTTCACTGTGTTGTTCTGGGGGGGGGGGGCAGGAGCAGGAGCAGGAGGAGGACGGGGGTGGGGGCTGGGGGGACCGTTGGTGAGTGAGTGAGTGAGTGCGTTACATGAAAACAAAAACACAGAGACGCGGGTTATCGCGACGGGGAGGTTCAAAACCCGAATGCCCCGTTCGGCAGCCAGCCGAGGCGTGCGTGTTCCGAACACGCAGCCCGCGCTCGGCTTCATGTCAGCAGAAACAACAACGTTCACGGTTATCTTACCCGTCTTTGCGCTTAGCTTTATAAACGTGCCCGTAGGTGCCTCGACCCACTTTGCAACCTTCATATTCGAACAGATCTTCTACTCTCTCTCTCTCGGCCGCCAGCTTTGTTTTGAAGTCGTAGTCCATTTTAACCCATAAATACGTCTTAATTTACAACAAAATAAAATATTAATTATTACGTGCATTAATTAAATAATCTGGTCGTTTTATTCCCCCACCATTTCCTTGTTTGGGATTTTGGTCTGCTCCGCTTAATGTTCACTGGCTCGTTGACGTTTCTAATTGGAGCGCGGGGCGCGCTGGGTAAGGTAGTCCTTCGGAGCGGGCGCCGCGGCTCACTCGCTGGCGAACGGGCATGCGGGGGAACTACACGCCGCGTTCCTTCGCTGCGGTGTGTTGCACTTGTGCGTGCTCATGAACGCTCTTCGAAAAGGCAGGCATCGGTGGTTTCGGACTCCACGGCGCCCAAGCACAGTTACCTTATTCCTTGTAGTCTGTATACACATGTAGACATATTTTTTATCCCTGAACTGTTAACGGCGTCATTTTCATAGCACATATGCCAGTTATTATCAAGCTAATACAGCACATACATTAGACCTTTACAGAAAAAGAGACATAAAAGTTTCTGTGAAAATACTGTTGTCTTCTATTGTCAGATAAGGTGTAAAAATTAATTAATGAATTGTTATTATTTTATTCATGGGAATTTCCAAAGCAAGATCTAGCACAAATTCTTGCCATGTCATTTGTTTAATGGTTGCTGAATGGAGTTACTTACAGACTTGTGCAGTCACAATGGTACCATAAGCGATAATGCTGATCAAAAAAATGCAATCACATTCCATTTTCCTTGACTGCAATCGGCCACACGGGCTCGTTTTATAACAAGTTTGTAATCTATGTGTAATAATAGCCTAATCATTTCTGTATTTGTTTGTGTCATAATACCTATGAATGCATTACGGTCGTGCAATTGCACATGTAATGAATATGAACAGAAGCAGAACATTTGTCAAATATGCACTTAGTTTACATAGAAATTTGCTTTAAGCATATTGAAGCTGTAATATATAGTATTTACGCAATACATAGGTAAAATAACCTCATTTAGGGGACGTAAATGAACATCATTTACTGTCATATTATTAGAATATCCTCCGAAATGTAACTGTATTTACATTTCTTTCTACAGAGCCATGGCATGCTGCGTGAAGGCGGTAAAAAAATATAAGGTCACGTGAGGAAACCCCGGTTTTTACAATGAGTGATAGGTCCCTGAACTAACCGCATATCACAAGACAGAGCCGCAGGACCCAGATTGGCTGAAAGCGAGAGTGACGTAACTGCGGCTAGCGTATAAATGCCCCACGCCATCGCTGTTCGTTGCTCTACACAGTATGGCCGGCGATATTAGCTAGCACTCGCTAACGGTATTCTCTGCAAAAGGGAAGACGGTAACTCAAGAAACTCAACACCTGGATTGCTTAAAGGACTGTACCTCAATAAATTATAACTGATCGAGGAAGGATTCATTAAGCTGTAAACGTTACAACCGACGTTTAATATTTTTTGTCGGGTGTCTGTTGTCTCATGATGGAAGATAACGGTGCACATTTCTTCGAGGGGACCGAGAAGCTGTTGGAGGTGTGGTTCTCTCGGCAGGATGAGACCAAAGGAACCGGGGACCTCCGTACCATCCCAAGGTTTGTGTCATTTGAATGTCCCATGTGTCGTGTCCGTCCTCAGCGGAATATGGAACGCTTGCCTGAAAAGCCGGCCGCATGCTTGGTTTCATACCACTTTTTTTGTTAAAGTTTATTCGTGACGTGTGACCAGGTAAATGTCGTTTAAAAACCTGTTTTTCCAGCGGCAACGTATACTCTGTCATCGCGTAGTTAATCCGTAGTTAGCTAGCTAGGAAGGGGACCGAATTCTGACACCAAAGCCCACTAACAGCAAGCTAACTTGGCTAACCCCGTCAATCAAAAATGGCCCCCTCCCCCTTTGCCACACTCAAGCTGAGTCATTCATTCTTCACCGAGGACACTTTAACATTTTCGTAACGTTATATTGATATGACCCCTCACTTGTTATGGTGAGTGATAGCTAAACGGCACCGTTACAATGTTTAAAAGCGGTCTTTGCAGCAAGTTGGCAGCCCGTTTATAGCTAGCTAACTCTGAGCTAGTTCCTAGGGCAGATATTCAAATAACTAGCATTCTCCTGTTGTCCTCCTACTCGCTGCGCGACTCCAGAGGTCTGCTGTATCACTTTTACGAGCGTTTTAGGTAAAATTAGCGTTATTATCCACTCACATTGGTGCCAACATTAGGTGGACTTGCTGTTTTAATGTTCTTCCCCTGTCGGTGCGCACGCGTTTTATTGCCCCCCGCAGTGGTGTTGGGACGTCGTGAGCTTACGCTGCATGAAAGCGCTAACATGTAACGATACAGGGCTACTTGTGTTACGTAGTAAGACTGGGTTTGATTAAAAATGGGCTGGTTTGGCTGTAAATAGGGAGGTTATTATTATTAGTTTTTTCTGCGTCATTAAACAACGAGAGGGGGTGCGGGGGATGGGGGCCTCGCTGACTGTGTCAAGCATGTGGTCGCCCGTAGTCACCGCGTGTTGCTCGCTTGCGGCGACACTCGCCCACCAACACGGACAGACAAGCCGCAGATCACGCGAATCTCAGCGGCCGGTCAACCAGGTGGGATTCGTTGTCACAATGAAGAGCATTGTGGTTGCGGCTTTGGTGGCCGATGAGAGGGGATCTCAAATGCTCTCCCTTATCATTTGAGACACGGTGTAAGGGCTGCACGATATGGTTAAGAAGTCGTAGTGCGATTATTTTGACAGATATTGCAATCGCCGTATGGCCCCCGAGGAATGGGAAAGATCCGTTTCAGTGTTCACGGAAAAAAAACGATTAAAATCCTCATAGCAAACATGATTGGCATGTGGAGAAGCCGATCTGTAGGCCGGGGCATCTCTGCAGCCCTACAGTACTCTATTCTTATGCGGTTTTGTCACAGTTTACCTTTTTTTTTTTTTTTTGTATCAGAAAATTGCTGCTTCTGCCATTTGCACTTGGCCAAACGGTGATTTCGATCATCTTTCGATTTGATTATGCAGCCCGACCCTCATCCTACACAAGAGGGTTTGGGGATTGGCTCTCAATGATGGGGAGGCGCTCCATTTTATTTTTTTTGTAATGTTTAGGTTAGCCACAGCATGGCAGCCCCCGAGATCTGCTGCAGGTTCAACTAGCATTGCCTGTAGCCCTTGCTCCAGTCACGTTCCCAGCCATGCAGACTCTCTCCTCCCAGTTCCTCTGATTGGCTAGCTCGTCCCCTGCTATGATTTGCTTAGAGGCACTGCATTCGCAGACGGGGTATGTGGGGGCGATGAGACACTCAGAGAATTTTTAAAACGCAGTTGACCTTTGTCCCTGTTCAACACCACAAAATCGGTTACTGTGCCTTAAGGGCTGAGGCACTCTGCAAAGAACAAAGGCATGATCATAAATGAATAGATTAAGATGACTTAGGTGAGCCATGTCACTGTTTGGTGCTAAATCAAACACCCACTGAGGTAGTTTGGAACAGACTGGTGTTGGTGTTCTTTGGTGTGAGAGCAGAGCAACTGGAGGTGTTAATAGTGTCCACAGAATAAGGATTTACAATGACAACAGCTGATTAGAAGTAGTCATCCTCTTCACTGTTTTAAACCAGTCACCTATTGCCTAGGGTTTATCCTTATGCAACTGCTTGCCATTTGACCGTCACTGCAGTACCGTATTACTAAGTGAATGCAATGTTCAAGGCTAAATCTGCCTGCACTATGGGTGACTCTCCTGCTCATTAACCGGATCGCTGAGGTTGGTTTAAGAGAAGTGTGTAGCCAGTCGCATGAGTGTGGACTGGCATTCATTTCCAGCCAGGGTGCAGATTACCAGCTCAGAGGGATACCGTCAGTGGATCAGGCTCGCTGGATGTCAGCCAATGTCCAAATAAGTCCACAAGGGCATCTGAATCACAAATGTGCTCACGTTGCGTCCGCTGTCCTTCGTCGGGGCTTGACGGCGGCTTACGTCTGCGTCTAGTGATTGTCAAACAGCTAGTCCTGAAGGCCAGTTAATGTTGTACACACTTCAAAGTGTGGCCCTCATGGCTCTGCAGCTAAATGTTACTTATGACATCTTGTGAATTTAGCAGTCTAATGATTGTGTTTTATAATACTGTCAATCTTTTTGCTCTTTATTTATTTTTTTAATTAGCCAAAAATCCTGGAATCGGTGTCCTCTTGGTAAACCACGTCTTGGGTATGGATGAAACCCTCTGGTAGAGTGTGGCAGTCTAATCTGCTCTTTCTCACTCTTTCCCTGAAGAAACTCTGACGCTTGTGAGCAACCAGAAATAGCCTCTGGTGTACATTTCACTCTGAAACAGGAGCTGACCCAGGTCTCCAGTAACGGCCCTCTGGTATGAAACCGGCATGTTGCAACACCTCTTATGTCCCCTTGTGTAAAAGTGACTCATAAAACTTTAACTGGACATGTCATACCTGTGGAGCGTATCCTTGTTTAAAGGGGCAGCCAGTTTATTTCACATCAGATGAAATATACAATAAGGGCAAGATAAATTGCAATTTACTGTACTAGGGTTTAAGCTTGGTCAATTTTTCACTCCCTGACAAACTGGAGAAGTACCTCTACTGGTCAAAATATGGTTCCAGAGTCAGGAAGCAGGCAGGAAACATCATTGCAGACCCATTAAACCCGGGACACAACCTGGTCAAACATCTACCTTCTGGTAAGTGCTACAGAGAACTGTACGCCAAAACAACCAGACACCACCTCTTTTTCTCCCCGGGCCATCACTCGGAACAGTTAAAGAAGTCAGTGTCCAAAATTAACTTCTTGGCTCACCGGCCAATGGGACTGGTAGATGAGAACTCCACGGCTCAGTCTTTTTCCTGCCAAAATAATAAATTGCCTTTTTGTGTCACACATACACTTGTCTCAAGAAAGTTGATTATGGTGATAAGGTATTATGTTGAATACAAACTAAGGCCAGAGCCAAATTATTTAAATTTATCAAAGGTTAATCAATTCAGGCCTTAATACAACTCAGTGGTGATCTCAAAATTGGGCTAAAGTATTTGCTATTAAATGTACTTGAGGATCAAACGGAAGTAATGGGTCAAACACAGGCCTTTGAGACAGGAGACCTGGGTTCAGTTCCCATGTGAAATTAATGCTTGTGATAAGCAAGTAGTTATTCTAACCAAACATGATCTTTTCCTACACCTGACCAAACTGCAACCATCACATGAAATGTTTCTCAGCAAGCTTTATTTTGAAAGTCTTAACTGGATGTAGCATATTTATTAATGTGACCGCACCGAGACCGTGTTGAAAACGGGACGCTGCCACAATGGACAGAGTGTATCACGCACTTTGGCGTGATACCGGGTTGCAGCAGCAGACCGGTGACAAGTGATAGCTCAGCGACGTATCTGATGTCCTGTACGGTAAACAGTGCTGCGAAACTCGGCGCGCGCCGGACGGTCACTTTCACGCCGCTGTTTAGACGCACGTAAAACACACATGGTAGAGTGTGTCAACAGAGGACAGAAGCAGCGCGTCTGTCAATGACACGTGGCAGGGACTCGGCATAGTTTCTTGTTGCAGGACCTGTTTGGGTACAAACATTTAGCCGCCAGTGCGGCGGATAGCCTGCTGAGATTTACTCGCCAACCAGAACGTCTACCTGCATTTGGCGAGGGTTAATTTCAGACCCTGTCTGTAACACTAAAACATCCTCTTGTGTAAATTATATAGTTTAGCATACAAAATTCTAACATTTATTTATCCTAACTCTTGCATGCTGTATACATGCATATACTGTACATAGCTGCCCTCTTCATATATTTAAGGTAATCTAGTCCTTATTTACTTACATCATATATTTATTCCTTGCCACAATTTGTTCACAATCTACAGAACACTTGTCATATATAGACATTGTATGTTGGTCATTGTAGCAATATAGATATATTCATACAAGTGAAATACATTTTATAATTGTCTTATTTTTAGCTTGGTTGTCCTTGTTTTTATCAGTGTGTACTTTCTTCCTGTAAATCGATGTGTGTGTGTGTGTGAGCAACTTGAAATGGGAGGGAAATTCCTTTTGTATGTGTAGTACGCATACTTGGCCAATGAAGCAGATTCTGAGATGGAAAAGAGAAGAGGCTGCATGAAGGTAAACCTTTCCCAAGTCTCCCGTCCCTATCATATGACCCCCATGTTCTTAGCCTGCGATATAATTTTAATGGCAGCCTGTTAAGATATCCTAATGGCAGCACAACACGCAGGCGTAAGAAATGGGGTAAAGTGTTGACAGGCTACATGCAATACTCCAGTTCAAAAATTCTAAAGACACCAACTCCCTTTTCTGATTTTGAAAATAAAAAAGAAGCCAACAGGCATGATAAACCATTCCCGCACAGCACACAATAGGGAAATACAGAATGTGACCATGTTCAGTTCCCCAGCATATCAAGTAGCTCAGCATGTATTAAGTACAGTGATTGTACCTGTGCAAACCAGTTTGGCTTGCAGAGTGACAGGATTATTATGTCCTTTTTGATGGGGGCAAATTAAATTGACTCTACATCACACAGGCAGTGCAGCCACTGGTGTTGTACAGTGTGGGGGTTCTTCGGGTAGACGTTTTGTAGCACTGACATGTCTCCTAATCCTGTGTGCGGTGGTCCCGAACTGAGGGTTGGCCGGTGAGGCACACAAACAACTGATTGCATGACACCCAGTAACTCAGGAGACTGATCTATTAAGTCAGCATTTGCTTTAGTTTATTTTAGTAATCAAGTATTCTACTGGTTTATTCCATCGTTTTCCTCTGAGTAATCAGAAATACGATTGCTTGAAGAGGAACTAAGACAGTTCTCATAAATGTAAGCTTTTCTGGTGGTGTGGAAGCATATAAGTGAGTGGTACATAATTTAAAGCTTTAATTTTGTGTTGTTGTTTTTTTTGATGCCCCTGTGGACAAAAGTGGTAGTGTTTGTGGCATCATAGTTGAAGTAAAGATTTTCAATCCACAAACAGATCAAACTAGTATGAATACTTAGACGATCAAACACACCATGCGTACTTACAAGCTACGTGAACCCTGTAATCCGAGAGAGAAGCTGACACCTGCTGCTCCACAATATCAATATATAGATATTAAACAACTTGACATTTTAAGGTTGAAATAATGTCCTTGACTGTTACAGTTCAAGTATTGCATTTCTAAATGTGGTGGTGTTTCCACATTAAAAGACATGTTTGACTGCTTGCTCAGTCAGGTGAGCCTGTGTGCCTGAATGGCAGAGTTCACTTGATACATGTAGGTTAGCATAATAGGTTGTGGCAGTTTAGCGTTCACGCTTTAATACCACATGGGTGTATAGCAACATTTTATACACGCTTTGAACATCCTTCCGTTTGGCAGATCTCTGCTGTTTTTTGTATCGGAGTTCATCAAGCTGGCAGCACAACCCGTTTAACGCAGCCAAATCTCTAAAGTTTCCCCGAGTATTTTAGTACTGCACCCTCAGATCCGCGGAGCTCAAATCACTGCACTGCATGGCTGGAGAAAGCTTCCTAATCCTAGAGAGGAGCAACTAACACTGGTGGGTGGGGGTCCCACTGCAGCTCAGGGAAGCCAGCTACATCCAGCCTCATACGTTGAACAAATGAGTGTCAGCACTACTTTCTGACCTGGCTTGGTTTTTTTTTTTTTGTGTGTGGGTGTGTCCCCCCCCTTCTTTAGTTACCAAGCATCTTTCTCACTGCACAAGCGCATCACTCAGCGGCCTGCCAGCGCTTCTCTGCCAGGAAAAAAACAAACTCTGGGCTGTATTTACACCCAGGATTAAAGCTTCACACAGCCACATGGAAAGGTATATTAAGATCAATCTCAGACTTTATGAATCCATATTGGCTAATTCAAATGATTTTTCAGAAATCTAAACCCAGCCTCTATCATGTGGTTCATCAACCAGGCTTCACTCAGCTCCAGCTCTTTGCCCATTTTTGAAGATTAGCCAGTCAGGCACTGCCAAGATGGCGATGGCCAGGAGCCGCTCACTTTGCTTTTCAGGAACCTGTGGGTGACGTCAGACACTACGTTCATTTATATGGTTCTCATTTGGCTTAGGCGCTGTGAAAAACACTTCAGCACTGCACCCCAAGTCTTATAATGGTAGGAAAACCCTGCTGTTTGTTCTGGAATGTTGGCAAAAATGTTAACATTTTAACGCAACGGCCAATATCGGTCACATAACTTAATAAGGACAGGCGCTTCGCGTTTGTTTAGGTCATATAGGGGCATCAGTTTTAAACTGAGACGGTTTCATTACCAGTTTAAATAAAACCACTCGCCAAGTAAAAGACTTGCTGTTCCCACCTGCTTTCTGACCAGAGCGGTCACTGCCTAATGGAGAACCAGTGCTGACAGTCCAGTTGTTAGTCACTGAGGCACATCCCTCATTCAGAGGTTCCCCAGAAAAGGCTTTCTATTCACGCAGCCGTGTCCATCTCAAGAGGTGAACTTTACAGCACTGGCTGCTGGTAAATTTCCCATGAGCGTTGCCCACCTCGCAGCCTGTCTCCGCCGGCCCAGACTGCTGTTTCCTACTAGACTCTGAGTGGCTCTGGGCCGCCCTCCGAGGTTGTAATGAGAACGTGACGCGGCAGTCTTTGAGTAGTGGAGGAGGGGTGGCAGAAGCAGCCTTCCTGTCTTTGCCTTTGTCTGCCACAGCCTGTTGTTTTTTTTTTTTTCAGTTTGCCGAGTGGGGCCAATATTCAAACAACTCCATTCCATGTTACTATGACCTCAACGCCAACAGTCGGCCTCGGAGGCTGTGTTCGGTTCCATTGTCCGCTCACCCGGCTCCAGTTCTGGTGCTCATTCTGGCCCCAGCCCCCGCTGGGTTCCTCCTCCCAGCATTCCAAAGCTTCTGAGCTAGCGTAAACAAACGGACTTCCCCGGTACTCTTCCAGCCTGGTCCGCGTCAGCTAATGCAGTTTGAGGGTTTTGTTTTTTGTGACAACCCGACTAATGAGAACTTGGTTGTTTAAGACTTCTCGTCGACCGTTAAGGGGCAGCCCTACACGTTACCCTGCAGCTGTACCTTATTCCTGTCGGTCTGAACCATTTCATCTTTGATCTCAGTGCAGCGTTTTATGGTGAAATTTCAGGTCAAATTAAAAGAGGTCTAGTCCATATCAGTTTGAGACCACATTCCCTGCAGGACGCCTGTTTGAAACCAGTTAAAATATGTGGTAAATGAATGCTAAATGTTGCTTTTCCTTTCTTTTAGGTTTGAGTGGGACAAACTCTTGGAGAATGTGCATTGTTTGATCATAAGTGTGACAAAGTCTGACAAGCAGGAAGCTTATATACTCAGGTGAGTGTGTCTTTACTTACAGTAAATCGCCTCTCTTCCTGATTAGAAGGCAGGTGGGGTTAAACAGCAGCCACCTGTAAGCCGCTTGCCATTGACAGCTCAGTCCGTCTCCGGTGATGAGACGGAGCATTGGGTACATTACATTCTGCAAATACTTTAGTTACATATTGTACACCCAAGGGGGCCGTAACAAGGAAACCCCGCTTTAACACTATCTAAAGGGTTGATACACTCAGACTGCAAGCAGTGATACAACCAGGATGAAGTATTAACAAGTACTCTGATTATTTAATCCATTTTTTTCAACCAACTTTGGTGTCATATGGGTGGGATTTCCCACACACAAGCAGCTTGTAAAGCAACTCTTCCAAAGCTGCTGAAGTGTCAACGCTGCCATGTGGTTTAAGCCTCTGTGTGACAAACCCATTTACTGAGAACTAGGGTTTCGATCCTCTTGCTGACGTCCATATTTCCAAGTGATCAGTATGTTAATGTGTCCAAAAGGAGTTCCATGAGTGCATGCATGTTCAGTGTGTAGCAAGTGGGAACTCGTAATCTTGAACTAATTTAGCTACACAGAAGGTCTTAGATTAGACCTATTGTGTAAGCTCAGTGGGACCTGCTGTGATAAAAGCTCATGACCTCTAGGTGTATATTTGAACGAGTATAGCAGTACATGGGGTGGAAGGAGAACCACCAGTTAATCATCACGTCTTATCGATCATACACTACAGATGTTTTCCACCTCTCTAACTTTCCTTCCGCAGTGAGAGTAGCATGTTTGTCTCCAAGAGACGTTTCATTTTGAAGACATGCGGAACCACCCTCTTACTGCAAGCACTGGTGCCTCTGCTGGAACTCGCCAGGGAGTACTGCGGGTTCGATGCCATCGAGGTAGGACACACACGGCCTTTGTATTCCAGACTCTTACATGTGCATATAGCATGGTATGTTTTTTTACATCAACTCAAACATGTGGTTTCTGTAGCTATTACCTGATGTCTTCATCGCTCTCATTTTTGTTTCTTTCCTTTTCTTTTTCATTTTTTTTGCAGAATTTCTTCTACTCCCGCAAGAACTTTATGAAACCAACCCATCAAGAGTTTCCTCATCGAAACTTCCAGGAGGAAGTAGACTTTCTCAGCCAGATTTTCCCAAGTATGTAACCTATAATCGTCGGAATAGGTTTTCAAAGTAGTGAGGCTTTGCTTTGGGATTTATTGGTGTTCATTTGAGTGGGTCCTCAATAGAATTAGTTAGCTCTTTGACAAATGATAGTGTGACATAATTATGGTTACTAATGTTTGTTGAAAATATATCTGTAAATACGCTGCAGCCGACGGAGGGCATTAATACAGAGAAATATTAGCTTTTTGTGGGTGAGTAAATGTTGCAAGACTGCTGAGCTTTCAAGCCTCATCAGAATCAGCATTATTGGCCAGGGATGTGGACACATACAAGGTGTGAGTGTATGGGTTTTTTTTTTGTTCCATTGCTCTCTAGTTGCAAAAATAGAGCAAACTATAGCTTAAAAACAAAGACATTAAGCTATAGTGTTTGTAAGTACAAACTAACATTTCTAAACATAAAGAAAATGAGTGCAAATGGTGCTGAAACCTACAGGATTAGTGCTTTATCCAGAGCCACTACACAGTCTACCACATGTCAAATGAGAGCAAGCTAGATAAATGGCGTCATGTCGACAGGCTCCTTGTCAATTGGGCATCAATAGAAAACCAGTTTCCATACTTTCTGTGCTTCACGTTTCAGACTTTGTGCCTCGACTCACTACCAGCCTGCGTCCTCTAGCTCTCCTATTCTAGGAGAGGACCGCGGGAATGAGAGGCGAACTTAAGATTTCTCACTGAAATGCGTCCCCTAGACGCACCGTGGGCTCTAGAAATCCGGTTACATGTGAACACTAACCACAGTGTAACCAAAACAAACCCCTCTGTTTCTTCCAGATGGCGCAGCCTACTGTATGGGACGTTTGAACTCTGACTGCTGGTAAGATCACACCGTTTCTCCTACTGGTTACAACTTCATGGATGGTCCGGTGCTGCTAATATCAGTGGGCGTTTTTGTAGTAATTGATACGGATTTATGCTCTCCGCTGATTGTTACGCTTCAAAGAAGTTTCTCTCCAAATAACCCAAAACAAATACTAGCTACATAAGAAGGGTTTCGGCGTCTTCCGTGTTTGAATTTCAGCCACAGCAGGATGTTGCCGCGTGACCTTTAGGGAAGTTTTCTTCTTCCCGCTGACCTCACGCGTGCCAACGTTAGCTGCGGCGACTTGGTGCCCTCTTCAGTTCTTAGATACACTTTGTGTTGCCCTGGCTAGCTTATGCAGTGACTGTGGTCTGCCACGCATTTTAAAGAGTGTAACAACACTTGCGACTACGGCTGCAGCTATCGATTATTCCACAGACCGTTCCACCGGGGGGGGTTATCGAATCAGAAAACTTGCTTTTATTAAAGAGCAGTAGTAAATATGCAAAAGAGAAAATAAGACGGGTCTCATAAAACTAACAACTAATTGGGTTTTTTAAATCTCCATTTTATTGCAAAAGTGAACCCATTTAGGGCATTTAAGTGCCATATTGCTTATATAAATTCTGAAATGCAAAACACACCTTTTTGAAAAGGTGCATCTACACTTAGGTTGAAAGCATACAGCTCAGGAGTAACAGAAGCCGTCACGGTCTCTTTGTGGCGTTTGTAGGAGGCAGAAACAAGTGGACAGGAAGTGACTGTCAGAATAATATCTAACATGAATGAAGCTCGACTTGGAATGTACTAGCCACCATATATATATATATATATACACACACACACAGAGTTATAACTAACGTAGCTACGTGCTTCACCAGCCTTCACGCGCCTCGTGCCGGTCTGCTCTGTGGACCGGCTGCTTTCTGCGGAGAAGCTGAAGCAGAGACGTCCCGGTCGGCTGGCTGTTGAACAGACGCTCTTTCTGCTCCCCATGGCCCTGCGTCTTTACACAGATGCTGCCATAAAAAGCCGTCGTTACGCCACTTGGCTTTTTTAAATTTTTTTTTACACTGAACCAAACGGCGTAATGCCGCCCAGCGTGTGATGTAGAGAGCGGATACCCCCCCGAACGTAGGTGATCGTCCAGCAGTTAGAAAGCTTCACTCAGGTCTTGTGAAAGCTGCAACCTTTTATTTACCGACAGACTGACGGCTTCACTGCTCAGCGTCACACTGCTGCTCGCTCTCCTATTCAACCCCCCCCCCACCCCCCCGTCACTTGAACAAGCAGCAGGGTGATTTAGTCTCTCTATACTTTACGCTCTTTTCCAGATGAGAAGAGAGAGGAAATTATGTCCTCTGGGTATTTCTGCTAGTGTTAAAGCTCTTTCAGAACCCCCTTTACGGTCTTGCCATGGCTAAACGGTGACGCTTTCTCCTGATTCGGTAACGTTTACCTGTCCGTCGCCCGCAGGTACCTGTTTACCCTGGACTTACCAGAGTACTGGGAGAACAAGCATGCGGATCAGACGCTGGAAGTTCTGATGAGTGACCTCGATCCAGCCATTATGGACCAGTTCTATATGAAAGATGGTGTTTCTGCAAGTGAAGTCACTCGTGTAAGTAGCGTGGGTGTCCGAACAGTCCTCAGCATAAATGAGCCCTCCGCTGTTGTGACAGGACCAAGTTTAGGTTTGTTCAGAGAAGCCTGTTGGGCTGGTGGTTAGACATGAGCAGACATGGGTCTAAAACTTGTGAATTGATGAGTTAGTCTTCTTTGCCTCTTGCAGATGAGTGGAATTCGTGACCTGATACCAGGTTCTGTGATCGATGCCACAATGTTCAACCCTTGTGGATACTCAATGAATGGAATGAAGACTGACGTGAGTGCCTGGGGTTCTTGTTTTGTGTGTCCTTATTTTTGATCTGTCGCGACTTGAACACTTCTGTGACGTGGCTCCGCTTGTCGTCTTCTGCAGGGAACGTACTGGACCATCCACATTACCCCAGAGCCGGAGTTCTCCTACGTCAGCTTTGAAACCAACCTCTCCCAGACATCGTACGACGATCTGGTCAGGAAGGTGGTGGAGGTGTTCAAGCCAGGAAAATTTGTGACTACGCTTTTTGTCAATCAGGTAGTTTTTCAAAATACAAGCTTGCTTTCATTCAGTGTGATTTTAATTCAATTGGTCACTGAGTAAACCCCCCCCCCCCCCCCTTCTGTTTGCCCCTGCAGAGCTCCAAATGTCGCAGTGTCTTTTCTTCTGCCCAGAAACTCGACGGCTACAAGCGTCTCGACCGCCAGTTGGCTCAATTCAACGATTACAATTTTGTGTTCACAAGCTACGCCCAGAACCGCCAGCAGAACCAGCAGAGCTGAGGGTTGAGAATGAAGAGGCGTAAAAAGAGAGGCAGCCGCTCGGGGCTTCACCCCCCAGTAGAGAGCTTGTCGTCGTCGTCCTCCTCCTCCCTCCACCTCCCCCCCTTCCGCTGTCGTTGGGAATGTCCCGGTGCTGCCGCGGTTGCGAGCCCTAGTTTAACTTCCAGTTTGAGTTGTTTGCATTGTTGTACCTGTGACTTAGATCTCTTGCATGACGGCTCTTTTCTCTGTTTCGATATTCTAGCTCACTCTTGCTGTGACCTTGAAGTGCATGTAGAGGAATTAAACGCGCTCAGTTTGAGGCAGTCCACCGGTGCCCAGTACAAAGGTTCCTTCCTGCAGGTGTCCCCCCTCATCCCCCACAGACAAGGCTTCCGCCCCCACTAGGCCAGGGCCCTGACATGCTCTGATCAAGTCTGCCTCTCTGTAGGTGCTTCAAACTCGTAACCACCTAATTTGCCCTCCAATGTATCCGCTGGTATTTATGAATCCCTACCAAGTTTCGAGTGCACTTTGAAAACGGTTTACTCATGGTACGAAAAGAAGGCCAACCGTTTTGTCTCGCGTCCGTCAGTCACGGTAAGCTTTTGGCCGTTCCAATCGTGGTTCGCGTTGTCGGGACGCTTGAGTTTCTTTGAAATCGACTGCTGTACTTACTGTTTAACGTCTCCCTATTGAATAAAAGGCTTGCAGTGTGTTGGTCAGTACGCTCTTTGGCTGCTGAAAACTGCACTTAAGCGAAAACCTTTCTGCTTTGTTGGGCTTTTAAGCTGACTGCATTCATTCACACGTGCTCCTCTGTCTCGACAGTCACGGCCCTTGTTTCCCCAACAGGCTTTTAAATTTGTGTGCCTAGAAATGTATGTATAAGAATCATTTTTAAGACCTCTAACTGTAGCTATATGAAGGTTCTGACCTATTTCCCCCTGTCATATTCAGCACTCAACTTTTCCACATTCACATGAATTGCTTAAATGGAAAATGTTCAAAGTGAAGGTAGCACATGATGTAAAGCAGCCCCCTCCCCATCTTTCCAATGTACACATCTAGAGAAAAGCCTGGACCGGGTTTGAGCTGAATGTACGACTCCAGGAGAGCACACAATGACCTCTGGCGACCAGCCATTGTCCAGCTTGCAGCAGGTCTCCCCACCCCCCCGAGTCGGACTGTCCGCTGGCCCCCAGAACCGTGACGGGACGAGGGCCAGGCCCTCCTGGCTGCGCCCTGCGGGCCGCTCTGAATGGGAAATAATGAATCGGACACTTTTTGCTTAGTTGCCCAGCAAAGCATTTTTCTTCTCCCACATATTGTCCAGCCTCGCGCTGTCTCTTTCCGCCCCATACAGAAACCTGTGAGCGCACAATAGAGGCCCACCAGTCTGAGCATGCCAGGGTGATCCCGGATCATTCCACATGTAACCGCTGCATAAACTGCCATTTTATTACATTTATTGTGCCCAGACACTTTTTGCAGTGAATTGGCCGAAAATGTGACTCCCCTAGCAGTTTTCTTTTTTGTTTGAATCAATGCCCTTTTTGTTTGTCTGGGGGGGGGGGGGGGGAAATCTGTGGCCACTTGGGTTGTCTTTTTACCACTTTTAGATGGGTTTAAGGACCGGGAAGGGGTTTTAAAAGTGGGGGGGTTTTGTTTGGG
>CM022481.1:1431293-1477876 GCA_011952105.1 Coreoperca whiteheadi
GAGGTGTAAAAGAGAAAGAGGAAAAGGATGACAATTTTTTTTTTTTTTTATTTGTTTTTTTTTTTTACTCTCCCTTCCTCTGAGCCTTCTGAAATACTCCAGTGGAAGGGAAAGTGAAAGCCTCCCCCGGGGGACAAGAGGGTGCAGTTGCAGGATGTACTGAAGGAGAAACTTTGCTGTTTTTTTTTTTTTATTTTTAATTCTCTCTTTTTGCTGTTCTCTGGATGGTCAAGATGTGCTAAATATATCTGTGCTATGAGCTTGATGCTTCAATAAAAAAAAGATACTTATCTGTGCAACTGCTGTGTTCCTTATTTGAAGTCTTTGTAGGCCAGAGCATTTTGGGAACAAAGATTGTCGTTTTGGAAAAGTCTTTTATTGACTCGAAATAAAGACTTTTAAAGAGGATACAATAGCAAACAAGAACCTGACAAAAGAGACCCTGAAGATGACGGCGCAAACACAACGGATATAAATGCAAGAGCCTGCTCATACAAGTTTTAGAGGGGGGGAAAAATAATAAGCCGTGTTAGATTTCATTCATTGACTTACAGCACAATGAGTAATGTGGCTAGAAGGAAAGCTGAGCCCATGCACTCGGAAGTAATGACTTTATGCAAATAGGGTGAGTGCGTCCTCAAGGGCCTCTCTGGTGATTTAGTATTGCGAAAATGGGAGATTTTGAATTGTACGGGCATTCCCTTTAACTCCTTGGTAGAGCTAAATCTCTTTCCCAAACGCATTTAAGGACTCAGGCGGTTTTATCGCAGCATTCCGCAACACAGTCCCCTCCTTCACCAAAACCTAACCAGTTTTACTGAAAGTGACTGCGGGGCTCGTAGGCGGGAGCCAGAAACCTCTTGTGAACGTTCGCGCGGAAATCGGATTTTCTCAGTAATAAGGGACGTCAAAATGGACATAAGGTGGATTTGAATTGGCTTTACTTTCAATGGTCATTACCACTAATGGCCCCATGGGAAACCTGCCATGTTGATGGTGCATCCTGGACTTCATAAACCTATTGTAAATATTATAAATGTGTTGGATTTTCTAATAATTGTTTTGCAGTTCAACACACTGGCTGTAAATTATATATACATAAAATCGGTATTTTGAAAGTGACAAAATGTGTAAATTCTTGGTGGTTTGACACTTGAGCTCGGGTTCAGACGCATGTCAGCACGTTGTTAGTGGTGCTTTCAGTCTGCAGCGCCCCCGGTGGACGGCTTGTGCTGCAGGCCTCTGTTTGCGACGCTAGGTGGCGGCGGTGCACTCGAAGCAGGATGTCGCCCACCGTGCCACCATAGAAGAAGAAACGAGAGCAATGTTGTCTTCCGCCGCTTGACTTCACGTGGAAGGACCGCGGCGTGAGTGCTCCAGGCGCGGACACGGGGAAAGACACGAAAATGACGCAGTCGGACGGCATAATGTAAGTGTGACTTCTCATTGTTGCGAAAGGACTGGCTTTTATGTATTCAGCCTCAGCAGAGTTGGCTCGCGCGGCGCTCGCGAAGCTAACCTCGTTAAGACCGCTAACGTTAGCCTAGCATGACGTGCGTCAGCTAACACGAGCTTCTGCTGCGTTCCAGGCAACTCGGACCATTGGGTTGGTTAATGGAATATTAAGGTACCTTTCCGACTATAAACGTACAAATGTAGGCCCGTAATAGGGGAGTTTAGAACTGTGTGGGCGGCTGTGGCTTGGTGGAAGAGCGGGTCGTCCACCAATCGGAAGGTCGGCGGTTCGATCCCGGCTTCCACCCATCCATGTCCCGATGTGTCCTCTAGCAAGATACTGAACCCCAGAATTGCTCCCGAAGCTGTGTGTGAGAGTGTAATCCACTGACTAAATGACTGGCCAAAGAAGCGTCGGTGCTCTCTTCTACTTTTACATGGATGAGTTATCCAGATTCCAGTTATCAGGATGTGAAACAGGCTGTATGATTGGAAACACCTTGGTTCATCATTTGATGTATGCTGATGACTTGGCCAGCTTTTCTCCCAGCAGTGCCACTGTTCAGCAGCTACTGAACATCTGCTCTGAAATCTGATTTGTTGTATAACGCCAGGAATTCCATTCAATTTTATTTATATAGCCCAATATCACAAATCACAGTTGCCTCAAAGGGCTTTACAATCTGTTCAACATACGACACCCTCTGTCCTTAGACCCTCGATTAGAATAAGGAAAAACTTCCCAAAAAACCCCTTTAACAGGGAAAAAAAATGATAGAAAGCTCAGGAAGAGCAACAGAGGAGGGATCCCTCTCCCAGGACGGACAGACATGCAATAGATGTCGTAAGTACAGAATAGATTTGTAGCAGAAAATCATAGCACATACAATTATGATGGCAATGGCAAAATTGTAGTGTATATATAATTAGGATGAAAAGTGTGGGATGTAAAAGATAAGGGAAGATGATGGGTCCAGACGGACAGCCGAGCAGCTCCAGGTGGAGCCCAATGAGCAGGACCCGAGCCACTCGTCCCCTGCACCAGAGACACAGCAGCACTGCCCCAGCATGTCGCCATAGTAACAGATCCGGATACATCTCCGGGTGCTGAAATACCTGCTGAAAGTGACAGTAAGAAAGAAGAGAGGGACGACAAAGCACAGAACTCCGGGAGAGGGAAGAAGTCAAGAAGAGTGCTGTATTGATGTGCAGGACAAAAGGGGACGAAAATCTTTGTTTTCCAGGCTTGTATCTGTCGGGACAGCTGATGAGTGTCTGTAATAAAATGAAATACCTGGGTCATTACATCACTGATCAGCTGTCCGATGATGAGGATACACACAGGCAGCGTCGCATATTATATGCCCTGCTGGTAAGAAAATTCCACACGTGCACGGGTGGCGTTGAATTTAGCCTGTTTAAAGCGTATTGCACTGATATGTATACTGCTTCTTTATGGACTAAGTTTAAAAAGTATGCAGATGCTTAAGGTTGCTTAAAATGACTGTACGAGGATACCGCTCAGTAAACCCAGGTGCTGTAGTGCAAGTGACCTGCTTTGGAACGCAGGGGTCGGTACCTGTCAGGCGCTGTTGAGGACGCTCATCTACAAAGTCATCTGTCGCCTGAGTGATTCCCTGAACAGCAGTGTTGTGCGGCTAGTTAATCTGGGGTTTAGTGCCACACGATACCAGTCATCACTATGGAATTACTGGTATAAGTGTATTTTACATAAATTCTCTATTGTAGTTCTTTAAAAAAAAAAAAATCTGTTTGTATATGTTTTCCATTCTCTTTTTTTAATGTATGTTGCATGTTATGTCTGTGTCTTCTGATTGGACCATGAGTCTGAAATAGAAGTTGATGATGGAAATCTCAAAGGGGAAATTCCGACCGCCGACATTGTCTGGAACGCAGCAAAAATGCATAGGCAGACATTCACGCTCGCACACCTTTCTCCACTGTGAAGTTGAGTTCATCCGAGTGCGTTTGGTCGGCACGAGTCGCCCAGCGTTGCATCCAGTGAAAGTCGCAGAAATGTCCAGCTCGAGTTGAGCTGTCGGGAGCATGTAACTTGTGGAACGTAGCTACACCAGTTCATGAAGACGAGTCACCGAAAAACAGGCGAAAAATGGTCAGAGTCTGGTGGGGGTGACCCTCACTCCCCCCCGAGTGATGGTCAGCCTGAAATACCAGGGAAGACCAGAACACAGCACGCTTCTGATAAATATGGGTTAAGGATGGATGTGAAACTGGTAGGCAATGAACAGTTCTTTAAAGATCAGGAATTTATAGATTTTTTTTTTTTAAATGAACTCATTGTTCCTTTAGTTTATCAATAAAGATGTTCCCATCAAGCTACTGAGTCATACAATAGTGTTGAAGTCATCCGAAACATGACATTTTTTTCCTACTTTGTGAAGCTGTAGAGTGTATCATAATAACTATAAAAGACTAACGATCAAAATTCGGATAAAGTTTCTGCAAAGTGGTAAATTAATAAATCAGACTTTCTAGGGATGCCACACGATTTTATAGCAAGTCGGGATGAAAACTACTCAAGATGAGCTGACCGTGGTGAGTTTCCATTCTCGGGATAATCGGGAATATCCTTAAATGAGTGACTTGCAAAGCCCAATGCCAGTTGGCTTTTATTTTTGTTAAATGTTAATTCCTATATTTCTTAGGTCAGGGGTAAATTATATGTACTGATGCAACTGATGTCGGTGTCATTTGACATAATGGCACAGGGGAGAAGTGAAAAATACAGCCCGATTTCCAAAAGTGTAAGAAAGAACCGACTCTCACAATGCTGCTATGTTTTTATTCCTCATTTATTTATGATTTCTTTATTTAAAATAGTTTGTTTTTCACTAACAGATGTGTGTCCTATCTGTGTTGGAATAAACAATTTCTTAACAAAATGTACGGTGAAGTGATTCTAGTGCCGTTTTAAGAGTTTTGCGCAGATTTAGATGATTATCGGGGATAACATCGTGAATCAGTTATTATTTTGGCCAGGGTAATCGTGACAGGAAATGTTGATATCATGCCACGCCTAGTCTTCAACGATGTCGTACTTTCTCCCACTTCTATATTTAATTTAGCAAAGGATAGAAATCAATTGCGATTGTTAGATTGAAGGAGGATCAATGTGGATTCGGCTCGTGAGCTTGTCACAGTGAGCAACAATAACCAGCAGGATTAAAGAATTCAAAGCTCCTGAGACGCATCGTCATGTTTAACAGTTTCTTATTTTGAAACCCCGGCGTACATTGGGACTCTGACAGCATCTCGTTTGCCTCTGAACAGCACTGGCCGTTTGTCATCCTTCCCCTGTGTTTGTGTGTGTCCTCAGAAAGCCCAAGACAAAGCGCTCCAAGCGCTTCCTGGAGAGCAGAGCGCCCAAGCTCACTGAGGATGTGAAGGCTGCCATGATTATGAAAGGGGGGAACACGAGTCAAACCGTCACCCAGGCCCTCAAGGACATAGTAAGTAACCGGATGATGCACTCCGTAAGAAAAGACCTTAAAGACGTGACTTATTTCACACACTGTTATAAGGTTTGATAATCCTCGTAATCGTTCTCCAGATGCTCGATAATAGCAACATCACACTGTCTGCTTTAACTTCTGTTTCACTTCTTTTAGTAGCTCACAGTTTAGGGAAAGACAACCTTTAACCCCCCCCCCCTGTCCTGTCCACATCCCACCATCAAAAGCTATCATTCCTAGGTTGGAAATAAAGAGAAGATTAAAGGTTATTACCCCCAGGTGTCCATCACCACTCTCTATTGCCATGCTACCTCCTACCTCTACAGGTTGAGCTCAATGTGATGTGCTGGTTTGTTTGCTGGTAAGGCGTGAGATGCGACCTGGTTAGCAAAACTAATAAGTCCGATAGAAAGAACCAGTTTAAGATGTGTGTTTTCACCTTTCTTTGTTGGGGGCTGATACCAGCAATGACTCCCGTCAACAATCTCTACAATCAGAGTGACTCACATGATGTTTGTAAAACGTATTGTTATGTTGAACCCAGCTTGTGAAATAATGGAATTTGGCTGTTTTGGGTCTCATGTATCCGGGCAGGGGTTTAAGAGCCTTTGACGCGACACCTGGCCGGCATCTGTGGTTGGGAGAGGAGGCTGCAACTCCCTGGGTTTTTCCATACAGATTATCCGAGTGATGCCGAGGATTTCGGCCACATTTGTGATGGAGCTTAAATGCAAACGGTTATTTTCTTCAAACAAGTAATCATTTTCTGTTCCTGCAGTATGCGCTGAAGAAGCCCAATGCTGTGCTGTACAAGAAGTAAGTGGTTTATATCTCAGATTTGCTTTTTTTTCCCCACTGAGGACACTCAGAATGGATATTAACAGCAGATAATATGCAAAAAAAGGGGAAAAAATTGTATTTTCCTTAACTTCCTTAGATCCCTAGACCAGGATGTAAGTCCTTTTGTAATATGTAAAACAACAGGAATATTAACAGTGTCTTGTGAAAAAGCGTTTGGATATGTCGCGGCCCACAGAAAGGGATACCGATGTCATCCGGCCGAATTTAGCTGAGCGAATCAGATTTCAATTCAGAATTTAAATACACTAAGTTAGTTAGCCATCGGTCTGCTGGGAAACGCAGTGCAGCGTGTGAACTCTACATGCTTTTTTTCAGGAAGAACATAACACGGCCGTTTGAGGACTCAACATCGCTGGTAAGTGGACCCTGAATTATTACAATCCGCTGCCTTTCGACGCGTTTTTCCAGTGTTATTGCTAATCATTTGACCTCTTCATCAGGAATTTTTCTCCAAGAAGTCAGACTGCTCTCTGTTTCTGTTTGGCTCCCACAACAAGAAACGGCCCAACAACCTCATATTTGGTAAAGTCTCACTCAGGTTTAAAAGTACATTGAGAGACCAGTTATTGTGGCGTTTCTAAACGTGTTTCCAGTTGAATGTACAGTAGATCATTTCCAATAAGACACATTTTGATTGTCTCTTAGACACGACCTGCATGCGTTTTCTAACTGTAGCGAGGACTTTTCTGTTACCCAGACGTTCTATGCGTATGCGGTGTTTTTGATTGGCAGCGTGTCACTATATGTTTGATGATTGGGACTCAACACACATCATTTTGTGTAGTATTAGAGACGGAAAGTGAACTAACCGTGCTTACTTTCCAAAGCTACATGCAGTTTACGGTTCATCAAATCAGTTTAGAGGGATTGCAGGCCAAGCGATGTGTGTGTCATTGTGTCCTTTGGTTTCTTTGCAGGTCGTCTGTTCGACTTTCACGTGCTTGATATGATTGAACTGGGAATTGAGAAGTACGTCTCCCTGAGTGAGATCAAGGTAACGCATGCAGTTGTTCAGCTAACTCCTGGCCCCGGCCCTGTTCCGTTGTTCTGCGTTTTCTTTTAATGCCTTGAGAGAATTTGTTCAAATGTGGCATATTATGGTCCATAACTCAAGAACTCATGGTAATTACGATTTGACACAGATGTTTAATGGGATGCAACGAAGAAGTGATGACATTTTTTTTACCCCAAAGGTCAACTTCACTGACTTCAGAATGGCCTGGAAAAACCCTTTATTGGCCATTATTCAACAGCATAGGTCGGGAGCAGACGGGGAGATTGTGACCAAATGTCACAGTTGGTCTGACACTGAATAGGTGACACTTTTGACTCAAGGGTCAAAGGTCAAAATAGACCTCATTTTAAGAATTCCACACCCACGTCGCCTGGGACGACACAGCGAGTAAACTCTAACTAGCACAGTGCGGGCTTTCCTCCCATCTCTTTCACTTCCCGCCTCATTCCAAGCGTCGTTGGAATCACGTGACTGCAAACGACGTATCGGAGAGAGGCGAGTATCGTAAAACCGAAAAATGAAGAAAAGCAAGTTTGTACCATTACTGGTACAATCTGAGGACAACAGAATACTTATCGTGATCCTGTGAGTTTCACTTAGAGCTCGTAGAGCTGCTTTACGTCTAAAACTGCCAGGAGACAACAAACGCAGCACATGGTGTGCCGCTGTGCTCTATAAGAATCCATCTTTACACATGTGTGCCTGCTTAGCCAATACATGAATGATACCTGCTTTATGTTTCTTTAGACTTCTTTATATTTTTACTAGATCAATTGTTTTGCCCCCAAAAATACCAAATTGCTCTTATGTGTAAACCTACTTGGCAATAAAGCAGTATCTGATTTAATATAGTGAAAAATACACTTTGTTGTGTACTGTGTTTGGAAGAAAGAGACAAGAGGCAGTGGTGGCCCCCCTCTCACTTTCACTGAAGCTCTGCTGAGATACTGACAGCACAACCTGCCAGCTCAGTGTGTGAGAGCAGGCCTGACCTTTCTTTCTGTTGAGGCAAAAAAAAACACTAAACCACCATAACAGACAGAACTGTACTGTTACCATGACGACCAAACCAGCTTGACCAGGTACGGCCACACCTGTCCTTTTGTCTGACTTTGTTTAAAATGGCGTTTCACTGAAGAGTGTCTGTGGGTTGTGGGCTGCACATGCAGGTATTAAAGTGATCGTTGTTTCTGACCGCTCTTCCGGTGGTTGAGGGAACACTGAGAATCCCTCGCAAGTCTCCTAAAATCTAGTTGTTGTGTTTTGTTTTTTTTCTGTTGCAGACCAGCAAATGTCCCGAGGGGACCAAACCCATGCTCGTGTTTGCAGGGGAGCCGTTTGATGTGGACAATGAGCACAGGCGTCTGAAGAGTGTGCTCATAGGTATCCGCTAATTATACGCAGTGACTGTGTTTCTAGAGTTAGTTTAGGTGGAAGGTGTGTACTTTTTTTCTACTGCTGGTATCAGTCCTTGTCCGTTTCCTTGACCCACCCTTCAGACTTCTTCAGAGGTCCCACTGTGCCGGCGGTGCGGCTGGCAGGGTTAGAACATGTTCTGCACTTCACTGCCCTGGATGGGAAAATCTTCATGCGCAGCTACAGGTGCAGAAATTTAGACTTGGTTTAAAAAAAATTAAAATAATAATAATAATCCTGTTGGCATCTAAATTGGTCAGAGTAAGAAAGTAGAAGGTGAGAAAGAAATGCCTCGTGGTGAGTTGACCGGTGTCCTTAACCGGTGAGCAACTCATGTTTTGGTCCCTTTTGGAAAAGAATGGCAGCCGCTGTTGAATGTTGGTCTACACCAGCCGCCCCTGTGTTCCCTGCTAACATGCAGAGATACTGATGTCCTGTGCCACTGCAGGTCACTGCTGAAGAAGTCGGGCTGCCGGACTCCGCGGATAGAGCTCGAGGAGATCGGACCGTCATTTGACTTGGTCTTAAGAAGAACACACCTGGCTTCAGAGGACTTGTACAAGTTAGCTCACAAACAGCCCAAGGCTCTGAAGGTAAAAAACAAAACAAAACATAAATCACCTGGATAGAACTCCTGGGCATCTTTCGTGACACACTCAGCTTTCCTTTGATGGGAAATGGGAAGGAAATTAAAATGAGAGGTGTGCGTACTGGACAGGTGTTGGATAACTGCCCAAAACAAATACGTCTTGAACATTTACACATCTAGCATGGTTCGCGTTTGTCTTTCTGCTGTGTTCATTCATCTGCGCACATGACCGAGCTTTTAGTTTCACACAATACAAACAGTCTATTAGAGCCGCATTAATGGCCCCTATGAGACTGTACCGCTCATTACACACCAAAGGAAGCCAATTCTTGGATGGGTGACTGCTGTTCTTAGATCCTGATCACCAGTGGACTCGAAAATGTGACGTTTGTCCTGAGGGTGGCGCCAGAGGAAAGAACATATTGCTGCCTAAACTTAGAGGGTGTAACCTCGGGACAGTTATCATTATAGAACGTCTTACACTCTACATCGTCAGACTTGGCTCAACTTTGACCAGTCTGAGCTGTGCTAGTCTTTTTTATTTATTTATTTATTTATTTTTTTAAGATTAATGTCATGATTAACAGCTGACGTGTCCTTAACGTTTCCCCTTTTTTTCCTCGCTGTTACAGCCCAAGAAGAAGAAGAACATTTCCCATAATGCCTTTGGTACCAAGTTCGGCCGGGTGCACATGCAGAAGCAGGATCTGTCCAAGCTGCACACGCGCAAGATGAAGGGCCTGAGGAAGAGGAGGGGAGAGGTGGTCGCCGGAGACCAGGACGGACAGGCACCCAAAGTGGCCAAAGTAGAGAGCTGAGGTCTCTGTCTCCACCTGTGCGTTCAGATTAACGCTCGGTACCTGTCCCTTCGTTAAGACTGGTCCCTGCCAGCTTTCACAGTCAAGGATTGAGTATGTGGGCAGCCACCAGGCAAAGAGGATGCAGACCTGTTATTCCTGCCCTTACTGTCACCCCCCCCCCCCTTTTTTTTTTCTCCATGTGGATTTCAGATGCTTCTTTTGTCCTGAGCATCATGAACGTGTTAGCTCAGCTCTCTGGTAAGCATGAGAAAGGCCAACAAATGTTATCTGTTGCCACTTCACTGTTCTTTTTTTAAACTTCAGGGAAATCTTAAATGGAGTCTTGCTTTGTTTCTTTAAATAACAGAAGACAAAATAAAGAAATATGTTGTCATAAATCCAATTTACAGTTTATCATACCAGTTCCCTGTCTAGGCGGCCAGGTGCTCCATATTCGCAACAGAAATCCCCCAGGCCCTCTTCAGTTGCTCTGCCTCTTAGTCAGGACTATTTACCAAACTATTAAAAAGCTGCTATGTGTCCTCAGATTGTTTTAAATAACTGCAGCAACAACTGTAATCACATTACTGATATCACTACATCTCTGTTGGATTCATTAGTAAATTTTACATCAACATCATTTTACAAAGTAATGTCCCCTGTGAAAATGGCATGTGTCACTATGGCCAATAACCTATGAAAGTGATTATATTAAATAAAGAGGTCTTTCAAGCGGACTAATATTTCTTGTTTTGTCTTATGATCTGCAACCGCAGTTCACTCACATTTCACCCACTTTGTCTTTAGTTTTCTGCTGCTCAGATCCCTCTACATGTCTGCCCGTCTGCTTCCCTGGCACTTCGGCTATTTTTAGCCGCTGGAAAGGGGAAGTGAGACCTTTCTTACCAGCAGTGAGGGAGCTGCCGAGGGGGGACATTAAGCTGTATCCATAACTTTGTTTTTTATTACTAGTCGTGCAAAAAAGTACGTCGCCTACTAGAGCAATATTTTGTCTGCATTTATGGCCTTCACGGGTCAATGACAAGTGTCCAATCAGCTGCAGGATTCCCGGCGCCCCGCCCCTCCGCGCTGTCTATTTATAATATCCGAACAGCCAGTGACAGTTACTGTAGGAACAGATGCTGCGCTGCTAGCTCCGCTTCAGCCTCACCTCAATGGATGCGACTTTACGCTAAGCCGAAAGCCGCCATTGCGCAGACATAACTTGTGTTCGTTTTTCTTAAACTGAAAAAAACAAAACAACCAACTGCTGTTTCTTTGCTCTTTAATATAAACCTGACAGACACTTAAAAAAGAAAAAAAAAAAAGAAAAAGCCATGACAGAAGGGAACAAAATGCCAGAAGGGGATACAGCGGGTAAGGATGAGGTGCCCGCCGGCGAGCCCGCGCAGGAGAAGAAGGAGAACGGGGACAGCAAAGTGACCGTCCCGGAGCAAAGCGCGGGTCCGGGAGCAGAGGAGGTCGAGTTCGTTCACCCCGAAGGCGGCTGGGGGTGGATTGTCATGCTTGCAGCTATGTGGTGTAACGGCTCGGTGTTCGGGATCCAGAACGCCTTCGGTATACTCTACCTCTCCCTCCTCCGGGAGTTCGGCTCCGAGGACGACGAAGACCTCCGCTTCAGGACAGGTGAGGGAGGCGGGGAGGGGTCAGACCTCAATTTCAGGTTGTCCGTTTGAATTTCCCGTCAATGGCCTTAAGACGCAGCGTGTCACGTATTTCTTTTCGATTCAGTTATGGCGCTAACGTTGCCGTGAGTGTGTGAGCGACTTATTTGGAAGGCGGCGCCCAGAACACGCGCTTCTAGCTGGGAACCGTCTAACGGCCTCCCTGACGGCCCAGGTGGGACTCCGTGAATCAGAAGGAGCCTGAACGTTAGTGCCGTCTCGCTCGTGGACAGACAGTTCAGTTTGTAATGGGGCATCGAACCGGTGACCTTCGCACCGGGCGACCCCTCCGCTCATGCCAATGCTGCCAACTTCTATGAATAAAGTCAGTCTTGTTGCCCTATTTTACGCCCTTTTTACAAACATTGCTAAACTACGTTCGCCTTCTAGCCAACTGTACGTACTGTAAGTTAGCTTACGTCGGCTAGCAAGTAATACGATACGTCGCTTCCTGCTGAGAGACGGGAAAACGCACGACATGTGAAACTCAGTGCCACGGCCGCGCGGGTATAAGTACAATCCTTCCTCACGGCCGGCTATTGCCACGCTACTAAATGCGGTGGCGGTATTTCTTGGCTGCGGCCGTGTAACTGCGTGGTTTCTGTGAGAAAGCGGCGAGCGCGGTTGGCAGCGTGTAGCTGCAGCGGGCTTTCGCTCTGGGAACGTGCGGAGACGCGTGAGAGAGAAGTGCGGCGGGGCGCTTCACGTATGACTCCCTCAACTAACGTTGTACGGATGCTTGTTGAAACATTTCCCCTTTTTTTTCTTTTCTTTTTTTTTTTTAAATCGCCTTCCCATTGAGTACAACAGCTTTACTGTCACTATGAAGTTCTCCCCAGTTTAGAAGTCACTGTCCAAAAATATATATATAAAAACGCAGATATTTTGCTATGTAAATTATATTTATGTCAGGCTTCATCATATTCTGCATTTTAATTAATCTTAATTTTCAGCAGCTGTTTAACAGACATTATGTTATGCCCCATGTGGCGCTTTCCAGTGAATATCAGTAGGCGGTTGTGACAGTCTGCACCCCATCTTCCCGTCAGATTTGTTGGGCGGTGAATATGAATGTCGGAAGAGAGTCAAAGATTCTTTGTAAAGGGAAGAGGTTAAGTCATGGAGTGGTTACTGCAGGGAGCAGAGTCAAGGACGAGGTCACGCAGAGAAAATCCCCCTCCCTTTGTGTGTGTGAGAGAGATAGAGGTGGCCTTACCCCATGACCCTGTGCTGTGGTTCTCCTGTGATTGGAACCAGCCGTTGTTGGCAGATGAGTAGAACTGTATGGAAAGAATTTCCCCATGGGGATGAATACAAGGGATTCGGATTCTGAAACCCCCTTTTTTTCGGTTGTCTTGGTGCTAAATGGTGCTTTCGAAGCAAAAATTGCCCATTCATCCCCCTGAGCTATGGTGGCCTACACTTGACACAAGTAATAGAGTCACATTTCGACAGAAGTGTGTAATTCAGAGGTAACGCCTCGGAGTGCAAAATAAGCAGGGACGATGGCACTGTGTCATTTCCACTGTCTCTGTGGGGGAAAAAAGCTGTCACTGAAAAAAGAGTGACGTGAAGCACATTGTCACTGAAAAACACATAAGAATGCAAGACAAATCCAACTAAAACGAAATCCTTTTGAATGCCTGCGTTTTCTTTTTCAGTTCGGCTTTTGTTTTTAATGCCACGTTTTAAAGTCTCTGTCCTGGCTCCATACGTTGCCCCTGTCATGATGGGTTGTTTTTTTGGTTTAGTTTTTTGTGATGAACGTCAGCCTACAGTTCACAATATCGAACGAAATATTCCACACGAATCCACTTCAACGCGATGGAATCACTGTTTGTCTTTAAAAAAAAAAAAATGCAACTAGTTTATTATTGCTGCCGTTCTAGCCCTGTCTGACATGGATATGCTCTCTGCAACTCAACCCCATGCGCACCCACACACATATCACCCACCGCCCTCCCCCAATGACCATTGGCACTCTTGTCTTGATGAGTGATGCCTTCGCCCAAGTTGAGGCTTAGACAGCTGGACAATGGGAATGTGGGTTGGACTCAAGGCTCACTTATGCACCCTCTACCAAGGGTTTCACTTCTTTTTCTGTTGTCACAAGTGATATCAAGGCACTGGATACAGCTTTGCGGGCTACAGTCTAATAACAGAACTCTTGATCGAGACATCATTTAATATTGAGGGCATTCATCTGAGACTTTCTTATGCCTCTTATCTTTCTGAGCTTTTCTATCCATTTCATAATTCCCAACAAAATACAACTAAATATATGTAATAATATAGCAGTTAAGTGTGGATATGATTAGTCTCGCTATTGCCAGTGATGCAGAGTAGTGGTTTTACTATGAAATAGACCACACTGCGCCTTTAGGTTTCAAATTCAATTTTATTTATATAGCCCAATACCACAAGTCACATTTTGCCTCAAAGGGCTTTACAACCTATACAACATGCGACACCCTCTGTCCTTAGACCCTCGATTCGACTAAGGAAAACTACCCAAAAAAAACATTTTTAAAAGGGACAAAAATGATAGAAACCTCACGAAGAGCAACAGAAGAGGGATTCTGCGTGTTATGTGATCATTTAGGTCTCTCCAAACCTTTGAACCGGGTTCCTTTGCGATTCATTCGGTCTCGAGAAAGGTGCTTTTGACTGCCGCTCCGTTTAGAGTTTTTGGGTATTCAGAATTCTTCAGAACTTGTCAAGTCAGTCGACGTGCTCCGAGATCATGCCATGACAGGTTTGAGTCCAGGACCGGTCTAAAGCTGGATCCAGAAACAAAAATGGAGCAAAGACTGGCACGTGTTCCTGCTTATTTCAAGCTGAATCCTTCATCTTACTGTTCGCTTTGCTGCCTCATCTGGGTTTGCTGCATCGCGTTCTGGATTTCATCTCCCTGAGGCCTCCATGATGGAGCTCTGCATCAAGGCATTGGTACTTCATTCTATCAAAAGTCTTAATTCATGGGGGATTTAGTAGGTTGCGTTCTGTTCTTTGGCTGAGCATGAGTTTCGAAAAGCCCACTGTCCTAGGAATTCCGTTCATATTGTACGACTCCGCATCACAAGATGACCTCCCCGAAGAGGTGGTCTCTGGAGCGGTTCGTTTGTGGTGAGAACGTGATCCGACCTCGAACCGACCCAACTGCAAAAAATACTGATTATTTTTTGGACAAAACCAGCTGCCGTAGTCATATTTTTGGAAGATGAGCGTGTCGGAGTTAAGAAGAATGAATGCGCGCCTCCGCTTGAAGTGACGAGCAATGAGCGCTCGCCGTTTGCTTCAGAGCGTTGTTTTCAAGCCGCCTCCGCGCTTCATTATAGAAATGTATTGTCTGCATATTGTGGTGGATACAACCAATGTAACAGATTCTGGCCAGGGACAAAACCAGCCCGCAGGCGTCTCTCCATTGTTGCCTCCGTGTTGTTTGCTGGCCTTTTCTCTTCTGTTGGAATTTTCCCGCACGTAAATTCTGACCAATCGAAAAGCAGTTTAGGAAATACGCCACGGCCAATGAGCGATGGGGATGTTGTCATGTGACAGCACTTTGGTTCGTTTTAACTGGTTCGGACCAAAGCAATAAATATGGTGTGAAAAGAAACCAAAAAAGCAGAAGAATGCTACAATGTGTAATTGTTTGCCCTCGGTTAGGACCAAATGAACCCAACTAGAGGTGTGAAAGCACCCTCTGATACTTTTCCTCTACACATTATCTGCATCAACACTTTTTACACCGCAAGGATTTACACAACATGTTTCGGTGAATAACTCTAGATGTACAGCAAGAGTAATGTAGGCATAACTTTTGTTTGTTTACAAGACAAACTCTACTGGGCACCTTTAAGTGTTAATAGGGAATAGAAAAATTGAAAGAGCTCCAGTACTGTCATTATAATTTTATAAGATATTTTATTTCTGGAATCTCTTTTAGCTTCCCCTCCTTCACTGAACGTGGTTCCTCTGCGGTGGCTGACAAGGGCAAACGCACTGCAGCTTAAGAACACACATGCAAATAGACAGAACACAGGCGGATTAAGCAAACGCACACAACGCAGCCAAATACCGAAACGCGCCAACTTGTTAGGCTTGTAAAAGCGAGTCTGCTACGTGAAGGCCACGTACGGCGTGTCTTTCTCCGTGAGAGCTGCATCATTTCCAGCTGTCGTCTTGCATCCGAAGCGCCGTTCTACCTGCTGCGTCGTCGGGCATGCCTTCTTTAAAGGTCTGTCAGGCTTTGTTTTCCTTAGACGTGGCAGCAGAAGTCAAAAAGCGGACCCCTCTGTAGTATGACATTGCCACCTTGGTATGAACCTTGGCAATTGCTGGGACACTTGTGAATTGTCCTTCACAATACCCAATAATATGATACAGACTTATACCAATATCCCTGTTTTAGATAAAAAATCTGCAGCTCAAATGGCAGACCCCTGACACTGAAGATTAGTAAGTTTTAGATTCAAAGGCTTAGGTTTAAATGTAGTCCGTGTCTTGCTCTCTGGCTTTTCTGATGACAATAACAGTGGATTTCCGGCTAAGCCCTGTTTTCCCGCACCAGTCCACCTCCTGACGTGAGCGTACGTTCATTTGTGTGTTGTTCCCAAATCTGTTTGCCTGTTCCCAGACAGCCAAGACGACCACATTCTACTGCAGGTCTTCCTGTCATGAGAGGAAGGGGGACGGGCATCACTGGGCTTGCCGAGTGGTTAGGAGGAGCCTGTCACCTTGACAGGCAGGATGCGAGGCCAGAGAGACTTGATAAACATCATGAATCATTCTAATGGGATCCCTTTCCTTCCAACATTGGTATTTTTGTCTCCGTGAGATTAGGAGAAAACAGGGTTTAATTGACAGAACTAAATTAGTCTGTAATGAACTCCATTGGATATTTGCTGTAACTAGAACTGTGAAGACTTAGTCAATGCAGAGTGATTTGAGTACCTTTTTGAGCTCTCTTAGTGATGTTCAGGGATGACTATAGCTGAAATAAACGGCTCTCAGTGTTTATCATAATCATATTCACGTGATTGAGATGGCTTTATTTTGAGCAACTGAGATAGAAAATTCTGTTGTCTAAGTTAATGATAACACAGGAAGTGAGACAATGTTTTACACATAATATATATACAATAATTTTGCCATTGCCATCATAATTGTATATGTTATAAATTTTTATGCTATGAATCTATTCTGTACTTACGACATCTATTGCATGTCTGTCCGTCCTGGGAGAGGGATCCCTCCTCTGTTGCTCTTCCTGAGGTTTCTATCCTTTTTTTCCCCTGTTAAAAGGGTTTTTTTGGGTAGTTTTTCCTTAATCGAATCGAGGCTCTAAGGACAGAGGGGGTCGTATGTTACAGATTGTGAAGCCCTTTGAGGCAAATGTGATTTGTGATATTGGGCTGTATAAATAAAATTGAATTGAATTGAAAAACCAGTTTGGTTCAAACAGATTTGAGCGCTTTTCCCGCTGTAAGCTACTTACCCATGGAATAGCCAAACTTATTCGGAAAGTCAGATCTTATTCTAGAGCTCTAGAGGGAGATATGCCAAAGGCGGATGAGTTTATGCAGGAACAACAGTTGCCCAGAGTGTAAAGCAAGAAGCCTTGAGCCATGATCTCTTGATCATGAGCCTATCCAAAGGAGAGATTGTCACAAAGCACAGCCCTCTCAGAAAGTTGGGTCCCATCCTGGATACAGATTGTGTGGTGAGGATTGGTGGCCGTATGTCATCGGCTGAAATCTCTTGGGAAGAGAAATATCCAATTACAATTTGGGAATTTGAATGGTTATTTCTGTATTTAAGTTTCAGACTAAACTTACCTGCTGTCTCCTGGGAGTTTTATTGAGTAATCTGTGAGTCATCTGCTAAGGCGAGAAATCACGCCTATGTTCTAGTAAGGGGAGAAAAAGATCCACTCGTCTAGTATTTCGCTTCACATTTGCCTGCCTTCCAGACAGAGACAGCACCCACGCACACTGTTTTGAATGAGGAACTACCCACCATATCCTGGCTCAGGACATGACCTCACCTATCTGCACACTCAGTTTATCTTATGACAGCAGTTTCCCTTCTACAATAACGCTGCAGCCCTCAGTCAGCCATATGTGCAGATATAGGGAGGAGCTACAGTATATCTGCACATATGGCTCAATAGGATAAAATTCAACACTGCTGAGTGACAAATGCTCATGAAGGCCAACTGAAGATTGATGGATATGGCTTTTTCTTAAGCAGGCATTTTATCATGTTTCTCATTGCATAGTATATGTTCAGGGCATGACTTCAATATAAGGAGGTTGTTTTTAGCAACCTGTAGAACGTTATATCAGACATGTATGGGCTTAAGATATGACATTACTTTGGCCATATTTACTGTAATGACATGTTAAAAAGCCAAGTGGCTGCAATGCTCCTATGCTTGAAATGTTTGCAGAAATGATATCGACAAAGTATAGAGTTGGCCTGACAATAGTGGAGAGTTGTGATTCAGTGTTGTTGTGGTACAGTATGCTTTCAGTGAGGTGTAATATCCCAGTATATAATGATGAGGGGACAATTCCATCGGGTTTAATTGCAATTTGAATGGCTTTAATTAAAAGGTACAGTCACGAAGACCCAGAGTAAGCATACCACATAACGTGGAGAGATGACCAAGTCACTAGCCGTTCATTTCCGCGTTAATGTTTGCTCATGAAAGTGCAGGGATGTGTAATTTTCCCTTTGTCCTTTACGGTGACTGCAGACCGCAGAAACCGTAGAAACCAGCACAAGCAGTCCTGGATATTTCTCAGACATTGAAAACCCCATCTGAGCTCCCTGTGTTGTGAGACCCAACAGAGGACATACCGACGCACATGTTGCAACACGCTCCTCCTTCTCACATTCAAACTCACGTGAAGAAACCACCTCCGCATGAAAACCCTTTTTTTTTTTCTTTTCTGTTATGAACTGGTATTTTGTACTTTTAAGTGACGAAATGCGACAGTGCATCTCGTCCTAAACCACCAAACATTATTAATTTAATAAAGGGATAATGTGGGTTTGGGGTGTGTTTTACCTACTTTTCCAGGGTCGGACCAATTTGTAGATACCCTTTTGTTTGAAGTTTAAAGGTATGTGTCCTATCTTAGCTCAGTTGCCGGAAGTCTACAGGATCAATTAACAGCTCCTCCAAAGGTTGTACAAAAGTTACAGTATCTTGTTTTTAAAGATTTTTAAAATTGAATGTCTTATAAACTAAACTAATGTGTTCCAGAATATCACTCCTTTTGGTCACGGTGAGTCTTATGGATTCAAACACAGTGTTAATTTCCCGGTGATTTGTGTGTGTGTGTGTGTGTGTGTGTGTGTGTGTATTTGTGTGTGTGTGTGTGGGACAGGAATCTGTCACAGCACGTCAATTTGTGGTGGCGTTTGAAATTCCTTGAGAAGTGAAAATCTCCCTCGAGTCCTATTAGTATGGCCCATGTGGGGATCATGGCTTGGGCTGACCCTGAATTGCGTTCTGGATCTGATTGTCACAGCTGTGACAATTCACAGGGACGCTGCACGATCAGAAGATCCTGACAGCCTCTGATCAGGAAGAAGCTCAGTTTGTAACAGCAGTTTGATGCTATTTAGCTGACGCGGGGTTAACTAAATAGTCAGGTTGCTCGATAGACTTCACACATTATGTTACATTTATTTGTTTTAATAATTTATCTAAATTAGTGCCTGCAGTTTGTATGGTTAAATGTTTAATTTCCTGTTCTGATAAGTCAGTAAATTACTTCTTTACAGCCCCACAAAGCTCACTGTTAGGTAATTAAATAACACTAAGCTGGTTGAGGCTGTAGAAGGATTCTTTATGATTAACCATAAGGAGATTTAAACATCAAAAACATGTCGCGCTGTAAGGCACATTTTTGTCGCAGCAGGATCTCTAGTGTTGGTTAGTCAGACTGTGATCACATCACTTAAACCAAACCTTTTTTTTTCTTTTTTTTTTTTTTACAGCGTCTCGGCCTGGATTATCACATTATCAACATTAAAGAAAACCATTGCTATGCTTCCTACAATAAAACTTTGTAAATGGTTTGCCGAGACATAATGTCAGTTGCACTTCTGTGGTCTTGTGGTATGAAGACTTTTGACAGGACCAAGTGGGACGGTGATGAATTTTCGCAAATGGGACACATTCTGTATTAGACAAGTTTACCATGGCCGGCTGATTGACGTTGTCAGCTCTCACATGGCAGCTGCTGAGTTCTCTAGTGCCAAACATAATGCGCACCAAACTGGGAAACTGGAAATCGTAATCAACCAATCATAACGTGTAACGCTGGGGCGGGAAGGTCCAGCCCATAGGCTGGCCTGTACTGTCAGGTCAGTGGCCTTCACATCTGTGTTACAGGCTCTGGTTCCCTCCCTGTGGGAATGCAAGATGGGGCCATTCCTGGGCCTCGTGCCATAAAAGCCGCTTGTCTGTAGTCAAATGTCAGAGACCTCTGAACCAAACAGACGGTTTAGAGTCCTTGATTGTGCTGTTTGGATGAATCTGCAGCAACCAGAACTCACGTGGTTGACTGACGTTTAGGTCAATAGCAAGAAGTCATCTGACCATATTTTGGCTGAATGTTATTTTCACTCAGTGTGAAAGTGAAACATAGAGGGGAAGACGACCGATGAAGCTGATGTTTTGCTCCTGGATGACCGTTAAGTTGAAAATATTGTTTTAGTATCGCTGAGTGTGAGGTAGCCAGGGAATGTGTTTCACGATCGCTTCCACACACAGCAGCAGACTTCGCTGCGGCTAGGCAGCGGACGTGCCACCACTTGGTTGGAGTTTGACCTGCCTCTGCCACCATTAGATGACATGTATTTTAAGTTTGGTAGCAATAACTCCCCCAGGAAGAAATATGACCCTGACCCCAGGTGTGTTTGTGCAACACAGACTGGATGTAAACTCTTCTGCGAATTAACAAGAGGGCATACTTTGTTTCCCCGTGGTGCTGCTGGTATACTCTTTTCCTGTCCCAAATGATCCATAAATCACCCCGCACAGTCTTTGTCCCCAGCCTGACTTATAGCTGTAAGGCAGAACCAATGACGCTCTATCAGATCAGGGAGAAAGGACTCTCTCTGGCTGTCTTGTTTTTCACACTTTGGATTTCTCCTGCCGTGTCTTACTTCTTTTCACCTCGATGCAAAGTGCCATTATCAGTTTAGCTTATCTAAAAAAACCTGTTTGTATGCAGTTGGTCAGTACTCAGACGTCTTAGCACCTACGATTTTGCAGCCACAGCAACACTTTGCTAGGTATTTGTCATGCAGACGCACATATTCCTTATAAAACCTTTTTAAGGGTTTACATGGCCAAAGCAAATAATCAGGTGTCTCCAACAGGTCTAGGTAATTCCTTAACCTGAAAAAGGAAACCCGTTTAAATGGTTTTTAAGAATTCAAAAGCTATGGATGATCAGGTTCTTAAAGGAATCGTTCGACATTTTGGGAAATACGCTTATTTGCTTTTATGGCGGAGAGTTAGATGAGAAGATTGATACCACTCTCACATCTGTCCATTAAACAGCAGCCGGTTTGCTTAGCTTAGCCCAAAGACTGGCTATCCTGGCTCTCTCTGAAGGTAACAAAGTGTGCCTACTAGCACCTTGTTTGTTTTTATCCATACAAAAACCGAAGTTTAGTAACTACCGGGAGTCTCCACTGGTTGCCTGGCCACACCGCTCCCAGTCAAGAAATAGTGCATGTGAGTGGATGCAAATGCAGTCCCATGTATGATTTGTGTCCATCAATTGATTGCAATTAAAAACATGAATTGTTAAGTCCAGCATCATAGCGATCCTGTTTAACTTTTGGTCGCTGTGGCAAAACTACAGGATAATGGTAGTTTCTAACATACAGTGGAACAGTAGCACAAGAGGGGGGACTCATAGTCAGTGAACTGACTCAGTAATGACAGTTACGTAATAGTATCAAATGGAAAGTTTGCTAACATTAGCTTACTTTAGCCGCCATAAGCAACTGGTCATACCAGACCAAGTAATCAAAATCTTAAAGTAGCATCACTTTCTTTAATTTGTCATTTTCCCAGCTGAATCCCAGCCAGGAAGCATCCCACCATGTTTTCAAAGTAGATGTTCATGTATGTCTCCTATTAATTGTGTGAAATCATATCACTGGGTTCAAATGTAACCTGCCCGGTTCTGTAGCCTATATCCTACAGACTTTGAAAGACTGGTATCAGGAGCTCTAACAGCTGGCCCGCGTGGGCAACTTAAGGTCAAAAAAAAAAAAAAAAAACCCACTACATGGATCGAATCACTCCAAAAAACCTTGGCAAGTTTTAAGCATACACAGGTTAATAATTGACAGGCCGTTTGATGTCAGGCGCACGTAAGCTCGAGCCTGAGTTTAGGTGAAGGTTGTCAAGCGATAAAGCCAAGAGGGGGGCCAACTGTTTGGCCTCCTGCCCATGTCATCAGGCCACAACCTGAGGCGCTGGAGAACGCATGAGCAAGGTACGGCCGCGAAGGCCTACTCTCACACACCTCGTAGTCAGTACGACACCATTACAACCATTGTAATAGATTCTGGCCGGGGACAAAACATAGTCGTGTTGTCTCCGTGTTGTTTGCTGGCTTTTCCTCTTCTGTTGGAATTTTTCCGCAAGTAAATTCTGACCAATCGAAAAGCAGTTCAGGAAATACGCCACGGCCCATGAGTGATGTGGATGTTGCCATGTGACCCGGAAATCGATCTCAGCCCGCCATCTCGGAGGATGTGTCCAGTCCTAAAATGCGTCTCAAGGAGAGAGGAGGCTTGCCGGAGGAGCATTGAGCGAGGATGCACAGGTGTATCATGTGTGGGAGTCGTGACAATGGATGGATGACGGCGCTGTGCCACGCGTCATATTTCATTTAAAATGACGGCTCCAAAGCAAGGCGGCCTCGTTTTGTCAAACACCTGTTGCCTCGACTCCTCTCTCGTCGCGTCTCTTCCTTGCCTCCTCTGCTCGCATCTCAGGTGGGAGGGACGAAGACGTGAGGAGAGGAGGGGAATCAAGGATGTACGAACTGAGAAGTCTGTTTCAGCCCACGTTTTGGCCTTTGTCGTGGCTCAAAAGTGACAGCCATAGAAACGTTTGGGCTCATCGTGAACCAGAGCGTCTGCAGATGAATTCCACACCCAACCTGTTACGATCCACTACAGTTAGGCACGATACGAGATGAATAAATCCCCGTTTTTGTTATCTTCGCCGCCATCTTGAGTGTAAGGCAGCCGGTAGGGACAACTGAGTGAGATTCAACTCTTCTTTGTGTGTGGGGCGAGAGAGGGAGGTAGGGAGGGGTTTTATTTGATTTTGTGTGGTGTGAAAAGATTTTTCTAAATAACAAAATGTTCTCAAATAAGTATGAATGTATAAATTCAAAGTCTTATTGTCCCGTTTTTTGTTTCCTTGTTAAGTCTTATCAGTGAGGCGAACCCAGAGATCGGCACTCTTCTAGTTACAGTGTGGTTTTATTTAGCTTCGGTTTTAGTTGTCAGATATAAAGGCATAATAAAAAGTTCCAAACTTACTACATGTGCAGTTTCTAAAGCTGCTCTAATCAATATTTTTATATTAACAAAGGATCAAATGAATGATCACGCAGCCCGGGTACAAAGCGTTCTGGAGTGTGAATTTTCATTTAGAATGATATTTATATTTGGGTTTTTACCCAAATAACTTTTATAGGCAAAAGTTATTTCCCAACAGTGATTTTTTTACATTTTTTATCCTATACAAAAACCAAAATGTGTGTTTTTCATTTTCATTATTTTTAAAAGTATACAAGGTAGTTTTGCACCTGCTGTATTACACCTAGTTTAAAACACCAATGATAAGCTACATACATATACATACAGTGCACGTCTAATGTGTGCCTTCGCTGATTCTAAGGTGTTTTTGTGATGTCAGCACATCCCATCACATTCGTGAACATCCATTGCAGTTAGGGTAAAAACTGCTTGGATAAATATTTAGTTAGCACACTAACCAAAGTGGTTTTAAAGCATCTTCTTTGGCGAGACATGCACAATAGGCGTCTGCGAAGTCAAAATGTTTAAAAAATGATTTCATTATTTTTATTTTACTTATATAAAGTCACCGTTTGTCTGCCTGTGAGTGACCTGAATGAATGAGTGTAAAGCTTTGATGTGGCTTCTTCATTCTGCTAAATGCTAAAGGCATATCCAAACTGTGGCCCGGAGCCACTTCTATACTATGCTCTGAAAACGGGAGGTGGGCAAAAAGCTCCCCCAATCACCAACCAGCCCTGACACGCCACCCCCTTCCCTTTCCTCTCTGACGTGGAACACAACTTCCATATTCCACTGCAGAGAGAAGCCATTCCAAACACTTTTAATGATGTGTTTTTCTCTCTGCTTTATGCACAGCCATAAATTATTCTGTGGCTGCTCGCCGATTTTTTTTTAATTTTATTTTTTTTTTTGCTGTGTCATCACACATACCGTTTCACTTCCTGTGGTGTGAGGCCAGAAAACACACGAAGGACGTGAGCTCCAACTTGGTATGCAAGTGTACAAAAAATGTGCGTCTCTCACTGCGTCTCCCCCTCCAGCGCCTCCGATGCAGCAGCCCAGCATAAATGGCTTCCAGCTGCTGTAAGCAGGAGATGGAGCAATGGTGGTGATGCCCAGATGCGTATCTGCAGCACCGTGAGGCCCTGATTAGGGTAACGACTGGGGTCTCTGTGATTGAACAGCAACAGCTGTAACGTGATACTTCCACAGGACTGGTTGTTGTACAGTAAGACCGCTTTAATTCTCCAGTTTGTCAAGGGGCTGAGGCTTGAGCTGAGACTAGCAGCTCAAATTTCCTCAGGTGCGTCCATGCTGAGAACGAGTAAGGCTTCACCTACAGGAACCTCTGTTTATTACATCCATTCAGGCTGTAACTGGTTTCCCGTCATCTACTTATTTCAGGGGAAATGATTGCAGTCAGAGATGCCTAAACCTTATGAGACTTGACAGACGTGGACTGAACCCATGGACCTGTGCCAGTAATGATTATACCACCCTACACTGCAAAAATGTCCGTTTGAACTAGTAATGAAGCCTCATACTCACTCTTAAAGGGGAGTTTCACCGATTGTACACATAAATATTAGTTCAATAAGCAAGAGGAGTACTAGTCAGCCTATGGATACTGTTGTATAATATCGCTTTTCATTGAGTATCCCTAGAGCCATTTTGTGTTTCTTCTCTTCTTTTGTGAAACATTCTGCCAGCGTAGTGGCAGAATTCCATTTCATTCCAATAAAACCTGTGTCAGTATCTTCAAACAAGGCCAACCCTTCCACTAATTCCATTAACAAACAAAAAAGGTTATACGCATTGGAAGAATGAGACGTTACTTAAAATGTGTTTCACGTCTTTTCAATAAAATCAACATTTGAAGCCTGAAATCTGGATTAACTGAGTTCAGGTGGATGTTTTTTTGCAGTGCACCTCCTCCTGTGCAAGTAATCCTGCCCAAACAGGGATTAATTAGGAATCGTAATTGGTCAGGATCTGTAGGAAATGAATAACTGGGGCTTTCCTAATTAAGGCTTGACTGGATCATTGTAACACCAAGATGCACACAGGCTGAGCCCTGAAACACATGGCTGTATTTAGAATGAGGAAGTCCTGTAAGCGGAACCCCCCCCCCCTCCCCTCACATTCACTGCATTTAATATCTTGCTCCCAGTTACTCTCTTGACACTCGCATTCAACATCAACGTCAGCACTTGTTTGGCTTTTAAAACGGCTGTCCATGCGACGCATTTTCAAAGAACACGTTGTATCAGCGGTTTTGGCAAGTGACACAAATTTCAGAGCAGACAAAAGTCAGTTGCGGAGACGTTCCAGCGTTTGTGGCTGTCCTTCTGTTACTGCAGCTCCCCTCTGGAGCGACATTAGTAATGAGTCTCACTCTCAGCTATGCGCCAGACATGTTCAGCTTAACATAGGCCACAGCTTGTAAACCCATTAACCCTGTTCTTTTTAGAAGTTTTTTTTCTTATGAGACAAGCAGTAGGAAACAGCTCTGTCACGATGTAATCCAAGACCAGCTGGGAAACACAAGGCGCTCTACACCTTCGCTTCTTAACTTCCCTTTTCTTTCCTTCTCCTTCCCTCCCTCTCACTGTCAGCAGAGAAAAATGTGCTCTCCCTCGTGGGAGCCAACAGTGAGTTCAGTACAGCACGGTCCACTTCCTGACTCCAGGTCAGTGGGTCTAACACACTGACTGTGATGTGCGCTAGCCAGTGAGGATGCTTCGTGGAGGTTCTAGTGCAGCAGCAGTTCAGCCCGTCATTTCTTCAGCCTGTGGAGAACCAGTGAGCCTGGATCATGCCCTGGTACGAATGCGTTCCCTTCCAGCACAGAACAGGCCCGAGGTTTGCGTTGTCCCGCAGGTAACACTGCACCTGCGCAGGCGGCTCTGTAGATGCCGTAAGTCACTGAGACGTCCCTCAGCTCTCACACGACGTCTGTCTCAGTACGTCACCATAAAAGCTGCAGTTTGACAGAGGTGATTCCATTGCTGTTTGGATATATACGAGTTATTTATGGGATTTATTATGTTGTAGCATTTATTGTTGTTGAGGCTACTTAGAAAGTCAAGCTGCACACAGAGAAGCATTTGAAGCAACCTATTTTGACTGCCAGGACCTATATATTATATATTAGATTATTAGTATAGAATAGACTGGCCAAAATCATTTGTAGTATTATTATTAATGTTTTAATGGGCCCTGACACGTTACAAGTATGAATAGGTGGACCTTGGCGTAGAAAAGGTTAAGAACCCCTGATCTAAACACATTTTGTACAGACATTCGTGGTTCCCAGACCATGTCTCTTAATTACTTTGGTGATCTCCTTGACTTTTCATCTGTTTTGATCTTCAAAAAACTAAAACTTTCACAATGACATACCATCTGGAACATGTATGTTTCATATATTGAATGAACACAGAATAAAAACAAAAGAGAATTATGTTTTTGTTTTTTTGTTTTTTAATTACACACAGAGCGAACTATTATATTTCCAATGATTCAAAACCTTTTTTGTTATCTTTAGTGCGAAATACATGTCAGTGGGTCTATTTAGAGAAGAAATCCAAACAGGCAGCATGCCTATGCTTCTACATTTTTGTCTTCTTGTTGGGTAGTCTCTTTGTTAAACGGTGGTCTCTTATGTAACAGAAGTTCAATCAATATGTCTGCCCGGCAAATGGTTAGCCATTTTCCTACAAACGCCCATCCACTTGTAGGATAGCTTGTGTTCTACTAGTTTTGCATTCCACATTGTACATCTTGTTTAATTTGAAAAGCTGAAACATGATGGGCTTTTCTGTTTAAATTCCATAGATAAACTGAACCTTGATACTAACATTTAAGCACCTTCTCATTATATCATAACGTAAATGGAATAAACCGACATTATTCAATAGTTCTTTATGTGGTAAAAGACTACATCGACTCGGCATAAACTGAGGAATCTCCTTGACCACCTCTTCCATCTGTGAAAAGTAGTATTAGTTTGTTCAATGTTTACATATTTGAAGAGACTGAAATGGGCACGCTAATAAATATACAGTGTAAGGCAAAGCATTGACATGAACTGTAATAAACTACAGACATCTTTTGCCTGTATTTACATAGCAAAGACTTCATTTGAAAAAGCCAGTTTCATTAACTTGCAGCCACATCATGGCTAAACACCCAGAGAGAAATGATCCACCCCACTGCCTGGTTCCACGTTGATGTGGTGATACATTGGGACATCTGGTCTTGTTTCTGGTTTGTTGGCAGTAAGAGCAGTTGATTTATTAACACCTTTTCCTCCTCAGTTTGTGTTTCATCCAGTGTAAGAGCCTGAGACAAAGGGCAAAGAGTTTTAAGTGGTCTGTGTTGTTAAATGAAGCCTGTCTTCATTTTCCGTGTTGGAACAGATTTTAGCCTGAGCATCTTTAGTCAACAGATTCCTAGAATGTGCTTCAGGGACAAGCTGTTTATTTGACCAAGCCAGCAATATGAGCCAAGTATGCCTGTCCATTAGTTGGTTCCATTAACTTTGGTTAATAGATAACTCTTCAACCAGCTGCTTTAATGCAAGCTTTCTGAATGTATTCGCAATTTGAAGTGACGTCATTAGGGATCCATTTAGGGCCATTCTGTTCTTTACACACTTCTCTTCCAGTGATTGGTAATACTTGGAGGTACGTCCGTACTTGTTTGTGTGGAAAGCTCGACTGATTTGACAAAAGCAGGAATTATGATTTGATCAAATAATTTTCACATACAGCATTTATGTTTAGGAGAACAAAAAATGGTGTGACGTTGATCTTTAGTGTATTTACAATAACCAGTAAGGTACCAGCTGTGATCTGCACAGTAGATTTATTAGCTTCCTGAGCCAGTTATAGGTAACACAACAACACCACGTGTTGCGATTAAGAGTGCCCGGAAACTAGTTAGCAGACATGGTTACATAATTAGCTAGTGACGGATTAATGGTCGAAATGTTTAGCTAGAAGTAAATGGATAAACAATTAAATTAACGAAAAGTAATGAATACACAGTTGAAATACTTTCAAAAAGTAATCAATAATTAGTTAGCTTTCGTTAGCTAAACGTATATGTTCGCTAAAAGTAGTGAAAAGGCAGTTGTAATTATCTAAAAGTAGTGAATAAGCAGTTGAAATAGTTAGCTAAAAGTAATGAATACACAGTTGTAATAGTTAGCTAAAAGTAATGAATACACAGTTGAAATACTTTTAAAAAGTAATCAATAATCAGTCAGCTTTCGTTAGCTAAAACTACTAAAGTAGTGAATAAGCAGTTGTAACAGTTAGCTAAAAGTATATGTTCGCTAAAAGTAGTGAATAAGCAGTTGAAATAGTTAGCTAAAAGTAGTGAATAAGCAGTTGAAATAGTTAGCTAAAAGTAGTGAATAAGCAGTTGAAATAGTTGATACGGCTGTTGGGGTATATCAGACAAAAAAGGTTCGTAGCCACTAGGCAGCACAAAAGGGTCAAACAGCATGATTACTGGTGATAGGAGCTGCAAATGTTGAACACAAAAGATTCAAGCTCAAAAACTCTCTTTGAATCCACTGTGGCTGCTTTACAAGAGGCAGGGTTTTATGCAGTTTTCACCGCTGTAGGTTCGGTCATTGTGGGGTGAGCGGGTTCAGAGCAGAGGAGTTTCCAGCAAGGAGTCTTTAACAAAGCAGACAGACGACTTAGGGCAACTCTGCCTCGTCTGTCAGTGTCCAAGCAGGGCCCGCGGCTAACGTTGGATGTCACCGGGACGGAGAGAATCCTGATATTACATTTTTCAATCTGGAATTCCTCTTTGTCTGATGCGTAAATGCTTTTAAATCAAGAGAGCCAGCAGATGAAACCACAACAGCAATTTCCTGTTGTCCTTGAGGGTTTCTTTGCCCTTCTTGTTCACTGCCATTTATTACATTATGTAGCTTAAAGCGGGCTGATATGCCCGCAAATACAAGACCAGGCAGAGCGGACCCCATTGTATTTGGTGCATTTTTTTGACTGCAGTGTCTGGAGTAGATCCTAAGAAGCTTTGACAGTGTGTTGGCTCACACGGGGAAACCAGAGCAGGGCACTGAGCGAGAGGACGGTAACTCAATAGAGGTTACACGTCAGTATTTTTACATGTGCAAATATCAGTATGTATAACTTTTGACAATCGCTGCTGTGTCCAGTTAACATCTGTTGCTCTTGTCAGGTTTGGTTTGACTCACTCCAGGACTGAGCGTGAGAAACTTTGGCTTTGTTTTTGACAAGACAAATGAGTATCTAACCACTCAAACTTTAGCATCCGTACAATGTATAAAACTCAATGAATTGGAGCACAGCGGTGTGGGAAATAGGGAGGAAGGTCCCGAGTGTCAGCACAAAAATGCCCAACTGTGGTCCTGATATGTACATTTGTAAATACTTCAGTCTTTTACTTGGTTTGGTTTGATTTACAGCTACTAAAAATGCAAACAGATTCTGTATAAAATTCTAGATAAAGTGGGATACCATTGGAAATTATTTTCTGCCAAGTCAGTTGCCTAGGTATGGCAATGTCATACAGTTGGTCGGTCCACCACCATGGTCCAGACTGAAATATCTCAACAAATATTGGATAGATTGTACTGACACTCAAGCTCCCCAGACGATGTATCCTAATGACTTTGGTGATCCCTCGACTTTTCATCTAGCACCACCATGAGGTTGACACTCTTGGTTTTGAGTGAAATGTCTCAAAAAGTATTAGATGGATTGCCATGAAATTTAGTATAGATATCCAAGGTCCCCCAGAGGATGAATTGTAATACCTTTGATGATCGCCTGACTTTTTATCTAATGCCACCAGTAGGTTTTTATTATCCAGTGAAATTCATTTTTCACACAACATTTTGTACAGACATTCGTGGTTCCCAGACCATGTATCTTAATTACTTTGGTGATCCCCTTGACTTTTCATCTAGTAAACACCATTATGACATTGACATTTGAAATTGACGTAGGTGAAATGTCTTTACAACTATCGAATGGATTGTCATGCAAGTTTCACATTCATGTTCCCCACAGAATGAATAGAAGTACAGTTGATGCCCCAATACTTTGGTTGATTTACCAAATATCTGCAAAACTAATGACATTCCCATCTGCCCCAGCTGTACTTTTTTGGTTTTTAACTGTGTTACGTTGCTGTCTGTTTGTTTTCTTGTTAATTGTCTTGTGCTCATCATTGAAAATGAGGGCATGCCCTCAACGATTCCTCCAGATTTAAATAGAGGTTCAATTTTCATGTTAGCTGCTCACAGACACACATTTAGGTGTAATCCTGTTAGGGTAGCCGGGTGTTTTTATTCTGAGCTTCTGTTCTGCTTCATAACTATCTTATGGGGCAGCCTGAGAGTGTATAATAGTCTGAGGGCATGGGGTGAGATGAGGATTCAGGGAGAATAAAGACACAGCCGTGAAACCATTAATAACCCTGAAACTTGACGCAGTGGTGTCCCGTTACTCGCGTAAAAAAACGGACGACAACGACGACGGCACTCAAACTCCAGCTGCTCTACATTTCCCCACAAGTTTCCTTTGACCTTGTGCAGGCTTGTCAGTAACATGTCTGGTAATTTTCAACCCTACCTTTGCTGTTCCAGTATCTAGTATAGGATGTGTGATTTCATTGGAAATGTCCCAGGCAGGCATTCCTACCAAAACATGCCCTTGACTCCTGGCTTCCCCATCCTCTTTATGGTCGAAGGCACAAGGGCTTGCACAACTTGTGTACGTGTTTGTACCCCCCCCCAACATCTTCTCGTTTGCTTCTTTTCCTTGATAAGAATAAAAGCCGGAAACGATATCTCTGAAAGCTTGCACTCCGTTTCTATTTTTGTAGCATTTCTAGAGCGACATCTGTTGTTCCCAGCATGTCAGCACAGACGCATGCTAATCTTTCCGAGGAAAAACAGATGCACACACAAGCACAGTATACAAGTATGATCGATGAACAAGATCCAAAAAAGGAAACTCATGACGTGTAAGACATCTGGCGTCGGGTTGCCTGAGCTAATTTTCTGTACAATGTGTGTGTGGGTGCCAGTGAGTGTCTGTGTGCATGGATGCAAGAGCAACGGTGTTGTCTATCATTGCTTCGCCAGGCGTTGTCTTGTAGTCAGCGTCTGTAGCACTAATATTAAATAACACCATCTTCCTGGAGACAGATTTGTGTGGTGTTTTTAACAGTTTTCTGTGTTTGGCTGTGCAATGATGATCACGCTTGACTTACAGCTTGTTGGTTGGGATTTTCTCGTACATTCATTCACTCTTGCTTTCCCTCTCTGTCTCCTGCAGCGTGGGTGGGCTCCCTTTCCATGGGGGTGATCTTCTTCTGCTCTCCCATCGTCAGCGTCTTCACCGACGTCCTCGGCTGCAGAATTACAGCAGTGGGCGGCGCTGCAGTCGGCCTTGTCGGCCTTTTGGCTAGCTCCTTTGTCACGTAAGGAAGAAAATCAGCTTTTCAATTCAAAATGATATCAACTCACCACTGCATACAGTATATATGCCATCAGTTAGCCAACATGGCTAACCCTTCATAGTTTAGATATATTCAACGATCGGGAGCTTGACCTGGATATATGTGTCTTGAACCTGCAATAACTGGGTTTTTTTGGCCACTTGGGGGCAGTGGAAACAAGGTGTGGATACAACATTGACATATAATCATCTTTTAAAGGGGCAATATGTAAGATTTAGCCACAATTTTAAAACATAAAAAAATGAACTAACCTTATCAACATAATGTGAAGAGGTAAGAGTTGTGAGGTTATGTCAATGACGTCAATGTCTCGTGTTGCAGAGATATCTTTTGATATTAGCATGCTAACCTGCTAGCCCGGCCTGTGCTGTAATACCTCTAGTGCCTGAAGAGGCGACAACTAGTCCGCTGGTGCAGCTCAGGATGTTCCAGCTGGGAGATGTGTGCGAGCGGGCGAATTCGCTACGTTACACAAGCTCTTTTAGCTCTTTTAGTCAAATAAGTGAACTCACAAAATGTCAAGAAAGGAAGTATTCTTCCACCTATTTCCCTTATCAAACAGAAAAATACATCCGTACGCCTTCTGAATTCATGTTTCTCTCAGACCAGCTCCATTGCAGCAGTTACCACCTGATATGTGATATGCTGCCCCCTGTTTGGAGTATAAGTTGACATGGAAAACTTGTTAGCAAACAGATGCTTATTTGAACATCCAGCAATTACTGAGCAACATGATCATCTGTTAGTATTTGTGTCTAGCTGATGTATCTTTGGTCTCTATCAACTCCTGAGGTAAAGATCTGGCTCTTTATCTGCTAAATGCTCCACTATGCTAACCAGCTAGTTGCTAACTTTGTCTGTCTGCAGTTTGGTACTGTGGTTGGTGTGATAGTGGTTGGAGGTTTGTTTGCTGAAAACAGCTGCGGGTGAAGACGAGTCTGTCTGAGTGAACCAAAACAGTAAAGTCGCGGGCCAGCGAGCTAAACAATGGACCTTGTAGGGAGATTCATTTGTCAAACTATAATTTAGTTGGAAGAAAATACTTTACAGGTGGGGTTAAAACCTATGACACTTATTACGTATGACTACAAGCATTATATAATATGTTATCAAGCATTCATTAACTGTTTACATGGCAGTTATGGATGCGTCACAGCAGGAGTTATGAAGGTTGAGTTATGGTTATTGATAAATACATTGACTATTTCATTTTATTATTTGTTATAACTGCTCATAAATGCTAAATATGGGGTTGGAATGAAGTGTTAATGGATCCCAAAAGGAGCATACTATTTGTAGCTTTTTATCAAGACTCTGTGGGTAAGAGGCACTGCACTTAGCACTCCGTTGTCAATCATTTCCTGGAATTCCATACTCGTCTACATGTGAGGAGGCACTCACACAAACGCACGGAAATACCTGATCCAAACAAAGTGCTCAACCCTCACTTTGTCATCACTTTTGAGTGCAATAAATAAGTCATAAAACAGCTGAATTACCGCTTATCAAGTGATTGTCAAGCAGCATTTCACAAACACAGGGCAGGCTGACGGCCGAGTTCTGCAGCGCACAGTGCAAGGTGCAAAATAGAAATTGTCGTGTGGTTTCACTGTTGGCATGTTCTTTTCTAAAGCCGACACTCCGATTTATTTACCCCAAAGAGGACTTTGAAACCACTTGGAAGCACAATCCCGGTATTTATTTGGACCTTCACCACTAGACATAAATCATTTTACCTTGATTTACCATGGGCTGTTTGAGGAAAAAGGTTGAAAGGCTTAGTGGACAAATGTCAAACACTTGCGAAAACATTGTACCCTATATTAGCGGTAGTAAAGATGTCTATTTCTCTAGAGAACTTCAGCACCATATGGACTGATCTTAGCTGATCTGAGATCTGTTCTGGGACTCTCACTGGGGGTTAGGGTTAGTCTATTTTACAGCAAATGACAATAGAGGAATGGGTGTCTCTAACATCAGTTTGTTTTGCAGTTCATTCCAGTGGATAGTACTGGAATCCAGTCTGTCCCAGTTGGTATGAGGATCTTTTAAAACGAACTAAGTGTTCTGTGATCTGGTGTCATGGTTGTTTACTTTGAACTTGGCTTATTGGCTAGCAAGCCATAACATCTTCTAGATGTCAGCAATGACCATCTGACTTTTTCATACAGCTCACAGTGGTGATAGCTGCCTTTAATGATGAATGGAATGGCACTGTGGGAAATGGCGTCCAGTGGTTCAGGGGGGAGCAATGTATACAGGATTATTCCATAATCCAGTGTAGCTAGTATAGCGGATTGTATGATGGGATTTTTTTCTGTTGACTTGTGTACGACAATCTGCTGTCTAGCCAAATTCCTCAGTACAGTGCTCAAATGTAAAATGATCATGCCAAGAAACCCATGATCATCTGGTGGATAAGGAGGCAGCATAACTATAGTTTGGGAAAGGGATAAAAGAGTTTTTCTCTACCATTGCCCCTCATTTTCAAACCAATAATTTGCAACAGCGGTCAAGAAGTCTGTTTGTCCTGTTGGATAATTATTTATACAGCCTTGTGCAGATAATGAACAGCCATAATAAAACATGTTTTTACTTGCTCAATGTTGTTGTTGGCGTTATCTGGTTGTCCGTGCTCGCCTGGAGCAAAACCAGTTCATACTGAGCCGTATATAAACAACTCGTGGGGCTTTCTTTGACCTTTGACAACTTTTCTTACAGCCAGTGCCATGAGAATTTGTTTGCAAATCACTAGCTGGCTCTTTGCTGGGAGACGTCTTTGGATGAATTGCAGCGTGTCAGAAGGCTGTGCAGTGAATGTGTCTCGACGTTTTATCGCCTCGCAGGTCCCTGGGCCTCATGTACTTCACCTACGGCATCCTGTTCGCCTGCGGCTGCTCTTTCGCCTACCAGCCCAGCCTGGTCATCCTGGGCCACTACTTCAAGAAGCGCCTGGGCCTGGTGAACGGCATCGTGACGGCCGGCAGCAGCGTCTTCACCATCACCCTGCCCTTCCTGCTGTCAGGCCTGCTGGAAAAAGTGGGCCTCCAGAACACCATGCGCGTCCTCTGCATCCTTATGTTTGTGTTGATGCTGGCCGGCTTCACCTACAAGCCCCTGCTGCCAGCCAAATCCAGCAACACTCGCACAGGCATCCACTGCCCACCCATGAGCCAGATCTTCAACGTCAATATCTGGAAGTCTTTGGGATATCGCATTTGGGCCTTCGGTATCCCTGCAGCCCTCTATGGCTACTTTGTGCCTTATGTTCATCTGGTAAGTTTGTGTTTTCTACATACTTCTTCATTCATCTGCTCTCTCACTCGAATGTGATTTCACTGACCTTCACACGCACCATGCATTTCTGTCTTGTCTGTGTTGCTGGGTATCCCCGCCCCACTCTCCGGGCCAAAGGACGAATAGCAGCACGTAAGTGCTAACAGGCTGTCCATGGTGTGATTTCCCAGTATCCTAATCCCTTGTTTTAGATGTGTTCGTTGAATCTTCCAGGTATTCAGTGCTAGCATGAGATGGGTTAGGAGGAACTAAGTAAGGAAATGGCACTCTTTCAAACATTTTATGCAAGGAACAATACAGCATGTTGTACTTGTTTAAACACTCTGTAGGTGGTCAGAAAAACGCTTCACTTGACATCTAATTTTTAACCAGAAGAAAACCTCACAAATATTATTTTTGCGATCTTTGATTCAGACAATCATGCCAACATTTTGCCATAACGAACAGGCATTCACAAAGACTAAAACACAAAATAGTAAGTGTATCTGTAATTGGTGGCATTTTTGAGACCCTTTCTGGCACTGCACTTTTAACATATTAAAACATGTTAAAACCTTTACCAAACATGTTGAAGGCATTTTCTCCTCTCATGGAAACATTGCTGATTCTTTTTAAGTATTTTGAAACCTACAGTCTTCTTCTTCCCTGGCATTCGTTGGTGCGTCGGACTGCATTTTTTGGCACGCTTGTGAGCGTGCCTACATGGGGACCCCTAAAAAAAAAATCAATCCATTTTGACTAATGGTTAAAAACTTGACAAAGTAACCAGTTTAATTATCAATATGGGAAAGCCGTTTTGGTCATTTTCATGCCTTACAGTTAAAGGGTTATCTGCTTCTTTGTGGTCTGATAAAATTATACGAACTCAAGACCTTTTGAAACCCTTCTGTTGGATTGAATGCATGCTGGTCAATTTGACAACTTTTCATATCTCCTTAAAGGGCCATAATCCATATTATGAAAAACCATCTTTTCTCACCAGTCTTGGTAAGACACAGTTCTGTAAGCAGGTGTCACTTTCCCTGACTGTCCCTTCTTGGGAGGGCTGGAGGGCAGAGCCTGGATGTGTTGGTCGGACCCAGGAGGTGACAGTTTATTTGGACCAGGTGACTCTGTCGTTGGAGGAAGATCGACCTGTCCCGGGGATCCCAGCCTGTGTTGTCCCAACACTTCTCCTGTGTCTGCTACTCAGACTGGGACACCGCAGGGGCCCGGCTGCAGCCTCAGCGCCACCCCTGGTCTTATAGCCCCACCAGCAGCAGTCCTCCCTTTGGGCCAAGCCTTGGCCTTGTGACGGTGAATAGGAAGAAGAAGGAAAAAACATGAGTCAAACAGCACATTGTTCAGCCGTTCAGGAGGGGAGTCCTATCAGGCCCTAAAAGCCTCTCCATACTTTTCTTTCTCTGGTGTGTTTGCATGCATGAATGAGTGTTTCTTTGCATAAAATGCTGAGTGCAGCCTTTTAGAGGCAAGCTGGCACAGTTCCATGTGTGTTTTTCCTCTTTCCAAATCAAGCTGTATATATCTGAAGACTGTAAAAGTGCAAAGTCCAGTGTAGCTAGTTTGACACACACATGTATTGGTGGGGATTGCTTGAGATAAGAAGTTGGCCTTCAGGTATGGCTATATTTGCTCTGTAAGTGGGATGATAAAAGGTGTGGTAGTGTATTGTCAATGGTTGGGTGGTAAACAATTTGAATTTACTCTCCCAACAGGTTGAAGAACAGCACATGAGAAAGCTTGCTCTCATCAGGCAGACAGATAAAGCATGTCCTCCTCCCTTGGCTGAATCAAAACAGATATACCTTGGCAGCATATAGAATGGTTCTTTTCTCTAGAAAGCTGCCTCTGCTGTACAAATCAAACTGTTTCAGTGTGTTGTAATGAGGGCCACCTGCAGGGCTGTGGTGTGTGGGCTGGACGAGGGCTGGATGTTTAATGACCATCAAACAGCCAAGAAGAGAGAGCAGAGGGAATGTGGGCTGGTGCACAGTGGGGCTCTGAAAGGGAAAACTCACCCTAAAACACACCATTAAAGCAGCTTTTAAGAGTGTATTGGTGATTTTGTGAGTCAGTTTTCCTTGTTCGTGCGTTTAACTGAACGTAGCATAATCACGTTGATTCCAGCACATAGACTATTTTAGCATCAGACCTTTTCCCGCACAGGTGCTGCTAATAACATTGATGATTGCTCTGCTCCATTTATGTGTCAGCCACAATACCAGGGCCCCGGGCTGTTGCAGCCATTGTTGATGAATGACACCTGTGTCTGTCTGCCGTGACTGTGGACTTCTATGGTTTTCTTATCAACAAATCCCATTGATAGACTAAAACCAACCTTGAATGTATCCTACTAACAAGTATTGGGTGTGTGTGTGTGTGTGTGTTTGTGTCTCCAAAGCCTGATATATCTTCTTCCTCTGAGCCATAGAGCTCCATTGTTGTCCAAAAACTATTAAAACCACATTACACTGTTACACTGTAGTTTATGTTGACTCAGTCCCACATGCACCATCCTGCTGCCCCAGATACCCACGAGATCACCAAGTGGGGATTAATGTGCAGAAAATGCACTATTCCCTCCCAAAACTTCAGTGCCCAGCTGTTAAAGGAAATGTCTGGGCCTTTAAAAGAATTGAAGCTGTTTTTAAAGATTTTCTACATCTTCAGCAGGATGGGGATGTCAGAAGGTATTGGGCCTAACATTGTTGATTTTGGTCTTTTCATGGGGTTTGTTGACAATACGAAAAACATGAAATATCACCAGCCTTGTCTTTAATACGCAGAAACGTTTCAGCAATAGTGTCCATCCCGGACCGTCATACAAATGAAGCACCTGTCAGAATTCTCCCTCGTCCTTCTAGACGTGTCATTTTGCAGCCTCAATAGACCATGATGCATTGCAGCCGCAGGACATGTCGCTGTTTGAGGCCTGAGCCTCGCCTTTTTCCCACTCTTAAATACTCTCTGGCCCTTACTATGGCATCAGTGTTGCTACTCAGCACTCCATCTGAACATCATTTCAATCAGTCGTGCTGGATGCAGAAAGCTCAGGCATGTTCTGCATGTCAAATGCATTATGGGAAATGTAGGACGGGCTCGAGTATCGCAGACGTGCACGGGTTAGATTAAAGGAAAGTGAGAAGTTGAGCCGCTCTGCCTGCACTGAATGCATGTGTGTGCTCGCATGTATTTATTTGATAGGGTTACGATGCTCTATGCCACAAGGCCACCTGCCGGGCTCGGAGTTGTCAGTCAGTCAGTCAGTCATTTTCTACCGCTTGTTCCCGTTCGGGGTCGCGGGTGACTGGAGCCTATCCCAGTGGCTTCGGGCCTTAGGCGGGGTACACCCTGGACAGGGGCCAACTCGTCGCAGGGCTGACACAGAGACAGACAACCATTCACGCACACATTCATCCACTAGGGACAATTTTAGGGCTCGGAGTTGTATCACATGAAAACGTGATCAAAGACACACACACACACACTCTCAAAAAGCAAACAGTCAAAATACATCCTGCTGCAGTCGTTGGTACACTTTTATGCAGCTGAACACTGTTCGCTTGATCAATTTCAATAGAATTACATTTTCCACAAATAAATATTGATATAATAAATATGATATAATGTTTTGCAAGTCACCCAGGGTCTTGGTGAAAATATTGCGTCATTTTTGTCGGTGGGCAGTGATGTGAGGTGACAGGCAGGGTGCAGTAGTGTTTGCAGACTGGAGACTGATTGATGGGCTTATGTTTAAATGCCAAAGCTCCAAAGATAAACTCTGGCGTGGGGAAGGCTGAAGTGAAGCAAGAGCCCCACTGCTGAATCTGACAGAGGAGGGGCAAAGTTGCACTCTGTTGTTGTCGCTTTCTATTTGTAAAGAGCTTACACGGGAAACAGCACCACCCTGCAACCTCTCAGGAAGCCTCGGATACGTAACAGACGCAACTGATGCGGCTTGTGAATGAGCCAGCGAGTTCGATGTCTTCTTGCGTCCTCACGTCCGTCCAGTAACCTAACAGTGTGACAGCACAGCAGAAGGGCTGTCCGTCTGATGGATGTAGGCTGAATCTTATAAAGGGGTGGGGTGTTTTTTTTCCCCCCAGCTTGGTCTTTACTCAGACATGTGTTGTGTTATCTTGCGTCTTTGCTACTCCACCCGCTTGCCCTGATCATGCTGTACTGTAGCTGACTGACACAGTTATATTGCACCACAGTGGATTCCTCCAGATGGAAAAACCATCCATCTCCTTTTCAGGAGACTGAATAATGATAATCCGAAGCAAGACGTTTCACATCTGCATAAACTCAAGCCTTAGGAGGGTTGGTGGAAAAGCATAGTGAGCAATATCTTGCAGTTCTTGACTGTAAAACACGTACGATATTCAGAATTCAACTGGTAAATTGCTAAAAAGAGTACCAGTTACACAACGGCCCATTTCCATTACCAGAGTGTGATCATGTGCCAACATTTTGTATTTTCATGAATATTTGTTTTAACACCATTTATTATCAGCCACTCACTGCTTTGCCTGATAATAGTAATGATAAGCTGAGACAGAGTAGTAAATCTAACATGGGAACCTGAACTGGGAGAATGCCGGTCACATCTGGCATCTCTCTGAACAGCTTCGATTTGGGTGTGTGTATCATCAGTTACTCTGCTGACGCATGCATGCATGCATACCCACACACACTGCTGAGCCCCCTGCTTCTTGGATGCGTGAATCCCCTCCGAGCAGGACACTCCTGAGCACAGAGCATGGGGCTGTGGCGTACTGACAAAGACCATGGGTGGGGTGGGTGGGGGGTCAGCAGACAGACAGACAGGCCCTTTGAGCAGGACTGCTGCAGACTGCCTGGAGGTAGAAGTAGCTGGCAGGGCTCCACACAGCTTGCTGCTTTGGCTTTCTCACAGTCTAGAATTCACTGGCAGCAAAGATGGAAGACAAATAAGGAATGTTGAAATATGGATAAGTTGCATAAGGGTGCTGATGGATAGCAGTGGTAGGCTGTGACATGATAGCAACAATAAACCCCTGCCTGGAAAATGGCTGATACAGTCCAGAGCAGGGGGAGGTGCCACTCCCTGTGAATTTCATGGAATCACTAAGCTGGCCTCAACACTGCCAAACACTTCAAAACCTCACATCCAATTACAAACCAGAGTTCTGCAAAACAGTATGCAGACCACTGAGCATCCCATGTAAGTGGGGTGTCACATCCTCAGCATTAAAATGTTATGCAAACCTCCTCCTCTTTTCATTTTCTGCCACTTTCCTTGCTTTAAAAAGACTGAGTAATGAAATGTCTAAGCTTTTCTGTCTGTAAAAAAAACAACAACCCTACAATCACTGGTTCACTCACATCTTTCTACAGTCGTAGCTGAAAATATTGGCACCATTGCACAACAGTTGAGACAGTTGTCTCTAAAATAAGGTGAAATTGACAAAAGTATTTGGAACTACGTATGTGGATACCAAAATATGTTTTAATTTCACAATTTCTGGAAGAAAAGGGGCGTTATCTGAAACAAAATGCAAGGGTGCCAATATTGTTGGCCACGACTGTATGTGCCTCTTGAGGAAAATATTATTTCACTAATTAACTGCCATTGTTGATGACATTATTGCTGATAAAAGGCAGCATTGTGTTGTTCTCTTCAAGGCACTTAATGTTGTTACTCACAACATTTTGTTAAATAAGCGGCTTTCCATTGGTTCTGATGATTCTGCTTCCAGCTGGTTCAATTCAATTCAGTTTTATTTATATAGCGTCACTCCACATCAGACATTATCTCGTTGCGCTTTTCCTGTAGAGGCCGTACTCTTAATGGTATTATTGACAGAGACCCAACCATTCCTGGCATGAGCGAGCACTTGGCCACAGTGCTCAAGGAAAAGCTTCCTTTTCAAAGATATAATGATAGTGATAGCAATAATGATAATAATAATAAGAAGAAGAATTGTAGAAGCAGTAGGTGGCTTGCAGTGTTGTTGTTACATCATATATACATCACTTGTTTTCAGGTCTCTCTTAATGACACTTCTTGAATAAATAAAGCTTAACTAATCCCCACCACTGCAGCTGCTTTTGCCATTTTCTCTTCTGCACTTTTAACATTCTTTGTTCCCGGGCGCTACGCTGGCCTGGAGCCGTGAGACGGCTGTGTTCATCTGTTTTGGTCGCTGTCCACAGATGAAGCACGTGGAGGAGCGTTTCGGACCAGAAGCCAGTAAAGAGGTTCTGCTCATGTGCATCGGCATCACATCCGGCGTGGGCCGTCTCATCTTCGGAAGGGTGGCAGACTACGTCAACGGGGTCAACAAAGTCTATCTGCAGGTGAGTGCCAGGAAACAGACTGTACTTTCCAGCTTATAACCAAGTATGGCATGAGCAGACTTTTGAAGGCTCATTTTTTTATACTAAAGCTGCTTATTAGTCACCAATTTATGCTGATATTCATATAAGTTCAGCTGGAATTAAATAGCTGTTTGGGGTCTGCTACAGCATACATAGCTGCTCTGTAAATCACCGGTCCAGTGTTCTCCTTGGAGAAAAAAAAATCCGAAACCAGAATGGAGAAAATGACGTTTGGTTTCATGATGGTGCCCCCTAGGTTTGCATTAATTCGACAGAATACTGTTCTGTGTCCGTCTACGGAGATAGAGACCTTTTTTCCACACAGCCAAGCAAATCTTGCATAAAGCAGTAACAAGATTCAGGGTTTTTTTTTGTCCCACAACGTGGACCATTTGGCTTTCACCCGTGCTGCCGCCCCCCCCAAAAAAGCAACAAACATACCACATATGTAACAAAACATACAACGGCGTTAGCGTTAGCATTCTATCCTAGGCAGAGCACCACATTAGCTGTCCTGCTAAAGCCTCCTCCTCATCTAACGTACTTGGGCTGGTTAGAGGCTGGCGTGGTCCGTACTCTGCAGCACCACTAACAACACGCTGTCGGCCCATGACGTATAGGGATGACTAAATGTGATTTCAGTTGACATTAGTTCCTCTATTTACATGAAAACTCTCTGAAACAGCATTTACGTGATCACGTGATACTAAACTCTTCACTTGAAATCCAAACTAACTTGAACTTGAGAGGTTATTAAACCATCAAAGTAACAATGAAGAATCTGATGGACAGTTTGCATGGGAACACGCCCCTCTCGCTTGTCCTTCCAGGTGACGTCCTTCTTCGTCATCGGCCTCATGTCCATGATGATCCCTCTGTGCAACATCTTCGGCGGGCTGATCGCCGTATGCCTGCTGATGGGGCTCTTTGATGGATGCTTCATCTGCATCATGGCCCCTATCGCCTTCGAGCTGGTCGGCCCCAAGGACGTGTCGCAGGCCATCGGCTTCCTGCTGGGCCTGATGTCCGTGCCCATGACTGTAGGGCCCCCCATCGCAGGTAATACAGGAAGAGTCTAAGTGCTGTTAGTGCCCTCAGTAAGCCGCTGAATATATGCTCGCGTCATGCTGAATATCCACCGTGTTCAAGTTAGCGTGGTGGTTTAGTAACTTTGGAGACTTCCCATGAGCTCTAGTGCCGACCTCCAGAAGTGCTGCTGGACCACTGACCACTCTGTGGAGGCACATCGAGCTTTCCCTACTGTGATCAATATTATATTTCATTATTTATTTTTGAAACTTTCATAAGATTATTTGAAATAATTCCGAACCGTAGACAGAACACCACCACATCTACATCCCAGGATGTAGCCCACTGGAAAGCACTGACAAAAAAAGGTTTATGTACCTCGCCATAGTACCCATGAATACTGAATCTTACTGGAAAAAGGGAAGTAGTACGGTAGAGGAGGCAAACCAGCTGTCATTTTCATAATTCAAATGAATACATTATACACGTTAATGAATACATCGTGTATCAGTCTTTCCATAATTGTCATGAATCCAGCCAAATATCTGTTGTTGGTGAAACAGTTGCTAACAATTTCGCTTTTTATTTATTTTTTTGCTGCTGCAATAAATATTCTATTTTATAAGAACTTTTATATAAGTCATTTCTGTTAAGATGTCTCGGGGGCCCTTTGCTGCATGTCATTGTGTCCCCCTCTGCAGCCGTCACTGTCCATTAAAGGCAACATTTGGCCTCTGCTCCCCTTCCCTGTAAACAGACCTGGTAAAGCTCTTAGTCTCTGTCCTTATACAGACATTCATAGCTCTTTTGCTCCACCTAGTGTTTATTTTGGCACCTTGTAGTTTATAGGGCGCAAATTAGAAGCACACCCTGTGTGCTTACCGCCCGTTCCATGGGACATGCATGGGCTCTTCAGTGCAAGGGACAAAACCTGCATGTGTAGGTTAATAGGTTTCCCATGATCTGACTCAGTATCAGTAACATGTACATCGGCTCATGTGAGCATCATGTGCAGAACGCTTGAACCGTCCGAAAGACAAGGAATTCCTTTTCCTTGGACAGAGATAGAGACCCCCCACCCCCACCCCCAGAAAGGTCAGAGGTCCGGGTCAGCTACAGATTCAGTGTTGCTCAAGGAAACTTTCTCATAGTGGATGCTTTCAGACACAGGGCTTGAACAAGTGACTCTCTCCGGGAATGTTCACATGCACACAGAGAAACCACGTTACTGGGAGACATTCAGTTACGCAGGACACTGCTCACACGTTTACAGGCAGTGTAGTAACCTGGTAAAATCCATGGTTCCATGCAGCAGGGCCGTAATCCACTGTGCTGTGGGCCCCTGTGAAACTGCCTTATTTAGACTTATGTAGACTACATGTTGTCATGATCAATTTTAGTCTGACTCTGAATTAGTTATGATTTTGAACACAGGGCTAATGATGTTTCCTTTCATCCTGCTGTCACTGTGTTACACTCCCTGTTTGAAGTCTTTGTCATGCACACGTGCCAAGTAGAAATCCGCCTACATCTTTCTCCAGGAGAAATGGAGCTGGGGAAATCAGGATTCTCTAACTGGCCGCCCAGAATACATGAGCAGGTGGCCGCTACTACAGGTTACTTAAGTGCACGTAAAAGCTTGGGATGAGAGGTGTAAACAGACCACAGAGTGGAGACCCTGTCCTGTCCTGTCCTGTCCTGTCCCACATGTTCATTCTGTTAATGGTTCTCAGCCCCCAGTTGACATCCAGTAATCTGCATGATTGTACTCCAAGAGGCCTAAAGTAAGCTATAAATAGACACACAAGAGTCCCGTCAGATAACCCTGTTTATTATTGACCCTTGTGGGCTCCAGTAAGGTCAGTGTCGGGACTGTGGCTCAAAGCCTCAAGTCAAACCATAACTGATGACCTGTGACCTTAATGTGTCATACAGCAGCTGTTTCTACTGTTGAGTTGATGTCGCACTAAAAAGTCAACTTGAACCTTTATTGACCTGTTCTGACACCGGGTTGGAATCACAGTCGCATTACTATAATACTAATAATAATATTAATGATGACAATAAAAACCTTGCATTTTTAGCGGACGCGTGTCGGAGGACGTGGTAAAGGCCGCGGAGGCCCTCTGGGGGGCAAGGCCATGGAGGGATTTGTAGGTGGGGGTGATGCGCGGCCAGGGCTTGGTGTAGGTGAGAACCCTGGCAGCCAGTTCAGGGCTTTCCTGGGTACCCCGGACAGGACTGTAATAATAATAATAATAATAATAATAATCCAGACGGGAGGGGCTGAAGGTGTGAATGAGGGTCCCTGCCACAGAGTCTGAGGATGTTTTTGAGGTGGTAGAAAGCAGATTCGGTGAGTCCAGGATGACACCCAGGTTTTGGACTTCTGGGCAGATGGAGCAGCCGTCCACGTCGAGGAGATCTCCAACCTCCCGGCAGCGATAGCTAGATGCCACAAATATTTTGCACGTAGAAACATACTTATTGCCCCTTTTAATGTTTAACGTCTTTCTCTCTCTGCCTGCAGGCTTCCTGAGGGACAGACTGGGCAGCTACGACGTGGCCTTTTACCTGGCAGGCATCCCCCCGATCTTCGGAGGCGCCGTGCTGTGTCTGATCCCCTGGGTGGAGGCCAGGCGCAAGAGGAAGGAGAAGGAAGAGGCCCTGAGCAAGGAGCAGGACGTCACCCAGAAGATGATAGAGCACGAGAAGGCTCAGGGCGACGCGCAGTGCAAAACTGGAGAGTCCGTCCTCTAAGAGCCCCGCTGGACAGACTGAAAGGGAGACCCACGGGGTCACTCTGAGACTGCTCAGTACTGAGACACAGTACACCTTTTAGCCAAGATTGTAATGACTGCCTTCTGTAGGAGAAGGTCGGAAAATGCCAAAGCGATGAAACATATCAGATAGACTGTTAGCTCGAAGTACAGTTTAACACGAATGTGATCCTGAAGAACTATGCATTAGATTGTTTCAATTAGACTGAACTAATCTTACAGCAGGCAAACTTAAAGTTGTAAATGAACACGGAGAAACATTTCGTATTTGTCACAGGGGAAAGAAGGCGCGCTGTACTTACTATAAACGCTGCTGATTCACAGGGTTTAGCCAGTGACTCTACCAGAAACAACACTTTCAGATGGCCTTCTCATTAAGGGAAAGGCTTGCGACATTCTTTACAATCAGTTTTCAACACTACCTTGTGTTTTTAGATGAAGAGATGCGGCACAAACAGAACACATTGGATTATATAAGAAAGGAAAAGCAGTGGGGTGTGGGACTAGAACTTAGTTTGGCCTCAATCAACATCTTTGCTTTGCGTCAGTGCAAAGCAATCAAAGATTTCCCCTTAAACCTGCCATCTTTGTTGTCTCCAGTGTCCCCTCAGTCAGGATTCTCCTGTCAGTAACCGTCTTAAAGCATGCCAAAATTCTCTGATTAATATTGGTCCGTAGTATTTTAAAAGGGACAGGAACTGTCACTGAAGAGAAGTGTTAGTCGCGAAGCTCTGGGACGCCGGAGCTGTAAAGGCTTCAGGGGAAGCAGCTTTCAGCAAAATCACTCTACATGTCAAGACAAGCAGCTCTCAAATCTGATCTTTTATACAATGGACTGCACTTAAGGCTGGACTGTTAACCAGGCAAGACGGGGCCCCAGACCCTCAGGGGCCCAAAGGCTCCAGGTTCACCATGCCGCATATAGCTTGTGGTAATGGATTGCAGATTAGTTTGGTAATGCTGTATTACCACTAAAGCACGGTACACAGTGAGGTGATAGGGACACCTGCATTATAACGTGATCTACAATTAAGGCCTTTATTATTTAGGGTGATAATTCGCTTACATGGCGCATATTTCTAAATACAATTGTGGTTAGTCAAATTACCACAAACTAATTATTAGTCATTAACTAATACAAACAACATACACAGATAGCAGGAGAAATGGGGGATCAATAGGGGCCCCGCAGAGGGTCAGTCCGGCGCTGGCTGTGCAGTGACTGACTCATGCAACGAGGCTGCTTGTAATCGAACCGTGTGCCTGAGAAACCTCCGCAGTGTTTTACATTAATATCTTCAAAGGAATAGTTCGACAGTATGGGAAATACAGGACGTACGCTTGTTTGCTTTCTTCTCAAAATCTGTCCGTTAAAGTACATGGCCACAGCCAGCAAGACTGCGAATGGGGAAACTGCTAGGCCGGGCCCCGTCCGAAAGGTAACAGAATGAGACTCCCAGCACCTCGCAAGCTCGCTGATGAACATGCTTTGTCTCGTACAATAATCCGTACCAAAAGATGTATGCAAAAATGTGAATTTGTGACATTCCGGGGGGGGGGGGGGGGGGGGTATTAAAAATAGCCTATTTTTTGCAAAACCCCAGAAATTCCCGTAACTCCCAAAACATTTTCCGGTCTTTTCGGGGGGGGGGGGGGGGGCGACGACTAA
>CM022481.1:1477901-1497618 GCA_011952105.1 Coreoperca whiteheadi
GGTGAGAGCGCGGGTGGTGGGGGTGGGGTCGTGGGGGTGGGGGGGGGGGGGGGGGGTGTGGGTTATATAAACTGGACTATTTGTTGGCAAACGCAGAGACTTCCTGGAATCTCGTAAGCATGTTTCCAAAGATTTCAAATGATTCCTTTAACATCACAAACCCTTAGCCTGCTTTCAGTTATCGACCTAAACATGGATTCACAAGGAACACGTGGCCATTGTGTTTGTCAGTATTTCTTTTAAAAGAACCAATGGTGAGACTTGTTTTTTTTGTTAAAGGTGCTCTTTGTTTCTCTGTAATTTGCTCCAAATTCAGCGTTATACCTTTCATTGTCATGCCACTGTCATGCTTCCCAGTGTATAACAGAAAATGAAGTTTGCCCAGGAGCTGACGTGTTTCCAGGTCCTGAAACAACCATCTCCGTGTCAGCAACGGGTCACCTCCTTGGATGGATGACCTCTTTAAAAGGGCCCCAAAAAGAAACAACCAAAAAAACAACCCCACAATATCGGAGCACATGTTGTTTCCCGCCACTTTGTAAAGAGGCGATTACACATTTCCTTAGAGTATCTTATCGCCTGAGAGACTAGGACATGACTTTGACAAATCATTTACTAAGTGACCATTAGTCAAGTTAAGTCAAGTTAACCATTGACTCTGTACCCAGTTCATTAACCTTTAGGTGTTATGTTTTCATATATTGTATTTATTTTTTTAGTTTTTGTGGAGAATGTCATGCTGTGATTGACGGGCTTTTGCCTGAAGTCTTGATTTCATTAACCGAAGACCAAAGTGAAAGTGCATTAGTCCCGTTTGCTTGCTGTCATACGCCTCCCTAAAGCCTTACACGCGGCGGCAGTGAACCACGTTAGGAAGCGGACAGCGATAGACCGCTCGTGGAAAACTCGCGGGCCTTCTGGAAAGCAGACCAGAGCAGAGCAAGACGATCTTGCTGTCCACGTTTCGTCCCTTTAATGAAGAACCAGAAATGCCTTTCTTTTTCTCCTCCTCTTTGACGCGACCAGTGTGTTCAAAGTTCAACAGCGTTTACATCTTTTCTCCTCCCTACATATTATATTTTTATCACGATTAAATCACATCTGATGCCTTTCGCTTCAAGCCGAACGTTTTTAATGACATGCATGACTGTTTATAGCGAACCTTATTTTGAGACTTCATTTGTACCTCTGAAATTTGATTGTAAACCTCGTCGCCATGCAAACATTTACATGCTTTATTATTATTTTTTCCTTTGCTAATCGAATGTAGTTTTTGCCTCAAAGAGACATTTTGAAAAGTAATTCTTCAAATTGCATGACTTACTGTTATTAAGTAATGACTCTAGACCAAATCTTTGAGACGAGTTGCCTTATTAAATTGTCTTTTCCACTTTCTGTCTTAATTGTGACTACAGAGGATCTATGTGGCATATAGGAGTTTTGAATGAGCTTATCGCCTCTTATTGTTTATTTGCTGCTGTTGTTTTGGCCCTCTCACATCTCACCCAACCACTGGCTTTGTTCCAGAGTATCCGCACGTGTGCATGTTGTTTTCGCAGGAAGTGCGGATAAAGATTTACGTCTGTAAAGCTTTGCTGCAAGAAATGCACCCTTGCTACTACTTCCATCCTATTCTTGCCTAGTTTTGTCCTATTCGTATCTCTTACCGAGTTACCCAAAAATGTCTTTCCTATCTGCTGCAGGATGTGCGCCGTGCGGTGAACTACAGTATATGCAATGTAATATTATGTAAACGCAATCAGATTTCAATATTTTCAAGACAGTAAAAAAAAAAAAGATGTTTACATTTTCTCTGACTAATTTCTCTTTCCACGGCTGAGGCTGCCGCAGTCTGTCACCACTGAGCTCCAGCCCGTCATTTATGTGACACGTGCTTTATCAGGTTTCACTAGAGTCAAGGAAGCAGGATTTGTAATCAGCCTGGAAGGGAAGCGCTGCCTGGGGGGCTAAACTCAGGGAACAAAGATTCTCAATGTACCGTGGCGGCTCCAGGAGGTAATGAGTGCCCTATATGAGGCTATCACAAAGCCGCGTTTCCACCTAAAGTACCCGGAATTTTTATCCCCAGGAACTACTTTTCAAGAACTAAACGGTCCCTTCAGCCCGGGCCAAATGACACCCATTAGGTTGCACCCGTTACTTTAACGTCTGTACTCGCACCTGTTTGAAATACTGAGTGTATAATGGGGAAAGGCTCCTTTTAAGGGGGCCTCTAAAGCGTTGCCGCCAAAATAATGGGCTTCATTGAATTGTTCAGCACATTCCATTCACTTGGCAGACACCTTTGTCCAAAGCGACTTACAGTAGGTGGCTTCAAGCTCCACATGAGCAAGAGCTTAAATGACATCACAAATGGTGAGTTCCCAAACAATCAACTGTTTTATTCCCCTACTTTCATCTGATACCTGTTTCTAATCGCTAAGATTGTATAAATATGTTGCTTGTACTTGCACTAATGCATCACTAACAATAACCCAGTGAGACAATCATAATAATCCCCAATGTAGTACCGCAGTAATAATAATAATAGTAGTAGGAGGAGATTTTTGCCATAGTGCCTGTAGTGCTTGTTTTGCAAGCCTGAACGCCGCTTTCTCTTGCTATTTCTCTGGGATCGAATGTATCACATTTCACCTAACAACTCCACATATCCTTTCCATATTTTGCTTTTCCAAGTTTGAATTTTGGGGTCATTCCCCATGTTGAGTGTTTAAGCAAAACTATGAGTGTAGTACTTGTAGGAGAGTATTTTTTACTCTGGTGGTGAGGAAATTACCATTACCGTTAGCAGGCATGTCAGTGTATGCATTTGCTAATAATTACTTGATGTTAAATAGATCATAAGTACTTCATCATGACCTCATGTCACCACGATGTAGGCCTACTGTACACTTTTTTGGTTTTGTTTAGCAAAAAGAAAATCCATCTAATGTTGTGCTTTTATGCAAAATGAGGGTGGGGATGGGTCCTCTGCTCAGGGACACCGATTATGAGAGTTTTACGAGGCATAAACACCTATCCAACTGAAATCTGGCCGGTTCTGACACTCGCTCTCCTCTGAAGAATTGGGGTGACCAAGATGGAAGGCATTTCGAGCCTAACTCAAGCCCAGCGTGTTCTTTAGCTGTGCCCGACAGGGGTGTTAAGAAAAGGAACCAAACTCAGTGGAATTTGGTTTGGAACAATAAGCAACCTTTGATTTGAAACGGTGACAGCAGTGGAGAAAAGAGGGGAAATCTTCATTTTGTCAAGATTGGCCAGAGAAAGGAGTTTGGGCCGTAGTACATTTAAAAGATGGAAAAGGTGATACTTTTTAATCATGCTAGGTTTAAAATCAAATTGAATTTGGATTGCTCGTACAGACAATATTCTTGAGTAATCGCATCCGATTAAAGGAATTATACAATATTCTTGTGTAATACCTGCGTCTGCTGCATGTGCCTCCTTTCTACACCTGCACTCCTGTTCAGCTTTCCTCAGTTCCGCTCGCAAAGAATGTCTTTGAACATGGTATGGCTGACGTTAGTATGGCTGCATCACACCTATTTTATGCAAAACAGAGACGTTGAATTTTTGTGTTACAACATTTTGATCGCGGGCACATTTTGTACCCGTAAATGTAGATTTTTTTTAAAAAAATGACTCCAACTCTTGGTGCATTTAAAAATGAAGTTTTCTTTAAAAAAAAAAAATGGAAATGAGGATAGCTTTGAGACTATCTGAATTGCTTGTGTTATACAAAGATTAAACCCCCTGATAATTGAGCTCAGTTCAGATTTTTATTACATTTTTTTACTTGGATTCATTAATTTATTTTTAATGATTCCCCTTCCTCTTCTTTCTCTTGTCCTTTTCAATTTGCTGCTTGGAATTATTCCTCAGAAATCGTTCTCCTCTCACTAGGGGTCGCCGTTTCCTCTCTCTGCTAACCATGGACTGCCTATGAAGCTAACCTAGCGGCTACTACTTCCGGTAGGCAATTTTAACGCGTCAGCTTAAACAGAGAGGAAAACGAAACAAAGAGGTCTTACTCTGCTCTGAGTTCGGGACACGAAGGACGTAAACAACCATCTTTAACTGGCTGTCATTTAACTATCATTAATGGAAAGACTTTGTGGCACGTGGCATCATGTCGCGGCTATTGTACAGTTAAAATTGTGGCATGTTAGTCGTCGCCCCCCCCCCCCGACCTGAAATGACTGATAATTGTTTAACAGCGCTAGAATGCCTGGCCATGCTGTGGTGGTGCTACCTCAGCTATCGGTGGCTAACCCTCGTGGAAATGCTCAACAGGAGCTGTGAACGCTGTAGCTAAATCCACCGATATCAGTGCCCTACAATCCAACAAACCAAGAGCAAGTAAAGCCTGCTGCAGTTTATTTATGACCTTTCATAACTAAAAATGGTGTGCATAAGGTCCTGTCAATGAGTTCAACGGTGGGGCCCATATTTTCCCGTGTTCTTCGCGTTATTCGGAAGCTGGCTCACTTGTATACAACGAGTGAGCCTTGTTGCCATTAGACGATCTTTGCGGTCATCCAGCAGCCGTACCTCCGGTCGCCGTTAGCTTATGGAGCGACTGCGCGGCCGCAGCAGTGGCGCCCCGCTGTCACCACCCCCAGAAACAGCCAGCGGGTTCAGGTGACTGACCGAATTTGAACGATTCAGCCCCGAGAAACGTACAAACGGGAAGTGCAAAGCCGGGAAGAAGCCAACCAAGCTGCTGCCAGTTGTCCGCCGCGGTTGACTCGCCCGTTAGCGGCGTTCCGGACGGCGCAGCAGCAGGCGCAGTGATACGTCGACAGGTATGTCTGCGTCCGCCGCACGAGACGCCGTCGTCAAAAAGAAGCACGTCCGTTTCGCCAGCATGGGGGACGAGGAAGACAACGACGACCAGGAGGAGGACACCCTGTTTGACAAGAGGAAGGACGCCGGGAGAGGGCTGAAGAGTGCGCTGAAGGCGGTCAAGAGGGCGACGAGACCGGGATGCGACGACCGGGTGGAGGTGGTCGGGGCACGGAGGGGCGGAGACGGGACGTGCGGCCGCTGGACGGTCACCCTCTTGCTCTGCGCATCGTTCCTGGGCTTGGTAGGTTCAAGAGTGCATGGGGGGGGCGCGTTAGCTCAGACCTGTGTGGGTTTATCTGGGAGTTTCGGGCCCTCTCTTTATTAACTACGTTTGTTTGTAGGGACTGATGTCGCTAACTAGTTAGGAGAGGCCAGCTAGCGCTATGCTAATGTTGTGTTGTCTGGCAGCATCACGGGCACCTGTTCACCATCAGGGAATAATTAAAAACAGGCTTACAAGAAGGGACAGATTACCTTCAAGCAACAGACGTGCAGGTGTTTGTTTTGTTTTTTTTGTAAGCCGTTCTTCTGCTGTCAAACACATTCAAACTGATTCACTAACTCGAATGTAGGTTCACTGCGGCAGGAGCGCCGTGGAAATGAGCACAAATATAACATGTTAATAACAGTCAGCTGACACAGAGACCTGATTGGTCCGACTGTAGGCGAGTCTAAACCGAAGGCCGTAGAAGACGTCTCCTTGTCCTCAAGCGTATTTTCTGTTTTACCGTTCGGGAGGGAGGGAAGACCTTTGGGTTCAGCTGGAAAGAATATATCATCTTTTTTTTTTTAAATAAATGAATATAATCTGGTTCCTGAGGCTTTGAACGTGCGCAGACCAGGTGTTTGTACCTCGGTGAAAAGGGTTCCCCAAAGTGTGCGGTTGAATTGGATTTGCACCCTTCCTGCATGGATCAGACCCCGCTTTGCTAGTTCTGATGGGCCCGCTGCTGGATGGGGGGGGAGTGGAATCCAAACGGGCTTTGTTATTTCAGCAACGCCCTGCCGGGTTCACTTTCTTTCAGTTACAAAACATGGGGGTAAAGACGCTGGAGCACACGGGTGGTGTTTTTAGGAAACGATGGGATGGATGTTAGAGAAACCCTAAGATAACATTAGCGCTGTCACAGCAAACCGTTGTTGCTCTTTTGCTTTTGCACAAGTGGTTAAAATGGAGGTAAATGGTCATTTTCCCCATGAGTATATAACTCCCAGCAAAAATCAGATTTCATTGTCTGTGCATATCCACCACACAGTAACTAACCCCACTCTCGTTGTGACCTCTCTCGCCCTTTCCCAGGGGATGAGTATCTCAGTTCTCGGCCCCACGTTCGAGGACCTGGCGGTGAACGTGAAGAAGAACATCAGCAACATTTCGTACATCTTCGTCGGCCGCTCTGCGGGCTACATCGGCGGCTCCCTCTTAGGAGGGGTTCTCTTCGACTACATGAACCCCCATCTCCTGCTAGGTAAACCCGCATGTAGACGTCCGAGTGGAGCGGCAGATGGTGCTGGTGTAGAGGGCTCGGTTTTGTGACAAACATGCCGCCAGATTGTCAGGCTGTGGTGTAATAAAAGGGGACTAACTATGAGGGATTTACATTTTGCCGTCAGTCCCCCCAACCGGGAGGTGAATGTCTTGTAACCTGTGGTAACCCCCCTTCTGACAGGTGTCTGTAGGGCTGCACAATCCATCGAAATATTATCCAAATCCCAATGTGGCCAGGCGCAATATCGAAATCGCAGAAGCTGCAGTTTTTTGATTTAACAAGGTCAGCTGTGAGACGAACAGCATTATAGTGAGGGGCTGCCTACAGATCTGCTTCTCCAGATGGAAGAAAACAAGTTGGTGCAGTGCCCATCGAATGTTCCGTCGCCAAGATTTGAATAGTTTATTTCAGTGAAAATGAAAACCTGGATGCAAAAATGATAATTCCAGCGAGTCGTATTGTAATATCCCCCCCCCCCCGGTTTCTCCCTGTTTCTCTGTCCAGGGCTTTCTATGCTGGTCACGTCGTTTGGAATGTGCGGCATCCCTTTCTGTAAGCAGGCTCTGGTCCTCACCGGGCTCATGTCCAGCATCGGGATGTCTATGGGCGTTCTGGATACAGGTACGGCAACACTTAATACATGAGCAAATAGTACAAGGGCCACTTACCCGGCGGGAAAACGTACAGCTAGTGGTTCATTCCTTAATGAGGACTTACTGCATATATGGAGCCATCAAAGGTGTTAATAATTCATTCCCTCAGTTTACCTAAAGATTCTACACACAGTACAACCTCACTGGTGTTTTCACTGGCTAATTAGAGCTGTTCATTCGACACGGGACTTATTTCATTGATGTGTTCTGGACTGTCCCTGAATGACTGGATTATGTCCACCGCTTGCTAGCCCATCTCGAGATATATGGCTATGATTTGTGTTGTTGTAACACAGCACATTGCGTTGTCTTTGCTGCTCCTTAGACATATTTCATTTAATGACAAGGCGTCAAATGATTGCTCACAGGGTGATGTCACACCAGCATGCAGTGGCTCATACGGTGTCTCCATGGTAACTGTTGTTGATGGTTTTCATTCTGCCGTCAGGCGGTAACGTCCTCATACTGAAGACGTGGGGTGAGCAGGCGGGGCCTCACATGCAGGCGCTGCACTTCAGCTTCGCAGCCGGGGCCTTCGTGTCGCCGATCATAGCCAAGCTGCTGTTCGGGCCGGACGGGAACGGCAGCGCGGGAGTCCTACCAGCCAACGCCACGTCGCCTGTCCCCACACAACCAGTCGCCAGAGACGCTCACACATTCACCCGCTACGTGAACAGCACCCTCAGATCCATGTGGGCCTACGTTGTGATCGGCTCGTTCATCTTTCTCATCTCCTTCCTCTTCTTCATCCTCTACACTCGCAGGAGCGCGTCACGTGACCAAGCCCGCACGGCGTCGGGAAAGCCCCTGGTGGCCAAACATCACACGGCTCTTGTTGTCCTGCTCTGCTACTTCTTCTTTGCCTACGTAGGTGCTGAGGTGGCGTACGGCTCCTTCATCTTCAACTTCGCCAAGGACTACGCCCACATGCAGCAGTCCCAGGCAGCTGGACTCAACTCGTTGTTCTGGGGGACGTTTGCTGCCTGCCGGGGGCTGGCCATCTTCTTTGCGGCCTGCATGTCCCCGGGCAGCATGATCCTGTTCAGCCTGGTGGGCTCCACTGTGTCCTCTCTGCTTCTCTGCCTCTTCAGCCGAGAGAAGGGGGCCCTGTGGGTTTGCACCGGTGTGTACGGGGCGTCCATGGCCACCACCTTCCCCAGCGGCATCTCCTGGTTTGAGCAGTACACCACGGTGACAGGCCACACGGCAGCAGTGTTCGTGGTGGGTGCAGCACTGGGTGAGATGGTGCTGCCTGCTCTTGTGGGCTTCCTGCTGGGGAAGTTCCCGGACCACCCCCTGCTCATGTACCTGTCGCTCATCACTGCCACCTTCACCTCCATCCTCTTCCCGGTCATGTACAAGCTGGCCTCGGCCCCCGATGGCCAGAGCAGGAAACCCCGCACCAGGGGGCGGCCTGACGCGGATGACAGCGAATATCGCCAGGCGCTGCTGGACTCGGGAGCCAATGATGAGGAGGAGGAGGAGGAGGAGGAGCGGGAGCAGGACGAGGCTGATCAGTGGAACGACGCAGACTTTGAGGTCATTGAAATGGACGACACGGCAAGTCTCGTCAGTTCACCCAGCAAGGCTGCCGGTGATGTCGCTGGTCTAACCGGGAGCTCTGCTGCCTCCAACACCCAGGTCCCCGAGCCTGCAGGTGGAGCCCCTTTCTCAGACCCCACCTCCCTGGCAGGAGACTCCCCCAGACGCAAACTACTGCTCTCTCTGGACAGAGAAAAGCGAGACTGAGCCGTCCTCCTGTGATTCCTAAGTGCTGTTGATGTCTCAGTAAACACTGGAAGAGCCATGACCTTTACACATCTGTGCTCGTTTGTTGCCCAGAACCTGAAAAAACACTTTCAATATTTATGAAGAGTTGTGATGAGTTACTGTGCAGCTAAAGCAACACTGAGTACTGACCGAAACCTGTGCTTCTTATGAGCCACTGAAAGTTTGGGTTTTGCACAGACTCATCAGCATCTTTTAAAGCTTTTGGACCCCTCCTGGATGATGAAGGATCAGGTTTTGTACTGTACCCGCTACACTACAGATTGTTATAAACGTCGTTGATTCTCTACACCGAGGTCGCGGGCCGGTAGAGTTCGGTGCCTTGCTTGAGGCCACGTAAGCAGAGTGGATGAGTTGAACCATGGACGGTCGCCCTCTTCCTCATCACGCCACCCTGCTGCCAAGAAACGGATTTTTGAAAATGTGATCTCTAGTTTTGCGGTGATTTAGTCAACAGCAGGAAGTGCGTGTGTGATGGTAGTTGTAGGATTATGTTTATTTGTTGCACTCGTGTAAAGATCGGTCCTGATTTGTTTTTGTCATGTAATGTGTCATGTGACCTGTGGCTTTCTAAATGACGTGGTGTCACTGTGCTTCGTTTGGACTCTCTGAAACGCAATCATCGACAGAAGGCCTTTTAATACATTGACTTTTTATTATATCAATCTCAAACCTCCACCCACATGTCCATTAAAAACAAACCAAAAAACCCACCTCCATTATAATTTTGTACATTTATACAATGACACAGCTCCTGTGTCCAACTGTATGGGGAAGTGAAGAGTGGATCTCAATGTGGTTTGTTGATAGGTTGTCCTGCACAGGAAATTGGAAACATACACAAAACCATATATGCACAAGGAAATAGACGCTTCTTGACAGAAGATATCAAAATACAGTATTGCAACAGTCCCAGATTAAAACAAAAACTGAAATGGTTTTCCAGTTTCCACACTCTGTATTGATGTCCATTTTGGCTGATTTGACACCTCATGCTCTATCTACAATCAAGATTAAAAGTGGCATCCTTTAACAGAATGCAGAAACAGATTCGATTGCATTCATGGCCGGCGCTTTAGTTTTCTTTTTATTTTAATGCTAATGCACAGTGAGATTATAGACGGAGCTATACAGGAACTATTTACAAAACGACTGCAGTTGATATAAAAATGAAGAAAAGTCGATTAGCTTGAATGTAGTTTATCTTGTGAGGAGCTCCTTAAAAACCAATGACTTCAAACTGCTACAGCGCGCACGAGACACAACACGTCCTCCTTGATTGGACCGCACTCGGGTCCATGACAGGCGGTCTGCCGCTGCGTCGCCAAAGACGTCAGCTTCGCTCAGCCCATAGCAGCTAATGGAGATGGCAGCAATCAAGCATGAAGACACGCAAGCCCCAGGAGGGAGGGGGCGCTCCCCCCAGGAGGCTCGACCCAGACCGTCTGCACACGCAGAGAAATACTTAGTAACATTTACAAGACAGAATGAAACCCCATCAGCACCATTTCATCTATTACAACCAAATGGACAATGAAACACTGGGGGGGGGGGGCAAATAGCACCAAATCATCAGGGAGCTCCAGGGTTTAGGAGCCAATCAGAACTGCTCCAGCAGCTGTCGGAGGTAGGGGGCCTTGGAGAGCTGTCTGTTGGCCCGGGACAGCTTGTAGAGGATGGGGCAGTCCAGGGACACGCAGGGCACCTGCCGCTCTGCACAGCCGCTGCAGTTCCTACAGATCTGGACACAGAAACGTTAACCCCTTAACTTCATTTGCACTGTGGACGAGCCGAGGAACACGCAGAGTCTGTGAGATCTATAACCGTGGCGCTCTAGCCATGGAGCAACACCTTGAGGCTGGGTCAAAGGTCGGTATGAGCAAAGACTTGGCCAAATGTATCGTTGCGAGAACTGAGGCGATGACATTCAAACCGGGACACGCACCTCTGCCTCTGTGGCCCCTGACTGACAGGAGGGAGAGCTTTCTCACTTTGTTCTTATCCCAAGTCTCTTCCTCAGTCCTCCCTTGAAGCAGAGGAAGTTCTGGTCCGCCATCGTGCAAGCCTGTAAGCCTGTAAATCATTAAATGGGCTGGCTCCATCCTACCCCTCTGACCGTCTACAAACTTACATCCCGTCAAGGATGGTACTCCTCGCCGTCCCAGGAACGAGGCTGAAGAACACACACCTCTACTCTCTGGCCTTTAACGCACTGTCCTGGTCTTTTCAACGGGTCCTTTTATGTTTTTATGGTCTGCTTTTACGGCCTTTGTACTTTACTGCGTTGTTTTTATGGTTTTGCCTTTATGCTTTTGTGCTTTTACTGTGCTGCTTTATGTCTCTTTGCTTTTGGACAGCACTCTGGTCAACTGTTGTTGTTTTTAAAAAGGTCCAGTGTGTAGGATTTAGTGGCATTTAGAGCTTACGCTAAGGTGATGAAAACACGTTTCTTATTTTCAGGTGATTCTACACTAATGAAAACAGACTTATGAATATTATGTTCCGTTAGTGCCAACAGCTGCCCCTAATGTTACACACTGGACATTTAAATGTGCTTTATAAATTAAAGTAGGGTTGGGTTTGAAGTAAGTTACCTAATTTCAGTTTTCACTCAAACATTTAGCCTAATAAATCAATGAATTATCAATGAATAAGAAATGATTCCTGTGAGCAGGACGCAGTGCACGTACCGACTGACAGCTGATCGCTTCGCGCTCATTTCTCTAAAAACACATTTCCTCGTGTCTTCATGCGAGGAGGCATGGACCCAAAGGAAACGATGCGAGCGGGGGCAACGATGACTGGAATTTAAGAGAACTTATGGGATGTTCCCACAGAAACGCTGCTACCTTCACATCACAGCGCAGTAACGTGAAGATTAATGAGTGGCCTCCGGCAGTTCACCTTCTGAAATGAACAATAGTGGCACATTCAGAGATTCCGGATTTTCACGCGAGGGAGAAGGAGAGGATGTTTAGGTTACTGAACTTCTGGGTGGAAAAGACACATGGAGAGTACTATTCAAAGCAGCGACCCCGTCCCTCACCTTGAGCAGCTGATCTTGCCGACTCTCCCACTGCCTCATGTCCTGGTAGAGAGTGACTGCCACCCGCTGGGGCTCGGCGCGACACCGGGAGCACACGCCCAGCTGGGTGAGCTCGTCACACACGGGGCAGTGCAGCGTGGTGAAGTACTGGGAAATGGTTCCCTTCCTCCCCACTTCCTCACCCGCCGCCGAGGAGCAGGACGCCTTCTGGATCTGTGTGCCGAGACAATCAGGATCTGCTTTACAGCCAAGTAGGTTTGCACATGCGAGGAATTTGCTTTGGTATTCTGGTGCAAAAACAATAAATATAGTAGAAATATAAAACAAGACAACGCAATCTGCAGATCAAGAATCATGAATATAAAATCGACAATAAGATATTAAAGAATATGCACAATATGACCGTCATTTAAAGGGAATTATACATGACAAGGACCGCAGGACTGCTGAATGCGTTTTACTGCCCAACAACCGTTTAAGGATTATCTTTTAGCTCCGCCAGCAGAGGGCATGTGTGCGCTGTCTGAGCATCAGCGTTGACACACACACACACACACACACACACACACTGAGGCAGCAGCGCTGCAGTTTGAGGAGTCTCATTCGATCCCCAGCAGGAAGCACAGCAGAGATTTTCTCTTCATCCTTTGTTCTCTCTCCACTAAATACACTGAATGAGAAGTCTGGGTTTATTTTGACAGAAAGGGGAGCAACAGAACAATGCTCTCTCTCGGACTTCAACAGTAAGCTGATCGCTCATCAGTCAAACATAGGTGGTAATTAATAAGGGATTCATTCTCTTTTGTGTGGGTTATATAATGTTATTATCACCTGCAGTGCTTCTGAATTCCAGAGGTAAGATAAAAATCCTAATAGCGGCTCGTTCCCCGACACACAAATGTAACCGCTTTTGCGTCTCACCCTGGGGAGCTCATGGTACCAGCTGAACACGTCCACGCCGATCAGCTGAAACACGCGGGCCAGTGGTGGCAGGATCTGCTTGGCGATGTAGTAGGTGGCGTTGAGGCGGAGGCCGGGGTCCTGCAGCACCTCCATGGGCCGCCGCACCAGCTGGATGAGGGGCACGCCGGGGACGCCGTACACCACCACGTAGGGCACCCTCTCGCCCACGCGCGGCTCCAGGCGACGGTCGTACGCCATCATACGCCTGAGACGAACAAACGCACAAGAAACCTGATCAGAACTGCTGGACCTCAGAGAGCCCTGTGTGTGCTAATGACATAGGTTACTCAATTCAACCCACCTGATAAATACAGGAGGCAAACTGTACTAGAGCGCATGAATGAGACTGAATATTTCCCTCTCAAATCAGGTTTTTTTTTCTTCCACCCATTAAGAGCCGGGTTGCCTAGCAACAGTCTCAGGTACTGTACATGCAGGCTGGTGCAGCCAGACAATGAGCACTGTGGGGAAGGAGTGATTGGATTCACAATGACTACTGTAACTGTAGCTGACAGCAAGCTCTCACTGTCCTGCGCGCGCGCGCACACAAACAGTCTACAAGCAAACATTCATCCAAGTGAAGGTAAGGATTTCTTCTGTCTTTGGTGTGGCATTTCTCTGGCTTTTTTGCAAATGCCCACTGACAATGTGCTGTCTCACTCTCTCACACACACACACACACACACACACACACACACACACACTCACCTGGTGAGCTCCAGGGCAGGCACGCAGGCTCCGGGCCGGTACAGGCCGCTGCCCCGGTACTCCTTGGCGAAGGTCAGGTCCTGCATGCTGGCGCGGCCCTCTAGGACCTTCACGCACTGACGCTGCACAAAGTGCTTCACCTGGCTGATGTCCCGAGTCTCAAACAGCAGCTTAATGGAGCGCTCCAGAATCTGTGGAGAACACAAAATGAGTGACATGACAGGGGAGAGGAGAGAATAAACATCAGAGAATGAAGAGAGAAAACGGCCCAACAGAGATGACGTGGTTCAAATAAAGGAGATTCATATTAAATATAGCGAAAGCACAAATACAAGATATTTAAATATGATTACAGGAAACTGCTGCCTAAATGGCAGAATTAACTGCGGGACATTTCAGCGTCTAGACACAAACCCAGCCATGTCCCTGAGCAGGCAGGGCCCTTTCCCCTGACTGACACGTGCAAAGCACTCTGAGTAAACCCGAGCGGGAAGAAAGCTGGCGTGGCTGTGATTGGTGCAGAGCGCAGTGAAACGGGGGGAGGGAGGAGGAGGTGGAGGGGGGGTTGCCTGTTACCTTGGAAACAGCGGGGCAGCTGTCGCGGCGCACGGTCTCGATCCCTTTGGCGTCAAACACAGGCTCCTTTTGGTCAAGGCTCTCGTACATGTAGCCCACGTAGCGCTTCTTTGTCTGCAGCACGCAGGGCAGGTACACCTGGGAACACACACACACATTTAGAAGTAGTGATTGATCTGTGTGTGTGTGTGTGTGTCTAAATGGATGGAGCACAGACATCACCGAGAGGCTGCTGTCTCTGTATGTGTCTACCTTCTCAAACTTGAGCTTGACTGGCTTGGGGTTGGTCGCAGTCACTGCCTCAGCGATCTCGTTGCCGATCTTGAAGGCCTGCTCTTTGGTGGCTCCCTTCAGCAAAACAAACATGCTGCAAAACGCACACAGACACCGACAGCAGCACTCAGTACTACAGTCCATCTATACCGTATGCCACCATTTCCTACAGAGCTGAGTGATAAGAAAAACGTAGGCGATCGGTCGGTGCTCAATATCAGCTGGAGTGCCCTCTTACTGCCGTCTCTGTTGTTGGCTGTCAAATGAAGGCATAAAAAATACATGTATTTAAAAACGTTTATCGGATTTGATTTATTGATGGCTGTCGGGACGGAAAGAGAATTTCAACAAATGTAACAAAAAATGCTTCTGAAATACAACGCGTACTACCTGCACAACCTACCCTAGCTTTAAGTAATTTAGTTTAATAAACAAAGTGCAAAAGAGACAGACAGTTGATTCCTGCAGTTTCAAACTTCCCAGTTCTTTTAAATGAAACACTACAGGAACAAAAACTCTCCAAATCGTTGCTTGGAAAATACAGCAGCTGCAGCCTTTTCGCTACCGAGAATTAATTAGTGCCTTTGAGCTAGTTGTCAAAACAATAAATCGCGTCATTTGATTGTTGAAAATGAGCTCCATGAGAACGCAGAACAGGTGCTCCCAGAGGCTCTCACATCCTCAGAAAATAGTGACACTTCAACAGCGCTGCAGCAAACAGGAGGCGTTAAAGGTGTCGGCCGACGTGAGTTTGTATCCGTCGTTATGAAGCATGCATCACTGGTTACCTGAGCTGCTGCTGCAGGTGGGACGCCTGAGAAGAGCACTAATAACTGCTTACCTGTCGGTGTCTCCGTACACAACACGCGCTCCCCATTTCTTAGTGTCATTGACCAGCTTGATGGCTCTCTCCAGGGTCTCTCTGGCTTTGTGGACGATGCTGTCTCCGACCTGGAAACCACAGGCGAGACGTTCATGAACAAACGCTGCCGTACCAGATTTGAGAGGTATTAACTTAGGATTTTCTCCCCGGGAAACCACGGTCCAGATCATTTGAGATTTGCGAGAACGCTTGAAATGACATTTTTCCCCCCCATGTGGTGTCGCAGCCATTGCACTTCTCCTAAACAACCACAGATGGCTTTAAACGCGGTGATATTTGGAAACCTAACCAACGCAAAGCTGCGGTCCGCTGAATTCTCGAAATCCAAGAATGGTTCGCATTTTGGTAGACTGGGCACTGTGTAAGCCTTCCTCTTCCTCACGGTCACAGTGCAGACAGCTGAGAGTAACCTTTGATGAGCTCACCTCCACGCTGGGCATGCGTCCAGAGTAGTTGGCGGCGGTGTAACCGAAGGTGACGTTGGCGATGAGCTTGAGTCCGAGCTGCCGGGCGTCCAGCAGCCTCATCAAGGCCTTGTCCTGCTTGTAGGTTTTCATCGACTGCTTCACCATGATGCGCGTGTTCAGGATTTCCTCCAGCATGTTGGGCAGGACCCCTTTACGCACCGAGGACTGGACACAGGGAGAGGTTAACGACAAAAACATTTTGCTTTATCTTTATAAGCTATCTTATATTCTTGTAGACTAACTGCTAAAACAGCGTAATATAAAAAGGCACCTACAGTATATAATACATAAGTGTGTACAGTGTCGAGGTACGCAGACCTCTCTCCGAGTTGGTTGTTGAACGGTTAGTGTGTAGTTTAGATTTAGGACACAGCCACAGAGTCAGCAGCATCAGGCTAACTTTTGCCAAAATCCAGCTACAGAGAAACAAAATACGATCCAGACAAAACGTGACTTCCTTGTGTGCCTTTTAAAAACCTCAGCGTTCACTGATGTGTAATGAGGTTGTGTGGACTGTGTGTGTGTGATTTGTAATGAGACCGGAGCCAGCGAGTGTGGCGCAATGAGTGAATGAATGAATGGAGGTAGAGCATGAAGTGGGCTTAGCCTTCGCAGCCGCTAATGACCCTTAATAAGCCTGTGCTGCTGGAGAGGATTGGTCCTCGGGCCAAGTGTTCTTCCGGGACAACGTGAAATCTCATCCGAGTGGAGGGTCACAGGGTGCTGTACCTTGACGAAGGCGATGCCGTTGGGTGACACGGTGATGTCATTGCGGAGCTGGTAGAGGAGCTCAGGCGGAACCCGCAGGGAGGTGCAGCCGAACTTAAACTCGTCCGGCCTGAAACAGACACACGTACGAACGTCATCCAGGAGAAGAAACTCGCATCCTTCTCCAGTACACGCCGAGTGTACACACAGCGTGGGACGCGTTTGCAAGCTTCCCCTCTCACGTGTTGCTGCCTCATTGTGGCAGAAAGTGGTGTGAGACCCTGACCTTTGGAGCCACAGCAGTCGCAGCAGCTTTGACCACACTGCACCGGGCCAAGGTAAAAGAGCAAACAGCCAAACCCCAGCTGCTGCTGCAGCTTTGAGATTGGCTGTTGCTCCATTAACACCACCTGCGGATTTGCATACAGGGATAATGGTGGTGTAGAGGATGCAGACTTTTTCACCAAACACTGCAGCCCTGTGTAAGAGGGGGCAACAGAGACTGTACTGCTTGAGGAAACGAAGGTATTTTCATCTGGATAAAACATTGATGCGTATGTTTTACAGATCTTATACTGAGTCGTTCTTAACTTGTTCATTGCTGTGCCGGTTTAATTCCATAAACATGAAAAATAAGAACTGTCCGGAAAGGAGTGTAAGTCAGGGAAGTAAAATAACTTCTGGGAAGAAGCAGATGAGTGTGGCTCAGTGGTATCAAAGGCAGGTGTTGGGAAAAGCACAGGGTATATTGTTGGATCCTATGTTAGTTTCACCTCCCACCCTCTGGTATTCGTTTTAGAACTCAAAACAAGTCGGTTTAGATCATTTATCCCTTCAGCTGTCAAATTTTTAAATGTTAGGAAAAATGTTGTCTGATGATCTTATGTGTTTTTATATGTTGGTATTGACCTGTATGGTGATTGTCTTCGGCTTGCATGCTGTACCCAAATTGCCCTCGGGAAAATGGGTCTGTTTTTAATCTGTAACACTTTGAGACTTTTTTTAAATATAAAGTGCAAATAAAATGTATTATCATTAAAATTATTTGTCAAGCTGGGACTAGATTATAATTGTTAAGCCCTGTGATTCCCCACCTTGGGGTTGCAGTCAAAACACAAATCTGAAGGGTGGCAAATAAAGGGCGCTCCTTCTAAAACCGCCACATCTAACATGTTGTGAGGCCGTTACAGCAGTGATGTGAACGTAATCTTCAATGGTAAATAAGTGCATTGTATAAAATGGTTGTACATTAATCAACCACAGGTACGGGAAAGTAGTAGTAGTATTGAATCTGAGGTACTGCAGCTGATTCGGATGTTCTGGAAAAAAGACCCCCCCCCCCAAACTAATTTGCCACTTTCTAATGGAGAGTATGAAGCCAGTGTTTGTCTGCTGGGCTCTACTCTCTTTTTCCTTTTACCTTGGAGTAGTAGAAATATATGCATGTTCCTGCTGTTGCCATGCAACTACAGTAATACTGCTGAAAAAAATTGAAATATATTCGAACTTGCAAGCGCTCACTGCTCTGAGCTGTGAACAACATGCAGAGCTCTCAGCGTGTCTGTTCCATTAAAAATAATGAGAGAAGGGAGGCAGCGCTGGCAGCAGACTTTCCTGGCACACATGCAACCTAAGCAAGTTGGAGGACACGCTGTAGGTGTGTGGGCTCGGCACGCGCTTACGTTCCCTGGCTGTCCACGTGGCCGAGGCAGGTGGAGAAGCAGTAGTTGTACGCGATGACGATGGAGGGATAGAGCGACTGAAAGTCCAGTACAATCACTGAGTTACTGTAGAAGCGCGACTCCGGCTCCATCACCAGAGGGATGCACTGCGGCGCCCTCTGCTGGGCTCGCTGCTGCATGCTGGGTGTCACGGGGATGTAGTTCAGTGGCTTGGCCACGCGTAGCATCATGGACTCAACGCGGTACTGTAGGGACAAAAAGGAACTTTTTTGTGACATTTCTTACTATAGTTCTTGTCTACTTTATTTACTCTATGTTACGCTATCCATTGATTTGGTCTGTCCAATAGCATTTATCTGTTTATTTATGCATTTGTAAAACACTGCTACATCTAAGGGCTGCTGTTCTAGCTAACAAAAAGAATGACATCGGGACAGTAATGACAAAACAAAAGCCTATTTATAATAAGTTTTCCATGTGAAATTTTAGAATGTTGTAGAATGCTAATCTGTCAGGTGGGCCTGGTAAAGCCTGACTGCACATTAATTATCTGTCAAGCAGTAACCTAAATGTTGACTAACTATGTGTCTGATACACAGAAATAACAGCTGAAGCCTTCTAAATTTGGCACAACTAATTTTTCAGGAGCTACTTGATCCAAATACAGAAGGTCCTGGTTCAAAATAATACATCTAATAAGCTTAAATTATAGACATAAAACTGAAACTGACGTGACAAAATCCGCTAGCGAGACAACCCATTGGTCTGTTGGCGCTGTTGGAATTCCAAATCCCTCAGTCCACTCGTGGTTGTACAGTTAAAGAGTGGAGGTTCTTCACTCACAAAAGATTGTTGGGTTGAGTGCGGACACTGGCTGCAGAGAGCACTTTAACCAGACAACAGACAAGCTCGCGCTGTTGAGCCCGCTGCCTAAAGGAAGGTTTTCCTTGCCACTGTCGCCAAGTGCTCGCTCATGGTGGGAAATGTTGGGTCTCTGTAAATAATATTATAAAGAGTACGGTCTGGACCTGCTCTGTAGGAAAAGGGCAATAACTTCTGTTAGGAAATGGCGCTGTATAAATAAAATTGAATTGAATTCCTCATAACCAGACCTAGCCGTGCTAGTGGCTCCATAAGGCTGTACTTGGGCACAGTCGTGCTTTGAGCTAAAGGCTAAAATGAGCATAGTCGCAATGACAATTATAACATGCAGGTATCATTTTCACCATGCTCAGCATCTTAGTTTAGCCTGGTTGCATGCTAACATTTGCTAATTAGCGACGCAGCTGAGGCTGATGGGAATGTCACTAGTTTAACAGGCACATTGTTTTGTAAATGGACTGTACTTGTATAGTGCCTTCCTAGTCGTCCGACTACTCCTTGGTAGACGACCCGCTCTGCCACCAAGCCACAGCCCCCCCTGTTTTAAGCTTAAGTATCGGACAAATTGAAATTTTGACCTGCTGGTGGCACTAGGTGAAAAGTCATGGGGTCGCCCAAGTTCTTACAATTCATCCTGGGGGGGGGGGGGGGGGGCCACACTGGTTTGGTACAAATTTCCCGGCCCCCCCCCCAACAGGGTTTCAATTTTTTACCCACAAAACCACAACT
>CM022481.1:1497643-1518345 GCA_011952105.1 Coreoperca whiteheadi
TTTGGGAAAATTTTAGGTTGTGGCCGGGGGGGGGGGCTGGGGGGAAATGGGGTGGGTCGCTCATTTTTTTTGGCTGGGGGGGGGGGGGGGGGGGGGGGGGGGGACATCAATGTCTGGTGCAAATTTCACGGCACTCCCTCCGATAGGTGTTGACGTTATTTCACACAAAACCACAAATGTCAAACTCATGGTGAAAGTCATTAGGAGAAATCCTCTGGGCTGTCTGTACAGAATTTCATGGCAATCCATCAATTAGTTATACATATTTCAGTCGGGAACAAAATGACGGACTGAGCGACAGATAGATTAGTGCAGTTTTAAGCAGCCTTATCATAATAATGAAACATAATTAGATATTTGCTACTGGGATCCCTTCAGCTCTCAATGATCAACATTAGCAGTCGTCATTTTAACCCTGTGATAGCTTCAAGGCTACAGCGTAGACAACTGTGGACCAATCAGAGTGTCCAAAATACGTGACGTGTGCGTTAGTACCTGTGATCCTCGGGTCAGAACATGATAGAACTGGATCCCAAACACTCGGGCCAGCTCGCTGGTCCTGCCGATGATGTCATGCTGCTGAAGAAGCTGCATGGTGCCGCGCACACGGCTCACGTAGTGGTCCACCATCTTCCACCTAACACACACACCAGCATAACCATTAAAATACAAAGTTTTTACTGACCAGATCAATCTGTTTCAATGACTTTTTAATGTACATGTATTCGGCTATTCATTTATGTGTTAAGTATTTGTTCCAAACCAAATTGCATTGGTTTTCTTGAGCATCCATTTTGGGCCAAGCCACAGGTCATGCGGATTCACATAAAAATAGGCCGAGAATGAGCGGTGGGTTTTTTTAAAAAAAATCCAAAAACAAAAACCCCTTAAAATGATCTGTGTTTGGTATTGGCACAAACCTGTAGAGGTCGGTGTTGTGGTCAAACCAGTCTGACAGTGTGCGGGGGCTGTACACGGGGAAGCGCTGGTGGAGTACATGGAAGGCCACGTTCTCAAAAGTGTAGTTGTTCAACGTCACCTGGAGGAAAAACACAAAACTATATCATGGACCATTTCCTCAAGGTCGCACCTCCATGACTTTTATAGAACTTCATCGAGACACTGAGACTTTGATGTCTTTGTTGATGTTGTCGATCAAACTCAAAAGGTCCTGAAGGGGTGAACAGACGGAAAGCAGTTTGTAGCATAGTCCTACAAAGTGAACAATTTGTAAAACGCCCTGACTTTCCTTGTCTAAAACCTTACATCGATTCTTTTATGGCAGCGGTTTGTAACGGTTTAGGCTTGTGAGCCCTTAAAATGAAAGTGTCTACATGTGACCAATAATCACAGGCTGTGATCAGTCGACCAAAGAGTCGTTTTTTTCCCCTTCTTGGACGGTTTCATTTGAAGGATTTTTAGACGGTATCCAGCATTTTACAAAAGTAAGAAAACAAACAAAACATAGTTATATACTTATTTCCTCAAATTTTTATTTTAAGTTTATTAATTTTTTAAAAGCCCCAGAAAAAAAAATAAAATCAACGTACACGGCAAAGGCATTTTCCCGCACAGATGGTTTTTCAGATACGTTTGGTTTTAATTAGTTATGTGATGCTATAAAGAGGGGGTGTCACGTCATGATTGACAGTTGAGCTCTGCTCGCGACTGAGTCGGCCAGGTGTGTGGGCGGGACCTCGATACTGCGGCTACAACAAAATACAACAAAAGACTCAATGGATGACGTGACGGATGAGGCAATGTAAAAGAAGTTTTAGTGGAGTGTTTATTTGCCAATATGGAATGCAAAGATTTTTTTTTCATAGTTCAATAAGAAGACAAAATATCAAATATAACCAATATAAAAAGAAATCAAGTGGCACCAATGCCCTCTGCAGCTGAAAAACGTCCGAATGGCTAGAGGAATGAGAGAAAGTAGGTCACGAGCTAAATCTTTGAGTGTTAATGGCTGACAACAGCTGCTTGTGTGGGAGGGGGTGGAGGTCATGCTGGGACACCTGCCTCAGTCTTCATCACCCTCCACAGGTTGAGGGTGATGCGTCCGATGATGTTGATCTCAGTCATGGTGTCGGCTCCGTACTCATCCCTGTCGGCAGCGAAGCGATTCTCTTTGGAGTCACCTGAGGACACGCACAGAGCCAGACAGACAGCCAATTACAGAGGAGGAGGAGGTGGGGACTCCAGAGTGTCTCCATTCAGCTACCACACACACACACACACACACACAGGGAAACACCCTAACACACTTAGATTCTTGAACACAAACACACACCTGTGCTCTCGTGAACATGCATACACACAAACAGGGCCACGTCTGTGTGCACTTACCTACAGGCGTGTACATTCACTAACACTGTGGGATTATATTTAACCTGGAAGCCTCTACTTTTGCAGCCGTATTTGACGTTCCTCCACCACACATCTCTGCTTTCTTCGGCGTCCAGCAGGTAAAAAAAAAACTCACTTCTGGTTCTATACTATGAGACCAATTTACAACTCTTAGAAGTTATAACAGCAGCAATGATTTTATCCTCCGTCGCGATATTTATGAGGTAAACCGCCGCGTTATGCTGTTCAATTTATACAGTATCTACAAGGAATGTGCGCATATTTGATTAGCCGAAGCAGGACATTGCAGAATGACGTTAAGTCAGGTTCAACCTTTTTGAGGACCAGCATGCATTTTGTTTTGCAGGAGACCTCTGTGTACAACTGAAATGAATGAGGTGTTGTTTTCTTTCTTCTCACTATTCAACACAATTCGCAAATGCGTTTTCTGAACACCATCAGTGAGCTGCCAGGAAAGGCAGTATTTGATGGCCCTGAAATAAAACCGGGAAGCGTATCTATCTAAAAAAAGGATCAAATTAAACACCGTCCATCCAGACAGATCAATACTTGGCCATGTGCTTTTCTACAAAAAAAAGAAAGAAAAAAAGATCTGCTTTGCACTCTTGATTGCTTCCGTACACATGTACGTGGACTATTCGAAGAGGTGGCGTGCGAGCTGTGAGGCCAGCCGGCCCTACAGTACCTGGCACTCGTGACAGCTGCTGACACAGGTCCACTCCGAGCGCCGCGGCCCGCTGGAGGAGGTAGCCCCAGGAACGCATCTGTACCTCATACCCCACCAGGATGTCGGGGTCAAACCTGACAGAACACAGCCATGTGAGAACCAAGAGTTTTAGGTTTTAGAGCAATACACAGTAATTGCTTAGCTTAGTATCACATAACCCAAATAACGTTTTTTTAAAAAGGTCATATTATCTTCTATTCTTTTATAATGTAAGAAGGACTGAACTGCTTCAGAAAAGTATCGAGTGATGCTCTACCACCAGCTTAGCATATTTGTTGATAGCAAAGCGCTAACAACAACGCACTCCGTTGCTTTCCATTCAGCAGGAGCAGTGTAGAAAAGGAGCTGTGCTAACACCTGCTTGGCCACACATACACACCTCCTCGTGATGGCGATCAGCTCCTGAAACAGCACCTTCTCATCAGTGGCGTATGTCACCTGCAACCCAGAGACGCCTGACCTGACCAGCAGGGGTGCTGTTCCTCTGCCACCTGCTAGGGGCATTTAAACAGATTCATCAGGCCTGACTGTACATCGGCACTGATCGTGTGACTGTGACCTTTTCTGGATAATGTTCCACATAATAGCAAACATCTTACATATCACTACCAATCACAACATATGACCCCCTTTCCAGCAGCGCTATGATTAAGTGAGTTTCAACCTTGGTCACAACTTTGAAGGTCCTTGTCCACCACGATGGCGCCTGTCAGCTGGGTGCCGTCTACGTCTGGCAGGGGAGCATCGGAACTGAGGCAGTAAAATAAGGCACATATGGGGTCGAACTCGGGGTCAGGCTCGAGGTCACGGCGGGTCCTTGCATGGAGCTCCATGTCCATCAGTGTTAGATACTGGACCTGAGGGGGAAAGACAAAAACCGCTGTCGTGTCAAAAGGAAAAATCCATCTGAAGCGAGAATCTTTAGACCTGGATTTTGTGGTATGGGTGTTTGTTAACTCAGGAAAGGCTGAAAACTCATCTTTAGAAGAACATCAGGCCACTCTCTACTTCTTAAATTAGATTCCTATTCTTTTTTTTAACCTGATCATTTTTTTTGTTGCAGTAATATTGTCAGGGTACTGTGGCCATGAATATTTCACCCCTTGCTGATGACTGCTTAATTGAAGCTTATTTTACTGATGCCTTCACTCCACGTCTCTCTGGATAAGAGCATCCATTAAATGCCAGGAATATTTAGTGTAAATCCTAACAGACTGATCGCTCCATGATTCAGCGGTGAAACTCAGCCACTTAAACATTAGCTTGCGCTCCGAGAGATACTTGAGTGGCCGAGCCGGCCAACTCTGAAACCCTGAAACCATGCGTGCCCCTGCTGGTCGAGGAGCGAAGCCTGCCAAACTTTCTCCCCAGTGTTTCCCCCATGTTCTCCGGCTTCTTCTCAGCTTTCCCTCCGCTACAAAAAAAACAAAAACAAACAGGGGCAGCTACAGGTTCCATAGATCAACGCACAATGGTTCTAAACCATAAAAGGATGTTTGGGATTGTATTTTTTATACGGCTGCGGTTGATCGCCTGGAACATTTTAGATCGTGTTCCCAGTTAATGAATCCCAAACCTTTTATCTCGCCTATTCAGGTAGCAGCCGTGTCAGTTTTAGCCAGCAGTGGCCACTGCTTCACTGCTTAAAAAGCTAAACAAAAAGATTGTATAGAATAAATGTTAACTCATTTCGTGAAACAACTACAATGAAAGTTTGGGCTGTTGGCTGGTTATTGTGCTCTCTGCAAGCCAGTGTCTATACGCTACAGGTCATTTGTAAGGCTTAAGAAGAATGACTGTAGTGCCACTCTACGATTGTGAGTGGGCAGACGATCAGAGCGGCGACTCTCTAGCCTCTAGAAAGGTGGTTCACCAAAGTTTTTCAAACCATGGCAAAGTGAATTTTCTGTCATGCCAAGGGAACATCAGTACTACAAAGGTTATGCTATGGGACAATGGCGGACATCCACAAGCAGCAAAAAGCAGTCTGTAAAGCTGCCTTTAGTTCTTTTGAGTCTTTGAACTCTATTTAAAACAAATCTTGAAAATTGCTTCCTCTGACATTTGCTACTTCTGACTGCTGTAAAACTACCTGTAAAACTCGCAAGCCTCAAAGCGTGTTGGGTTACCATGGCAACCGGCAACTGTGAGCTGCCATGTCAGTAGCTGTGGCATGACTGCATTTAAATGGGTTTTAATGTGGAGTCTATTTAATGTTTGAAAATGTAACGTTAATGTAGTTCATGTAAATGTTGCCTCGTTTTTGTTTTGTTTTTTTAAATGTGGTGGAATGTTATTAAAACCACAATAAAAAAATGGAAAGAAACTCATCTTGGCTGCCACTAAAAACAACAAATGGTGATCAAAGATTTAATATGAATCTTTGAGGGTTAATTATAAATGTAGGTACTTGCAAATGTTAAAAGCTGAACCTAATTAGACTGAATATTACGCTTTACGATTCTGATTCAATAAGCGTATTTTCTAAAATGCTATACAACTCCAACCCTTAATATTGGGCTGATATAACCTGTCTTCCATTCTAAAAGCGGAGTCTAAAGTGGTGCAGCTCACCTCATGCAGAGCTTTGGCATCCTGCAGGTTTTGCATGCTGATTTTGAAGCCGTAAGAGTTGGCTATGCTGGGCCCTTCAATCTGAGAATTCTCTTTCTTTGGCACATTCAAAGCAGCAAACTGGTTCTGTGGAAGAGTACATAAGAAACATCTAAATGAACAAGACAACACACAGGCACATCAAATGAACGGCGAAAGGTTCAAGGGACTGACTTTATTCAGGAGGCATAATATCAGGTACATGCAACACTCTCCACGCACAGCTCTACACTGGTATTCTAAAGGCGTTTCCCTAACCAGGGTCTTTGATGGGGTGAGAGGTCTTAAAAAAAAAAAAAACAACACAAAACCAATCAACACTTGTTGTCTGACCTTCATCTGTGTGGTCAGTAGAACTCTTCTCAGTGGGTCTGCTTGGCTTCTCCTCCTCTGCTGGAGTCTCTGAGAAATGGGATCATCTGCAGCAGGAATAAGAACAGGAAGAGCAGAGACAAGTGAAGCAACAGTGAATATCAATAACAGGACTGCACGCAGAAGTTTTGACTAATTTAGAAAATATCAGCTATGATATATTCTAAATCCTGGCCCACTCTGTCAATTATACAACTTGTATTAGTTGACATTACAGATGACAGAATACTGATTACAGGCAGAACGAAGCTGCCCTTTTCTTACACTCAGATATGGGCGTGCTGCACACTGGCTCCAGATCTTCCTTGCTTCTCCGCCGCCTTCTTAAAAACGGGGTGCTGTGAAGGACGTGGGAATTAGTCCTCCCCTCTTCCCTATTACTGACACGGAGGAGTGAGGGACTAAGATTCTCCCCCAGTCCCTCCAGGGAGTTAGAGAGCCTAGCTGACGGTGATTCTGGGGAGTTTTCATTTTGCTTGTTTTCACCGAGCCTGTCTGGCCCTGAGGGGCTGGGCTGACAGGACTGCTGCCAGGGAGGCAGCTCTGGGGACTCTGGAGAAGTGGCTTTATCATCATCATCATCATCATCATCATCTTTTTCTCCACCCTCATGCTCAAAATCCACACCACCTTCATCTGAAACCGGACTCACCTCTGTGGATTTACATTGAGAGCCTGTATTCTTCATAGGAGATATGATTGAGGACAGGTTGAGCTTCTTTCTCCTTTGGGTCCTGATACTGGAGAGTCTCTCGCACAGCTCAACCTTCACTGCTGAACAGCTGGAAGCAGCTGGCTGCTCACTTCTCTCTGGGTTCCCCACCACATCCAGCCCAACCCCTTTCTTCAGCAGCCCCGTCTCTCTTCTCCCTTTTTGTAAACTCTCATACTGTTTCCTGGCTTCCAGCCACAGCTGCACACGCTCTCGGTTTGGTGGGTTTTTGCAGGGCAGAAGGATGACCTTCTTGTCACTGGCTGGGTCACGCGTGGCCTGCTCTTTACTTGCCTCAGCTCCCTGGGCTTGGGAAAATGAGGTAATAGCGGTGGCGGGGTGTGTCATGGCGGAGAAGGCCGTCTTCCAGAAATGGAGGCCCTCCAAAGACAGGTCTCCACTGAACTCTGCTAGCTCCGTAGCCAGTCTGGTACCCACCATTAACTTACGGCCGCCAACCTCCCTACAGAAAATACAGGGGGAAGCAATTAATTGACTTGTTTACACTTAATGAATTACTGCAATATATGTGTAATCAATAAAGACCTGTAGCCCTGTGGATTTTTGAGGCTGTGTGCATAGTTGAGAGTTTAAAAAAAAATCTGATAAAGATATATTGCCTCAATCCCATTTAAACTTTCTAATATTTAATAAGGGACCACTAAGAATTGTGACCATATATGCACTAGGCAGGACATTTTATAGCATATAAAGACACTTGTCAGTGCTCTCTAGGGGACACAGCGTTGGGCAAGCTACTTGGTAACTGTAAAGTGAGCTAAGCTACCAGTTACTCTCCATTAAATGAAGCTTCACTACACTAACCCTACCCCCCCAGAGAGATGTAGCAAGCTAAGCTACAGCAACATGGCAAAAGTGGCTTAACGACATTTTTTTTAAATTCTTTTTACATTGCACCAACTTCATTCCAAGTCAGTGCTATCTCAGTGATCGATAAAACGGTCAATAAGCTGTGCTCTCTGCTCTCACGGCTCCAAAACCAACCACGCTTAATTTAACTAAAAAACAGCTAGTGGTTAATTGTTGACAGGTTGCTGGCTGTTGTTTGCAGACTGCACTGACTGTTATTATTAGGAAATCACCTGGATGTCTATGGTGTAAACTCAAGCTCGCGTGTCTGTATTCCGCTGCAGCAGAGACGTCGCAGGCATCAGCCCAAGGATTGGTACGTGATGTCACCGTCATACGGAAGTGCTTCTGTAGGCTACACATACACACCCGTGTATGAATGTGGCATCACATACTGGTCCTTAGCAGTTATATTTCAGACCTCAGCAGAAAGCTCCGCTGCAGTTGAGCTTCAGAAATGCTTGGCTAAATGTAACGTGTGGACGCTACCGCACTACTTGATCAGTAAACAGCGCTACCACCATGCTACTGAGAAATGTAGTTTAACTATAACACTGCTACTTGTAGCGCCGCTACTGCCCAACACTGAGCGGACAAACCATGTAAAAGCATCACTGCTTCTAAAACATCTTTAGTAGTTCTGTACTGCAGTTTCTACAAAAGTTCTCTTTACATTCAGTGTTTCTCACTGAAACGCATTGTGTGTAGCCTTGAGGTCTAACAAACATGTTGAATGCAATTCCTCCCTTTCCCACATTTATAAAGAAGATTTTTTTTAAATTTTGAAACCTGCATTGTTTCCGTCGATGTTTACTAGCTTGCAGTGTTCTTCTTCAATGCTTTCGTTTGCGCATTGGTACATTTCTCTGCAGTACAAACTGTACATGCATGCTCATATATATGCATGTGCATGGTCATGCATGATACAATACAAAATGGGATCCCACTTTTAAAGACATGGCTCCATAACATTATTTGTGGTCAGAAAGCGGGGACCTTTAATAGCAACTTACTTATCGGCCACAGTATATGCCGACACAATGTGCTAATGTATCGCTCAGGCTCCATTCATTATATAGAAGGCTTTTCAGATACATTTTTATCTATGTACATTTAGTCAATAGTTTATTCATATGCAAGATGTCGTAAAGGTAATTACTACTTCAGCTTGTGCCGCTGGTGCATATAGCCTTACATTGGTTTCCCTGGTGCATCCGAGGGGTCGCTGCAGAAGGGCTCCTGGAAGGTGGCCTCCGACATCTCCAGGTCCAGCAGAGTGCTGAGGATCTCCTCCCGGCTCGGAGGGGACATGAGGGGCTTGAGAATGTGGGCTCCGCCTCCTGCCCCCCGCAGCAGCTGGCTTGCCCTCACCTGGGATAGTGAGCTGATGGAGCGTGGAGAGCTACTGGGTGTGGTGGATGTTAGTCCATCAATGCCCTCCAGAAGCTCCCCTGTTGGGGAGCCCTCTTGGTCGGCGAATGACGCAGAGCTTAAAGGCAAAGGTAGGACAGGGTCGAAGACGGAAAAGAGCAGCTCTTTTCTCTCACAGTGAAAGTCTTGAAAGGGGCTGAGTGTATGAGCTTTACCTAAAGAGAAGTCCCACTGTTCCCCTCTGCTCTTTCTCTTTGAGTCAAGGAACGTGAGGTGATTCGATACAGGCTCCCCGTTCTCAGGTCTATCAAAGAGGTCAGGGCTCACAGGTCTTGCTTTGTGCCAGTCAGAGCCTCTTTGTAGTTCCTCCCCAGAACCAAATAGCCTATCAAGTTTCTTCTCAAAGCCCAGTGCCTGAGCAGATACAGCTTCCTGGCTGACATCACTCAGGAACTTCACTGGTAAATTTTTATCAGTCAGGACAAACTGACTGCCGCTGTATGGGCTGGAAAACGCTGTCTGATCAATGGCATTTATATCAAAGGTATAGTTGTGCGGGAGCTCTGGTGACAAGCTGTCCTCTATGAAGTTGCAGCTATCCAGGCCTGGGTCTGACAGGAAGATGGGGCAGTCATCTGACATGTTGTCCTCCTGCTTCACTGGTACATTTGGCTGAGTGCTGCTTGCCTTGCCTTTCCTGATTCTGGGCTTTTTATCCTTGGGAGTGGTAGATTTCGGGGCCCTGGGTTTCCGAGGAGTGGTGGAGGGAGCTCTTCTGGATTTAGGTGGTTTGGTTGTGGGATCTAGTAGTGCTGTGGCCTGAGCTATGGCGGTGGAGTGGCTGTCTGTACCTACCACTTGTAGAGGAAGGGCCTGTCCCTGCTGCCTCTTCTGGAGAAGCTGCTTGAGGACAGCCAAGCCAGAGGGGGTCTCAGAGAGAGTGGGGATCTCCCCGTTCTTAGGGCCTGAGTGTGGGGAGGCTGCTGATAGTTGGGCATCTTTACTGTCTTCCAGTAAGGGTCTACCAGCCAGAGGAGGTAGAGGAGCATTGCACTCCTCCTGTGATGCCTCTGCCTTTACCACAGTGGTCTGGCAACCTTGCTGCTTCAGCTGAACTGGTGCTGAAAAACGTTGGTTGACCTGCATGATGGAAGTCTCACAGTCCTCAACCTTTGGTTCTACAGAAAGCACTACTGAGTTACAGTCTGATATACATACAGTCTGGGAACTGCCCTGGCTGTTGCGATATGTGCTCACTGTCTGCTGAAATGAAGGGACCTCTTGAGAGGACCTCTCAGAATGCGGCAACTCATCCCCTGGGAAAAGGAGCTGGGAGTGATCTTTACTTGGGTCATGGCTTTTGGGGTCCTCAGTCTTCTTTTTGCGAGACTTCTTAGGTCTTGTGGTGGTTGAAGAACTGTTGAGAGTACTTTCTGCTGTATCTTTAGCTTTCTTCCGCTGCCTTGGGGCAGCACCGCTACTTTGTCTTGATTTCTCTTTTTTGGGTTCCTCTTCCTCCAAAGGCTTAGTAGCAGTCTTGCGTACTTTCCTTTTCGTGTCTGTGGATTTCTTACGTTTGGCAATTTGACACTTATTTTGTGCTCCTTTGGTTGAAGACACTATGCGTGGCTTGTGAAAAGCAGAACTAAGACATGGGTCACTGAGTGGGTTTATCAGATGTTCTGAACTCCTGGTGTCCATAACAGGGTCACTTGGGGACCAACAACGTGGGGGTGTCGAGTCTGTAGGGCTTGGGGATCTGTCAGAGAGGTAGCCCAACTCTACCATGACATCGGTATAGTCACTGCCATGGTCATCTGCTAGTTCACAGTAACATGGCCGCGGGGGCGGTAGAGAGGGAAGAATCGGGCCTCTCTGACAGCCTTTAATCCTTTTGACCCTTTCACGCTGTCTGACCCGAGGTTTGGACGAGTTGCCAACTGTTTTCTTATTTGTGCAGTTGACCTTTGCCTTTCTTTTGGGGTGTTTTTTGGGCTTTGGCTCAGTGATGGGAAACTTGACAGCAGTGGATTCTGGCACCTTGGGCCAGAAATCCTTGGGAGGGGCCAGTTTATTGTACTGCTCTAGCTTCTCTTGCGTCAGCGACACCAGCTGCTCTTCTGCATTCACTTTGGACATCTTTACCAGCATGTTTTTCTGTCCTTTGAACCTGTTGATGATAATGTACTTGATGATGATAGGGGGTTCCTTCTTGCGGCGTTTCTGATATTTTACTTCCTGCCCACTGGGAACATTCGTGTCCTTGAGCCGTTCTTTGATGGAGGTTGGGTTTTTAGAACGAGTGGCACCTGAGTGTTCTCCATCCTCGCCGTCGTACATCATCTTCCGTTTGGCCCTCAGGGTGTACTTACTACCAGGCAGTGCTGAAGGTTTAGTACAGGTGACTTTAGCTGATAAATCTTGCAATGGGCTTAACCTATCCTCTGCTGAGTCTTTAGCTTCCTCAGAAAAAATGGAAACAGTGGTGACAGGGGGCTCTGAAAGTCTTTCTGTCGCTTCATTTACTGACCTCACCTCACTTTCTGACTCTTCCTTTGTGATTAGCTCTCCCTCGGTGATTGGCCCATCTTTAATTGGTTCAGCCTCTATCATTGGCTTATCCTCCAAAACCGGCATCTCTGTGTCTGCGGTCTCTGGACAAGCAGGTGTGACTGAGGTGATGCCAGTGCTAACCTGGCCGTCAGAGGTAGAGCTTTCAACTATGTTTAAGTTGTCCCTCTGTCCTACCATTCCCAGTCTTTTTTTATTCACTTTTAGCTTAGATCTGCGAGGCAGGCCCTGTTCTAGCTCGCTGCAGGAATCAGCCAACTTTTTGCTCCCAGATTTCTTCCTACTGAGGCAGTTGGAGAGGATGACGCTCGGGAAGAACTTGTAGTGTGCTTCCTGCTGGGCCACTATAGTCCTCTCAGTCTTATTTTCCTGATAGTCCTCGTACCTGATTTTGAGTTCACCAACATCTCCCTCCTCACTGTCCTGGCACATTTCTTCCTCCTGAGGATCAAGAAACTCATCCTCCTCCATGGGTGATGGGGATGAAGAGATGTTCCTCAGGATTGGGCTTTTACTGTCCTTCTGGGTCAGTTCCAGCTCTGTCTTAGCGGAGCAGTTTCTCAGCTCTGAGTAACAGAGAGAGAAGGTCCTGTGGTTCTGAAGAATGGACAGACAGTTTGTTTCTACATTCTTTATGCTGCCGTACTTCTTCCTGTTTTTGCTGACCTTTCCATTACCAAATGGGAAACTTTCTAGATCTGTCTTCTCCAAAGCTATGGACGTTTTCTTGTCATAGGTGTACAGAGGTCGTATGTCCTCCTTGTCTACGCAGATGGGAGACACCTCAGGGTGATTGGCTATGCAGGGGATGGGGTGTTTGACTGGCGGGATGTAGGGGATTTCTTTATTAACCTTGAACCCTGTCGAACATTCACTACTGCTGTCCTGGCTGCTCTTTGATTGAAAGTGCTTGTCAAGTGGTTGCTCCGTGTCCAGCACATGAACTGGTCTGTGCTCAGGGTGCTTGCCCTCCATAAGTATCTTAGCTGGGGACGGTGGCTCCAGGTGAACCGTCTCCCCAGAGAAAGGATTCCTTTTCCCGAGCATCTTTTCTTTGACTATGAGAGAAGACTGGGTCCTGGAGCCACTGTCCGTTAAGGATGAATCTGCATTCAACAGAAGAGAGCAAGAGGCAGTTTAATAAGAGTTACCAGCAGCAAAATAATGATTATAATCTCTAATTTTCATATGACTACTTATTTCTCTTCCAATCAATCAATCTCATTTAATTTTTTCTTCTCACTCCAGTGAATTGATGAATATTTTACTTCACATTCACTGACACAGATCGGTCACCTGTCAAACACCAAGCACTGTAGACACACTGTACAGTAGCGGGTAGGTTCATACATGAAACATGAGGTCATCCATAGCAATGACGTCAACCCCGAACTTTCAGTGCCATTTACGAGGACTTCTAGTGGTAAGATATGATCCTTTGTGAATACGGCCCCTGAAAATCAGTTCTAATTGAGAACTGGCTCCAGTGGTACTACAACTAATTAGACTGCAAACCTTTTGGTATGACAATTCCCACTGTCTATTCCCAGGTCTGACATTTAAAACAGAGGATGTTTTATATTCTTGTCCTTTATCTCTCATTTTAAGCGTTATGATGCAGCTTGTTCCTCATTGGCTGCTGTTCAAAGACAGTTCTAGTTGCACTGATGATGTGGTTGTTATGCCATTAGTTCAGTTATGAGTTGAATGATAAATAAAAACTTGCATCAATGACAACAGTAACACCTGACAAAGTTCCAACTGGGGTCGAAATGTTGTCCATTTAAATACATTTTTGGTTTGGACTCAGTGTCATATTCATATTGACATCATAGATATTTTTTCATCAATACGATAACATTCTATCAAGAGGATTTAGATTTTTTCAAAACTTTGCAAGATTTTGCCATACTGTTCAATGGAATGTGGCAACTGTCCCTTCAGTATTTTTTTGGGTGTAATTAGCCATTACAGGAAACAATGCCAGAACTTCTTTATGGCAATATTGGGTTTTTATATGATTGTTGGATCAGTACCTTAATTTGTCAGGTATTTAATTCACTGGATTAGATAAACAGTTTAATTGATACACACACACACACACACACCCACTAACAACATCATTAATTTATCAATTTCGCTCACTCCTCTTAGTAAGTGCCAAAATGTATTTAGTGCATTGCTACATTGTTTTTTTTTTAAATCTATCAATGTTAGTGTTTAGTGTCACACAAATTAGTTTAATTAGGTCTAATGGCAGTTATGGACAATGGTGGATTGGTGTCAGTCTCAACTACGGGTGGATGGTATAATCTGTATGAATGGCACACTGGTGCCATGTGCAATGCTATAGACTTGGCTACACTGTTTCTGTATAGAATGGGTTTTGTCACATTACGGTGAAAATATACTTACTTAATGGGTTTTGTCACGTTACGGTGAAAATATACTTGACTTTTATGCTAAACAAACATTTGGACTTTTGCATGCTAAATAAAGGTGGGGGACGATGAGAAGACTAAATCTGTGAGTATGAGGACTGATGGAGAACGTGCTCCTGCTCGGACACCAGCAGCACTGACACACTCATGTGAGCAGTGTAATCAGCTATTAACTCCCACCTTCACAGCTACTGCAACGTTTATCAAGAGTTAATTGATAACAATCCCAGAGTCTTGCATTATGTTAAATCACAGCTCCCTCATAATGAAATTAGATCATACAGCCTAAACCTAGTGTCAAACCAATTTGTTTTTGTGTAACTGCAGTCAGATCTGTTTTCTGATATCCTTGACGGAACATGAACCAGCAGTGGATGTAAGATAAGCCTCAAAGCAAAGTGGCATTGAAGGGCCTTCTCAGTACGTGTCAGCATGAGAAGACTCACCACTGCTCTCGTCTGCGGCCCCGTCAAGCTGGGGGATGGACAGGTTGGCGAACAGAGAGTTGTTCCCACTCCACTCCATGTCTTCGTCAGAGGACTCCGGCTGCTCATCGCTGAAGCCGTCCTCTGGCTCCTTCACACCGGGCCTGTAAACACAGGGATGACAGACGCACTGAGGAAACAATGCACGGGCCCAGCTCACTGCGGTCTGTCTGCTGGCTCGACTTCGTACTTAAGCACGAGCGCGCAGAGAATGGGGACAGTGAAACATACACTTATTTCTAATTTATCCTGATGTTTGTATTGCTTGTAACTTACATTACTCTTTCTGAAGCTAGGCTGAAGACTATACAGACTAAGTCTAAGTTTGACCCCAAATTGATCGACCCCTTAAGACGATTTACTGTAAGATTCTGCATTCTGTTGTTTGACATTAATGTTCAGAGGGGTCATGGCGTCTTACTACTTGCCCGTACAATCAAGAATCTGGCAGGTGGAAAATCGAATGGATTTCTGGCATGGCCAAAGTGTTGGTCAGCTGTCTTGAAGTTTAAGCACTCCCGCGATTCATTATCATTGGAGGGGTTGGTCGCATGCTGTGGCTGACCGTAGTTCTGACGGAAAAATAAATCTGAGCTTGGCTGCAAAACAGACCGGATCGCTTGCATCTTCCCAGAAATCTGCATTAAAACGACGAGTTAACACAACGTACAAGATTAATAAGCTCGTACTGTGTCTGCCCGGCTTTACATTGTTCTGTACAAAGATTTCTTTTTAATCTGCCTTTGATATCTTTTGTAAGTTTCATCAAGGGCTGGTTATCATTCCATTTTGTATTTTTTTTTTTTTTTTATTGGTTCCAAAACTACGCACAAGTTTCTACACAGATACCAAAACGATCCTTTTTTCAATACACTACACTACTTTATACGACATTTAACGAAAGAAACCAAATCGCTCAAATGTGTGAGCACAAGCAGCCAAGTCCTCAGACTTTGCCAAAATAAAGTATTAGATCGGCAAAACTATTATTAAAATTGTTCTGATCAACGAATAAGTAAACGAGATTGTCTTGACTACAGGTTACAATACTCAGTGCTACAAAACAAATTCTGTTGGTACAAAAAAAAAAAAGCGAGGTTTGAAAGCCAACCTTAGTCTCACCTGCACAAATTATGGCGGCAGATTTTAGCACTGTGTACGCTACTTTGTGTTCCATTTGTGCGGTTACATTCTGCCTACCGCTGTTTTCAAATTGAGCTTTTTCTGACGCAGATAATACACATACTGCAAAAGGGGAAAATGTGTATACAACTAGCCGATTGTTCTATAAAGTAAATTGTTTTGTAGATTTTTCACTCAAATAGGACGGAGACAAACTTGCCTCGGAGAGGGTGCGTTCTCAGGATGCTCGTTGTCCCACCGCTGTGACATTACCACGCTGAGCTCGGCATCTTCCTTGTCCAGCTCGGGCTCAGCCTCCTCCTCATCACTGTTGCAGTGGTAGCTCCTGGCACCGGGAAATGCCTGGGACTGGGAAGTCTGCCTAACGGGGGTCCTGCAGAAACCATCATCCTCCAGGCCTGCCAGCAAATCAATGATGGCGTGGTCTTGGCTGCTGTCTGCATAGACAACAAAAACAAAGCATTTAAAAGAAGTTACATCAATTAGCTGCAAGCAAACAACATTAAGCATAGCCCCAAATGAATCAAATACAATCAAAGCTATAAATCCACTTAAGCTTTTGAACCCTAGGCTTCTCTTGCTTGGTTTTAATGGCATTTATTTACAGGCTTTTGGCAAAGTCACCACATCTTAGCCATCGTATTTTCACGAGAAGTTGAGCTATTTAGAAAGGTTAGCAATTTTCAGTTGATTTGGTGTTTTTTCAAGCAGGAATAAAAAACAAAAAGAAAAGAAAGAGATAAAAAGGCTGCTAATAAAATGAGACATGAGAGAAAGTGTAATGAGGAAAACAAGGACAATCAGGACACAGGCAGTAAAAGGAATTAGATGGATCAGGGTAAACAAATAAGCCTCCTTATGATATAAGGAGGACTTTACAGAAATGTAAGTTTTAAATAGATTTTTAAACACAAAGGAGGAAAATAAGGTGAGCAGAGTGGAGCTGTGTGTGGACCTCGTTGACTGCCATACCTAACGAGTGCTTGGACGTCTGGGAGAGCGGGAGGAAGGTCTGACTGTTCTCCAGGAGACTCAAGATGGCCTCCTCATCAATGACGGCCTCCTCTGGGATTTTACAACTGCTCCTCATAGAGTCTGTGGGGGTGGGGGGTGGAGGGGTGGTGTATTGTTAGCACCCCTGGAACATCACACTTTACACATCAGGCGGATCTTGCAGCAGTGACACTATGGTTCTGCATGAGGTCTGTGTGTGTGTGTGTGTGTGTGTGTGTGTGTGTGTGTGGGCATAAACATAAATCTGTTTACACAGTCACATTGTGAGGACTTGCCTCCCTTATGGGGACAAAATGCAAGTCCCCATAACGTAAATCATTACATTTTAGGATGAAAACCTGGTTTAAGGTTAGAGTAAGGGCATGGTTAGGTTTAGGCTAGCGTAATGTAAGTCAAGGTAATGTCCCCGAAAGTGATGGAAACACAACGTGTGTGTGTGTGTGTGTGTGTGTGTGTGCGCGCCACTGCTGGCCCTGGCAGCCTCTATGCTCCTGCGGCAGCCTCGGCAGAGGGAGTGCCTGCAGATTAGGCTGATGCTCATCACACAGGGTCACACTTTGGACCCCTGACACAACGGCAGAAAGAAAACAAATGTCCACTTCACCACCTTTCCTGCCATCCACACAGTGAGAGAACCAGGGCAACATCAAGAGGAAGGAGACAAATGCGCTTCAATGACAAGCTCAGCCATCATTGACAATAATTGTGCGATCACGCTTCTTTCTGATTTCTAAAATATTACATCGAAGGAAGGTGACTTTCATTACAAACATCTGAAATAACCTTTTGTCAGTGCGTTCAGGAGAACGACTCCCTTCGCTTGCGTTTCCTGCCATATTGCTCTTCGGGGGGGATTTTCTTGGTAAACTCTCCAACACTATTTTCTTTTCCCAGAACTGGTTTCATGCATCCCCTGTAGCAGGTTTCCCCCCCCCTCACCTGGCTGCGAGTCCATGTGCCCCTCCACAGCGTTAGCGGGGTTACACGGCGGTCCCTCGGGGGTCAGGGGGCCAGAATGGAGAGTAAGGTCACCGGGAAAATCCACTTGGTCCTCGCCGGACGAACCTTGCGTCCTGAGCAAGGAAAGGCAGAAATTAAGACCAGTTCTGCATGATGAGAATTACTTCAGTAATTATACAACTGCCTTCTTTGACAAGGTCCTAAGGCTCAAGGATTCTGGCGAAACAAACACATCACTGTGTTATTGCAACACAGAAAATACAAACTTTGATTAATTGATAAAAAATATTCGTGCCCTAGCAGTAACTGAGCAACTCACCGGACTCAAAACAAGCACACGGTTCAACGAGATTCTTGAACTTGAGATCAAACGAATGCACCGTCCGTACTCCCATGCATTACATCTGCAAGGAAACGATGTACTAATCTTCCCATTTTCAGGGACTACGAGCGTCAGCAGCGCTGTCAGCTTGGCTGTTACCTGAATCACAAAGCAGAGGACCTTCTGGTTTCTGCCCTCGTGCAGTCATGTTTTATTAGCATCTCTTTACTGCGGGTCTTAATCAGGGGAAGTGCTCTGTTTACTCTGCGTGCATGTGTACACAGAGGTGCTGTGTGTGGTGGCTGTGGTGTGTGGAGAGCGTCTCTTGTCTGGTAAGTGTGTGTGTGTAAGAGCATATGGGAGTGTGTGCAGCTACGAGGTGTGTGGCTTGAGAGGGAATATGAATGGAAAACGGGCAGGCAGCCAACTTGAATCCCTCCAGATCGCTCTCAGCTACAAGCCGCCTATCACGCTCCCTTACCCGTGTAGCCCTACTGCATCGCTTAGCAACTCACCACTTAGTGCCTCCGAAATACTGAAATGTAGACCAGGCAGGTGGCCGCTGCTCGCAAGTGGAACACATTTCGCAGGAATGGCCATAAAAAAAAAATTTAAAAAAAAGAAATGATGAGTTCCACTTTCGGTGCTACTGCTGAACCGAGCCAAACCCTGGAAGAATGTTTCGCAGGTCGGATTTAAACAGCAGAGGCTTGAAGATTAGAGCCCTGTGCCCGAGAGGTTGCAGGTTTCAATCCCACAATGAGCAGGAGAAACCGAACATGAAAATGCCCTCAAATGCATTCTACATCCAGACAGAGACACTGCACTGGCGGAGAAGCAACCAAAAATGGATCGGCCAAACTCTATACTGCGTTTACTGAGAAGTCACAGTCACATGACTGCCCTTTAACCTCCCTTTAAATGAAGAATGAGCGACAGGCTTCTTACTCGTAATGATAAATCCGAACCTGGTAGCGAGGCTGTTAAACGAACGCTTTTTCGAAAAGGTGATGAATCGTGAAAACAGGGCTGTGAAACCAGTGGTTTTTTTTGGAGTGTTTTCCTGGCGTCTTGCTGCTATTCCAGTGTCTGAGGTTAGGATGACAGCAAGAGAGCGATTTTACTGCAGTCTCGTTGTCATTCAGAGACTTTGTTCTGGCGGGCCGCACGAGGAGAGGGCTCCGGAGAGTCAGCGTGCACGTGCCACTGTCTGGCGGTCTCTTAATTAGTCTGCTAGCGAACGATTTTAGAGGCGACGAGGGAGGGAGCCTGGGCAGCGGTGGGAGATTACTGCGGTGATTAACACATTTCCCTACCAAGCCACGCCCCCCCCGCTGCCTTTACTGGCTCTGCTTTGCTGTGAGTTTGAATGATGGGGCAGATGAAGGATGAAAAAGAGAAAAGGAAAGATAACCTTCTACTGGATATCATTGCACTGAGGTCTCAGAAGGTCTTGTTGAGCCCCACCCCCCCATGTATTAACACAAATCTGTTTTAATATCTGATGAAATGTTTCTACTGAATGAAATGAGCAACTCTAGTGCTTATAATGTTGCATTTTGGATTGGAAACACATTTAAATTAAAAGGTTAAGATTTTTTTTTTTCCTGTCAAGGCAAGTATAATGTATCTTTTCACATGTCCCTCCTAGGAACACAGACACAGTGCCCCAGCCATATACATGTCAGAGAGCGCAGGGTTTAAATGAAGACAAGATGTTGGGGAAAAATGCATAATAGGTTAGAGACATATTTGATTCACATATGTATTGCCTCAATGCAACATTATGCAGTTGGGCTGTTAAGACTAGAGGTCGACCGATATATCGGTTGGCCGATATATCGGGCCGATATTTGTCATTTTTTAATACATCGGCATCGGCCGATATCCGCGTTCAGTAGGGCCGATTTAAAGTCAGGCACTTCCGCGGGCAGCAGTGTTATTGGTGCAGTGGAACGGCCGCTGCTGGCGCATGTGAAGGACCCCAAGCCAAAACATTTGGAAGACAACAGTCCTGGGAATGTTGCTGGCTGCTAGTGTGTTTGCAGCACTACTATTATTATTTATTTCTTATATAATTTTTTTTTTCAGTTTAATTTATTTTTATTTATAAAGTTTATTTTATTTAAAGATATAATTAAGTTTACATTTATGTTCCAACAAACTTGAATTTGATAAATGCTCTAAAATGTTTATGTAAATGAATAAGTTTATATGTATGTATATTACCTGTTTTATATATTTAATACTTTGTCAGTTTATTGATTTGTTTGGTTAACTTTGGATAAATATTTTATTGTAATACCTTCGAGTTTCAAGTCAGTGTTCAATAAATAATTAAGTTCACAAATGTTGTGCATCCACTTATTATTATGTGACATTTTATCATACAAATGAAGGGGAAAACTTCAAAATATTGGCCCAAAAAAATCGGCAGCACATATCGGCCATCGGCTGACCCTGACCTCTAAATATCGGCATCGGCTATAGAAAAACCCATATCGGTCGATCTCTAGTTAAGACTACACCATGTTCAATGAAGTGACATGACATGTATTATGATAAAGATGATGCTTTTGTCATCTACTAATACTCACTGGCAATAATGGACCACGGGACACGAGGGGGGGGGGGGGGGGGGGGGTTAAATACCCAAAAAATTCAGGGAGCCCTGGGGCTCGGAAGCATGTTCTTCCCCCCTCTTTCCCTCAAGTTTTTCCCCTTTCATTTT
>CM022481.1:1518370-1538733 GCA_011952105.1 Coreoperca whiteheadi
TGTTTTGAGGGGGGGGTATGAGGGGGAGAAGGGGGGGGGGGGGGGGGGGGGGGGGGGGGGGGGGGGGGGGGGGGGGGGGGGGGGTGTTAAATACTCAAACAGTTCAGTGAGCCCTGGTGCTCGGAAGCATGTGCTTCACCGCTCTTTCAGTCAAGTTTTTCCCCTTTCATTTGTCCTCCGTCTGTATGCTCAAATGCAACCGTCACACAGTGGTTGTTCTCACCCAATAACTGTTCTTGTTTTGCTGTTTTTATACCCAAATGGTACATTGTTGAGCTGAGGGTGATACCTTTTTTGATTGTTGTTTGATCAGTAAACCTTACATCTTTAAAAAAAACAAAAAAAAAAAACTGGGGAAACATACCCCCCCCCACCCAAAAAAAAAAAATACATAATCCATGCAGTAGAGGGTTAAGAGAACTATTAAAGTTTGTGTGACAGAGAAAGATTGAAAACAAGTGGAAAGTTCCACTCGAGGCTGCAGCGCCCAGTGAGACCTTGAGAGTGCAACAGCAGCGGTGCATAATAGAGAATACAGATAATACAGAAAAGCCAATAGCAAGGAAGCGACTGAGCGTGAGAATTAACAGAGAGAGTGACTGCGACAGCCAGGCAGTGGGAGAGTTGAGAGCCGCCAGCCAACTCCGTGTGTTTCCGTCTCTCGAGCCCTGCTCGACACCCAAATCCCCCCTGCTCCCCCGTCTGATACCAGAGGTTAGTGAATAGAAGCCATCTGGATCTGATGCACAGGCACGCACGGCTGCCGAGCCAACTGTACTTTTATTTACAACAGGAAATACTTTCTGCCTGTATACTGGGAGGGAGGGAGGGGTGTGTAACCTCGTCGACATCATTTCGCTCCCTCCTTCCCCCTTTCTCCACACTACGCCCGTTCTGTCTCCGCCCCCCTCGCTACATCTGTTCTGACTTCACTTTCTCCAGCTCTCCTTCCCATGTCTTCCAACCCCTGCGTTCACTCCCTCCCTCCCTCCCTCCGTGCCCCGGGAGGGAAGAGGAGGCGGACGAAAGCCACTGACATGAAGCCGAGAGGCCCGGGGAAACTGACGACTGGCAACGGCTTCATTTCAGTTCAATACAAAGAACCGAAAATGAAGGAAACTCGCGATGAATGTGTTCTGAGACTGTGGGAAACGTGTCTCACCGAACCGGAAGCGTCTTGTGCTGTACTTTCAAACCGTGTTTCTCTCTTCCATTAATCCCAGCTTCTTGGCCCTTCCTCAGGGAAACGGGACAACTGTCAGCACGCCAACAGATCAGAGGAAGGACGAGGAACTTACACGTCAAACTCATTCTCCTTCAGAATCTCCTTGAATCTCTTCAGGAAGATCTTCTCGCTCTCCGTTGACGTGACAAGCCCACGATCTGGAAAACAATTTCAACAGTGCGGTCATCATTCCTGGAAACTGGACCTCAAATTCTTAGCTACAATTAAAGCATTTGGGTCAGTAATTGCTGTTAAGTATGCCACTAGTGGCTGGGTATTTTGGCTGTTAGTGGCGTTATATTGCTTAATCACAACAATGAAACAGGACTGGGTTTGAAATCTACATACCAAGACTGAACAGAATCTTTCCAAGCGTGCCATATTTTCTGCACAAACTGTAATGTTTACGAGACCTGGACATTTTCATATCTTCTCTCTGCACTTTCCAGACCTGGGAAGCCTGTGTACTTGAACCAACACATTTCGTCACAACGTAGCAGATTGCCCTGTGATTATTTACCACCCTGTTTCCATTAAAGTCCCCAGTGTGTGGGAACAGACTAGAACGTTCTAATCCAAGTTCTTGTTGGTGGTGAGAAGACGAGGTCGCGTCACCAGTCACACAGACCTTTCTAAGAATGACGATACTCTGACTTGTGCAGATAATGGAAAAGTCAAAAACGCTCTCTTCCACTGGAATAGGGGGCAGCAACAAAACTAAGACAGATGTCATAACTAGCCAACACGGAGCTGAACATGACGCAACATTACAGTTAACGTATAACATATTACATATAGCTCCACACTGAAAGCAGAAAGGCTGGCGCCACTGAAATGAGAAGATTTACAATTTCTCACAATTTAGGTCTTTCCCCCTGTTAGTACTGGGCTCATTTCTAACAGTTATGGATAACACTGTGCTCACCGAAGTAATTGCTGAGATCGGAGGACACAAAGACATCGCTAACAATGAGGTCCAATCGGGCAACAAACACATGTGGTCAGAGCATCACACAGGTTTCAAACAAACCAAGAGTTGAGCCAGATTATCAAAACCACTTTATTTGGAGGTAAAGCTGAAAGTAAGCGCACCTGAGATGCCTTATAGCGCAAGAAAACAGCTGAAAGCCCTGTACTGTACGCTATGTACAGTCCTTATGTACCATGTACTAGTGGTGTAACGGATCACAAAACTCACGGTTCGGATCACGAGTCACGGTTCGGATCGTTTTTCGGAACAGAAAAAAGGGGGGAGGATACAATGTGCTCCATTTATTACATGAAAACTTACAGCGAGGAACTTTTGGTGTCTACATACCGTTACACATGACATGAAACTCAGCATCGAGTTTAAAATAACGCAGTTCCTTAAAAAGCAATATCAGCAGAAAAATGCTCTTTCACTCTGTGATCGCTAAACAATTTAGATTAATCCCCTGGTTAAAAAAAAACCAAAAAAAAAAACCTGATTAATCTGCGGGTCACATGCGTGCCAAACTGTGGGTCATGATCCATACGGATCACGGATCAACTGCGATCCGTTACACCCCTACCCACTACTGAGCGACGCTATATGCACTCGGTCAAAGTTTGAACCAGGAAGCTGGTTTGTAAACTGTGATGGGTGTTTACAATGGAGAGTTTGGGTGATCATTTTACCATTTAGTTTTCTCTTTGATGAGGAAACCTCCATTGTCCTATCTGAATATACACACACAACATGCACGTGTGAAGTCTCCTATAGTACGAAATACACATGTATACTGTATTAAGCTAGAAAGGAGCGCCGGGTTAAGGGGAGTGGTGCCCCCTGAATATAATCTCTACATTCCATCCAGAACCACTGTTGTACAGCCTTCATTACTACATTTCTTCTTCTTCTGAATTCTTTTGAGCAATGCTGCCATAACAATCCAGAATAATTTTTCAAAATGATAAGGTGATAGTCTATATTTTTCTTATAGTCAACAAATCCCATTAAAAAGACCCAAAACCACACTGAGCGTCTCCTGACAAGTACTGTGTGACTATCCCAGCCTGATGGATCTCCTTCCTGGGCCTCCGAGCTCCACGGTCGTCCAAAAACTATTAAAAACACATCAGTGAGCCTCACCGTTGTTCCTTCATCACCATGAACACACACACTGCAGTTTATTCTGACTCAGTCCCACACACACACCGCCCTGCTGCCCCAAACACTCCGAGCACTCGGTGTGTATTAATGCACAGCTGAAAATAGTCCCCAACAAATGCCGTATTCCCTCTTGTTTGAGTAGACTTCGCTAAAAACTACAGTGCCCAGCTGGTTTAGGTAATCATTTGACTATTAGTAAAACATATACTGTATTTGTGACCAAAGACTTAGGTCTTCAGTAGGAACAACTTGGGCTTGGGGAAGTCAGAAAATAATGAGACACGAACTAACATATTGTTGGATGTTGGGTTTTTTTAATGAATTTGTTTGACAAAAATATCAAATATTGCTTGCCTTATCCTTTCAATTAAAAGCTATCGTGTCGGTTGCTTTACTATCTAATGACAACGTTTCTGATAGCAGACTTTGAAAGTAGGTCAGTACCAGGTCAGTTTGGGCCCAAAATGCTAGAGTTTCTTGTGCTACTACAGTCCGCGCCGTTAGTATTTGGACAGTGACACCATTTTTGTAATTTTGGCTCTGTACAGCACCGCAATGGATTTGAAACGAAACAATTAGTATGCACTGTGAGTTAAATTACTGACATTTATATTTGTAGTTCACCCATCGGTTCAATTGGCTGTTCAGCTGTTCCTAGGACAAGTGTGTGCTATTACATTGTTGGTATCAGCTGATAAAAAGGCATAGAAACCAAACAATTCTGTGCGCATTTCCTATTGCTCACATCTGTGGGTCGATTCATTTGGCAAATGAAGGCACTGAAAAAATGAGTTTTTGATAAAAACATCTCTACTCTGTACTGCACTGTAGTGTAGAAATACACAACGGCTCACATCTGTGAGCAATAGGAAATGGCCTGGTAGACCCCGGAAGACTACTGCAGGGGATGACAGAAGAATCCTTTCCCTCATGAAGAAAAACCCTTCTCAACTGTCAGCCACATCAGGAAGCTGTGGCATATCTGTGTCCAAAACCGCGATAAGGAGAAGACTTTGCCAGAATAACTACAGAGGGTTGCAAACCACTAATAAAACTGAAGAACTGAAAAGGCCAGGTTCCAATGTGCCAAGTATTATCTCAAAAACCTGCAGAGTTCTGGAACAAGATCTTGTGGACCGATGAGACACAGATAAACCTCTACCAGAGTAGTGGAAAAAGGATCAGCCCTTCCTCCAACGCATACCCCGTCGTCTGTAAAGATGGTGGAGGTAATGTTAGGGCGGGGGCATGTATGGTTGTCTCCTATTTGTTGATGAATCCTGCCCGCTCGGGTTCAACCCAGCGCCTCAAATTGAATCGCCCGCCGCAGCAAGGACCCAAAACACGCCGCCAAAGCGACCAAAGACTTCTTCAAGCCCGAAAAGTGGAATGTTCTTGAATGGCAAAGTCAATCACCTGACCTGAATCCAATACAGCATGCATTCAATTTGCATTTGCAAAAGCCAAAAAGCTCCAGAAACAGGAGGTGAAGACAGCTGCAGTAGAGGCCTGGCAGACCATCACCAGGGAAGAAACCCAGTGTCTGGGGATGTCTCTGGGTTCCAGACTTCATTGACTGCAAAGGATTTGCAACCAAGTATTAAATATGACTTTATTCAATATCATGTTCATTTGTCCAATTCCTTTAGGTACCCTGACATGTGGGCCAATAACTTTAAATTGAAGCTGAAAGTCTGCACTAAAAGCACCATACTAATTGTTTTATTAGAAATCCATTGTGGTGGTGTACAGAGCCAAAACAACAAAAATGGTGTCACTGTCCAAATACTTATGGAGCTGACTATGTTCAGATCAGTTTGCTATTAATGTGTGGGGGATCCACCGTGGATCTGCTCACCTTGTGACTCAGGAGTTTCTATCTGGGAGGCCTGGTTCTTCTCTCTCCTCCTCTGCTTCTCGTCCTCCCAGATGGCCTGCAGGCCAGGGTTCCTGCCAATCTGATCTGGACACACAGGAGAGTCAGCACAGTGTGTCAGCCAACAATCCCATTGCACTTTATTATTGTCTGTATCAAGAGTTTTTAAACCTACAACAGAGACTTTCCCGGTTTTTATGTCAAGCAGAACTGACGAATCAAAGCAACGCCAGCCTAAACCATAAAATTCAACCCATTCATACTGTAGTTCCATTTTCAACAGTGCAGTTTTTCTACAATGTTAGAGAGCAGATGGAAAAGTATGAGTCAGAACAAAAGCACTGCCTGCCCTGGAGTGGCCTCCCCTTTCCTTTCTTCACTCTAAGACATTATGCTTGTTGTGGTTTATGCTTCTGCGTCCAGCCCGATCTAAATCATAAGGACTCGCTGCATACTTACAGCCTCCATGCAAGTACTGTCTTTAACGCACACACAAAAACATTCTGCAAAACTGGCTCTGCTGGGGTAAACCCGAGGCCCTCCTCTTCACAAGGACGTGTGTACTGAAGTGCCCTTTTCAAAGCCGCGCCAAAGCACTGCTGGAGAAATGTTTGACTTTAATACCAAGAAACCATGTGTGTCAGCAGTCAACTGCACCCTCGTGTTCACCAGCACAGCCCGTCTGTGATTGGCTTCGACTGAAGGGATAGAAAAGGCAAAAGATCCAAAAACCTGTGACTCCAGCTATGCCTTAGAACTTGCCGTTTGTTTAAAAGCTTGGTTCAGTTTGACACTGTGGACAAAGAGGAATTTCCCCCCCCCGAAGCCAGAAAAAAGGACACATCTTTGAAATCCCAGTTAGGGATATAGAGATAGCCAAAAATATGGGTGTATTTTAAAAAAAAACATGCCTAGTTTAGCTTTGTCATCAGCATGTGGTGACTTCAATTCCTCTTCTGATCGTTTTTTTCACCATGGCAAGTTCAAGGATGGGCTTTCTCTTTCCCTCACAGTCTAAAACAAAACAAATCCAGATGTATAAAACCTTTAAATATCAAAAACAGCAACAACGAGGCCAAAGACACTGCCTCTACTGGTGGAGACGGGGGCAGCAGGTGGGGATGTTGTCCTGAGTGATCTTACTTTCAATTTCCAGGCGGTTGAGGATGTCAACAGCCACAGCGTCAACCTCCAGCTCACAGGTGCTCTGCTTCTCCACCTCATCCAGGACTAGGGAGCTGAAGGTGGACAGAAAGACCAGGGAATTCATAAAAAGGGAGGTATTAAAATGCTCCAAGAGGTAGCATTCTTGCCTACGGTAAATTCTGTCGTCCTTCTGGCTAAAAATTCATTTTTGATGTACGAAGACAAGAAAGTTGATCTTTTGTCGACTTTCGTATTTTGTCAGGCACCATCTTAAGAGACAAGGGAAGATAAATTATCATGTGAGAAAATGGAGCAAATTAAGGCCATAATCTTTTTGTTTTTGTATATTTTTTTATTCTTTCTTTAGGGGTGCAGGGTGTGTCAGTTGTATGTGTTGTGTATTGTCTTTGTAATTAAAGGATTATTCTATTAATAAAAAATACACAAAAAAACCCCACACATTTAAAAAACTAAAAATGCTTAAAAAAAAAAAAAAAAAAGCAAACTATTTAGATTAATGAGACAGGAGGATTTCTTCCAACATGAGAATAAAAATTTAACAAAACTTATGGGGTATTTAAAAGAAATAGCAGGTTACTAGTCATTTGGGTGACAAAATATTTCATGGATTCAACCTGGATTATACATTTTAATTGAATCCGTTAGACAAAGAGAGAGATGGGGCAGAGACAAACTATGAAAAGAGAAAGCGGAATGAATGAAAACCCTGTATTCAGCTTTTACTGGCAGGGCATTCACTTACAGGGAGTGCTAACGCGGCCGAGGCTGTGCAGGTCGGACTCACCAGGGTATGGCATTCTCCTCCCAGCGGACAAACGTGCCCCCCAGGGTGCTGTCGTTGAGCTTGGAGGTGCAGGGGCTCTTCCAGGGGCTGATGCTGGGACGGCTGCTGGGGGTTTGCCTGTCCGAGACCGCCGCCGCCGCCTCTTCTGCAAAACACACACATGTACGTGGCGATGAATGTAAGCTCTGAAAGGAAATATTTGACATTCGATTCTTGATCTTGAAAACAGTGTGGACAGTCTAATGCAACAGGTTATCCAAACCACTTCAATTGGAGGAAAACCAAAAGGTGAGCACACGTGAAATGCGTGAGAACAAACCCTGGTCGAAATCTAGTATACGGGTGGACTGCGCACGTACGGTCAACGTGCTGTGTTGCTGCCAAATAGTTACGCGGGAGTGCTGACCGATAAATCTGGTCCTCATCGTCATCGCGACATGAACACACGCGATAAACACAAATCGCAAAAGACTGCCTGCCTGCCTGGAGGACGACGACGACGCTCGTCGCTGTAAGTGCAATACAAGCGAGTAAAAAGCCGACGCCCCTGTCCAACAAGCATGAACACGTCAACATGTAGAGTGCGATGTTTTATTCGGCTCTGTCCGTTTAACACGAGCATAGCACGCTAGCTCGGCTAATAGCGAAGTTTGACAAACAAGCCGTCTGTATGTAGTCTAACTTTAAATCTTAGTTAAACCTTAGTATACTTCAATATTTTATTTATTGTTAAGTCATGTCGTCGTCACAATATTGAACTAAGTTATCGCACTTCGCAGATTTTCCTCATATCGTATAGGCCTGGTGTCTATAATGGGAATTCCTGGATGTTAAATCTGCCATTTTCTGTAGTGGTCTCAGTAATATTAATTCATAACTGTACTGAAGTAGAATATCCCATGACATGGTTCAGATACGTTAGAGCTAAAAAATAAAAAAAAATTAAAAAAAATCTAAATGCAGCTGCAAGAACCAAACTTTCCACTCAAATGTTAAGCTGTTTGATTTGAAAGAGAACTTCTAATTCCAACTATTCTAATTATCTATTAGCTCCCCCTGTGCTTCATTTGTTTCTTGTAACGACGGGCTGCCGTTACTAGACCTCTAGTTCTGAGTACATTTGGTTGCTAGATGAAAGGGATATATTAGTACACAGGTGAAATGAACACACGTGGTATTTTAAGTGTATTTAATAATGAGTACAATGCCATTATTAATGATGGCCAGACCTGGGAAAAATAAGATAATAATCCTTGAAACAATGCAGTAAACTAGGCTAGCATAGGTCGGAACAATAAGACACCCATGTTCCCATCATTTTGTCACGTGGGTCATTTCAGGGATACATTGTGCTTGTAGTTTGGATGCTTGAACTGTTTTGGAGGCGAGTGTTCAAGCCGTGTAGAGGACTTCAAAGCACATTAAGGCTTCTATTCATCTTAAACTGGCCCATTTTACCCGTCCAGCCCCTTTAATCATTCTTCCACTTGATCCCAGATTAAGAACTTGCTTTCAAGTTTGAGCTCGAGGGGAGAAGAAAATGTAAACAGGTGTACCTCTTATTGGGGTATTTTAGTTTCTTTGTTGTACGCTGCACTGGGGCCCTCATTCCATTGATTGCGTCAGGGTAGAGGTGGGTCAAACATTAGAAGCCTGCTTTTGTCAGAGGAGAGTCAAGCGTGAGGATTTTGATTAAAATAAAAAGTGTGGAAAGTTCTGGCCTGAATTTCCTGTCCTCATTAATGCGCTCACTGCTGGGCTGGCTAGTCTCTGGGAGGTGTGGGGACAGAGGTCTGTTCAGGAATGATGAGCGGGGGCACTGGTCTGAGATTGGGACTAAGCTGGGATCAAACAGTTTGCGGTCAGGGATTTAGACTCCATCAGGAGGAAGTAGAGCTGGGCTTGAGAGGTTCACCGAAGATCTGAGGAGGACACCCTCAGTCTGTGAGGCCCAGCGAGTGCTGGGGTCTCTGCCTGAAGAGCAAACCCTGTGTTCCCACTTTTGAAGAGTCAGTACACACTTGAAGCATGTGAACGCACAGATATCAAATGGCTAATGAAGAACAGGCCCATTCAGAAGTCACAGTAGTTACTAAACGGTAAAAGGGACATCAGGAAGAAGAGAATCTACTATATATCTACTCCATATTCTTCAAACTGGTGGGAATGGTGCAAATTTCATCTGCTGGCTAAGCACAAGCAACATGAAGGATCTCCTGCCCAACCTGAGAACTGAAGGAGTGTGGCAGGATCAGATGCACTGTCCCTACGGCAGCTGTTTTGCAGCGTCACAGTTCCTTTAAGTGAGACTCCATAACGTTTGCTGAACAGCAGCTACTCTGGCCATGAGTGACAGTTACTGGATAATGGCCTATTAAGCTTCACTTCATTTCCCAAGATTCTCTTGAGTCAGCTGCTTTAAAAGACATCATTATTAGGCAACCTAAGGGAGAGCAGGGGGAAAGGGACAAACACCGAGAGGGGTCTGCCTGCAGGTCTCTTCTGTGGAGACGCTTCCGGTGCAGGCTCCACTCACAGGACAGGAAATACACAAAATCTTCTTCTTCTTTTTTTTTCGTCCCCCAAAAGGAAGAAACTTACGGCATTCTCAGGTTGTTTCTTCTACACTATGTCTCGTGACAAGGGTATCCGACGGATTTGAAATATTCAAAAAAGTCTGAATGCATGGCTCTTGCATATGTTCGGCCTCAAAATAGATATAGATATATATATATATATCTATATATCTCACTACATTCTGCTTCATATACAATGTTTTTGTAAGGACTTGGGCAAGGGTCTTGGTCTGCATTTGTTTGACGATGTTGTATGGGACGCTCAGGTTGGTTATTAGAAGATAAAAGGATAAAAAAGATTTAAAGTTTCTCCATCATTCAGGCCGTTCGCTGTGGATGAAAAGGTCTACTGAAATCAGCTGTTTGGCGGCTGTATGAATTAATCTTATTTGAATTGAGGTTGATGTACTTTGACCATAACATTCGTAGCAGTTTCTGTCTTTTGTAGACGCATCATTCCAGATACATACACACACACACGTATATAATTCATGAGAGAAGGAATGCAATATATTATATTTTATGTGAACAGAGGTTATGATAGGCCTACTGTTGGTGCAGCAATTATAGGAAGACAACCTTTTCTCTCGCTCTTTTCCATAGGACAGAGTGGGGGCCAGGATTGTACATGACTTCAAAAATGCAGCAGAATGGGTTAAAGCAAACCAGCATGTGTTTTCAGCCCGGGTGGAGTTGCCAGATGCACTGAAGTTGGGGGGGGTGGGGTGGACTGGCAGAGGCTGCACAGCTGTATGGACAGCTTTGGGCTGAGGAAACAAGTGAGGGCCTGAACGAACACGAACCAATCTTGGAGCCATTCACGTTCGTATTTTACAACACTGAGGACGTGGAAGTTTTGTGAAGATTTGGCGTACTGTGAATACAAGTAGACAAAAGTTCCACACTTGTTTTAAAGATGCTATAAATCAACATTTTTTGAAATGAACAATGAATCAAATGATTATCTGTAATATGCACATAGTGACAAACCCGTAGAAAATCAGCACCTCGGCAGTTCCCGCCAGCTTCTTTTAGCTCACTGTTTTGGGATTACGCATTGCAACCAACTTCAATATTTTAGTTACCTCTTCCTGCTCTCAGTATAAACTAGTTTCCAGCCACGCCAAGCAGCTGATTTTAGCAGGAAAAAGGCTCTGATAAATCAACTGTCCGCTAACCTGCCCAGCAACGAAGGGCAGAAAGACTGAAGTTAATGGCCAGTCAGTCTACATCCATGGCGGACTTTTTAGCAGCTGAAGAGCCAGATAATTTCCCTAGGGGAGTTGGTGGAGACAAAAAACTGGGTAAAATATGAGTGAATATTGGTCTAGGTTGCCATTAAACCCAACCCCGATGAATACTAATGCTGGTCTGTGTCTGCTGGAAGTGTAAATGCAACCGACTGCTCACCAGTAACAGAGAGACAGTAACCAAGAGCATGCCCTTACCGTTTGTTGTGATTTGAAAAAAAGAGAGTTGAAAATGTCTTTTTATAAAGCTGGGTAAAACGTTGCTAAAATAAGACAACATCAGCCTGACAAGTGCTCCCATTTTTTAAGCCTCATGAGTGTTTCAAGGTAAAAACCTGAGGAGGCACTAGGTGTTGTCACTCTGCAGGGCTGACCGAGCGCCAAAGGAGCTCAGGCAAACACAAGAGAGGCAGACAGCCTTGAGAGTGCAAAGTGCCTGCTACGCCGCCCAATCTCTGCTCGCTTGTCCTTGCTCTGTCCTCACACCTTCGGATCCGGCTTCTGTTTTATAGAACAATCTCCAACAATTCTGTAGAGGCTTCCTGGGTGATTTTCAGGACGCAGTGTGCTTCCAGCAGATTTACAATAGATAGAGAAATGCAGAGAGAGAGCTTTCAGGAGACAATAGAGGCATCCTGAGGCTGAGGTGAGCTCAGGACTAATTCGATATGACACAAGGCATGGCGGCCTCCCCTGGCCTGCTCTCCATCCCTGCTGAGCCGGGGGGCAATGCAGCGAGCAGGAGGAAACCTGGCTACGCCCACATTGTCCAGCAGAGGCATAAAACAGCAGAAGTAGCAGGCAGGGGGTGAGGGATTCAGTTGATGTGTTTGGTTTATCACCTGATTTTAAAATTAGATTACCCTTCCTTTAAAAGACAACAATAAAGCAAGAAAATAGGAAGCGCTGCTGGAATGGGAAGAGAGCTGCGTATCCCAAAACATCTGGAAAACAGGAAAAGAAGACACCTGGCAAAAAGGAAGAAAAACAAAATCCCTGTTCCTGACTTAAAGGGATGAGTTGTGAGCGGTTACCTTTCTTCTGGCCCCTGCGGAACTTGACAGCCCCCAAGTTAACCAGGTTCATGCCGTACAGGTTGTAGTCTATGAAGAGCTGCAGCAGGTAGGGGATGTGGCCCTCGTGGGGCTGGTAACTCTTGTTCATCACCGCCCCGCTTTGTAACAGCTCACACACCCTGCAACAAACACAGGTTATTCCATATTAAAAGATCTCTGCCACTTGGGGGAGAGAGGGAAGACACACGTGCTGATTAGCGGTAATTGCGCACATTTCGAAGTCGTTTTCCCTCAGCTGCACGACAACAGGTTGTTTTTGGTGTAGCCGAGACGGTGGGGATTTGAAGCCGATTAGCTTCTCCCATTGAAATCAAGCGGCTTTCACTGTGACATGTTTGGTTGTAAGTCTGCAAGCTGGTAGCAGCTGGGGAAGGTTCAACTTTATGCAAATGTGGTCTGACGCGTGCGACTACAACCCGTCCTGCTCAATTGGATTGTTTTGCAGTCAACGACGTAACCTCAACAAGCTCCTGGGACACGCCACCCGGGAAGCAAACGGCTTCGTTGTGCTCCGGTAGAACTGCAATGCGAGAAGCTAATTGTCCAGCGGAGTACACATGGGAGTTTGAAAATGAGGTGTTGACTGGCATTCGGACAGGAAAAAGATCCCTGCGTTGTCCTGGGAAGCCCAGTCTGAGCAGCACATCCGTGAGTATGAAGGTTTATTAGAAACCAAAACACTGCACTCTCATAATCTGAGGCCGGCTTTTCCTCCCTGGAAAGTTACCACGGTGACAACGATTTCAGTTTCCATGGCGACAATCGAGTCGAGGTGATAGAGGTAGGAATCCGGATGCGTCACATATTTGACTGGGCACGGCGGCGCCTTGCCGGATGACGCTGTAATGTGTTCCGGCGAAAGCGGAGCCCGCTGTGTAGGCACTGAACTGCCTCGTTCAAATAAATGAGAGGCTTGGGACTTAGGCTGCATTCAGACCGACTTGAGCCAATCGGGGGTCAATCGAATACATGAAAAAACACAAATTCCTGACAGAATACTTTGTAGCACGAACTCTGTATTTCTAGTTCAAAAAGATTAAAATTGTTGCCGCCGTGATAACTAAAACCCTGTCGGTACTATAAACTGTTGTGCAGGGCTTTGGCGTCCGATAAGCCTTTATGAGCATTCATCTGTTACCCCGACTGGAATTCCTGCATCGTGTTGCATTATGTCTCAGTGGTGCCTTAAACACCACGCACCCACCATCAAAGCCCCCTGCCTGGTAAACGCCCACATCTTTCAAACTACACTAAACTTTTAAACGCAAGATTTCTGTACAAAATGTGTAGCGTCCGAGCCTCAGCTGACACAAGCAAGAATCCCGGCAGTAATTTACTCCGACTTGACAAAGCTGAACTTGTTTTTATTTGTCATGCGCTTTATGTAAAAAGGCCCTTAGAATAAGAAAGCTCCTCCGAGCCCCAAAAGAGTTTTTTGACATTCAAAATCGGGTTTTAAAAACTTTAAAATATATATCAAAAGGTAATCCTTTCATTTCAACCTATGTTGAGTGTCCACGCAGAAATAGGACAGCCTGTTTTCCAGAACCATCCTCAGCACACAGAAATCCTTGCGTTTACAGTATTTGCTTGGTAGATAAAGATGAATGGGGAGCAGCTCGCTGTGCGGATGTTTAAGCTCAGTCCTGAAGTCATGCTTGCCCTTTAAAGGTCAGAGCGCCGTGCTGACTGACTGACTGACTGACTGCTCAGAGACGAGGGGCTGAGGAGGGATGCAGGAAAAGCCAAACCCACCACCTAATTCTCTTCTTTTTCTTCCTCCCTCTACCCTCTCTCCCCCTTCATTGGTCAATTCTTTTCTTTACGTTGGTCCCTTGTTCTTTCTCTTCCTCAGTCTGTATTACAGCATGCCTTTTGCCTTTCTTCTCGTTCTATCTCGTCCTCTCCTCAAGCCTCCTCCTGTCCCCTCTCCCTCCGTGTGAATCACTGGCTCTCTGCCAGGTACCAATTCGCTCGCTCCACTCAGTGCCACCGCTGGCGCTGATCGCGTCGGCGCCTTCCTGTGCGCTCCCATGCACACATGCACGCACTCAACCAATCGATCTGTACAACTGAACGCACGGCCATCGATTCCAGTTTAGTGAGCTGGCGGAGTCATGCCTGGCATTCAGTAACAGCAAACAACTGGAGCTCGGGATGATCCCTATTCACATTAAACTGCATCGACCCGCGGTAACCTTACCTTTTGACCATCTGGGGATTGTATAGGTAGATCTTCATGAAGTGCTTCTCCTTAGCGTGGTAGCCGTAGAAAGGCCTGTAAGACAGGAAAATGTCTGCATGTAAAGCTGCAGCATTCATTTGCAAGGATTCATGTTTCACACTGCTAATTGGAGCAAATGTCGCCGTCGTCAGCTCCGTGTTGGTGTTGGTAAGACCAGAAATCAAGAGTCACTCACATTCCAGAGACCAGCACCACCTTGAAGACGTGCTGGGTGCTGGAGGCGGGGTTTCCCATGGCAACGTTGAGGGCCCTGTCGATGCTGAAGGCCACCTGCCGCAGGTGGCGCTCTGGCTGTTGGCCGTAGCCATCGTATGGTATGTAGATGTAGGGGAACACGCCATGGAGGTGGAGACACGTTTTCTGGCCTGAAACACAACAACAACAACTCCATTGAACATCAGGCTTACAATTTCATCTAGTTTATCTTAGTCCCACCGTGTTTAAAACATTTTGTACCGCTGCTCTCAAATCCATCGGCATCAAAATTGTGTTCCCATTTGCAGCAAACGTATGCTCCGAAAGGGGCTTCCCAAAAGCCTTCACATGGTTGCCTAAGGGTGCGTTCACACCTGCCTCATTTAGTTCGTTTGAATTGTACCAGAGGTCGTTTGCCCCTTTGGTGCTGTCCGTTTGGTCAGGTGTGAAAGCAGCAGTCGTACTCGCGTGCGCACCAGAAGCGGACCAAACAAGCGTCCCGAGACCTCCTTGTTTGCCCTCGGTTCGGACCAAATGAACCCAACTAGAGGTGTGAAGGCACCCTAAATCACACACACTGTTGTCTATTCAGAAAATACCGAAACTAAATACGCTTTAGTCCAGGCAGCACAAAGAAAAACACCCTTTATTTCAACACAGTGCATCACATCATGGGTTCAAACTTCATTCAGTGGTGATCCTGAAAATATAATTAACAAAATATTTTTGTTGCTTTCCTACTCCAAATGGTGCCCTTCATTGACATCAGGCGACCTCACAACTAATGGATTATTCTCACTCGCATTAGATCAAAATGCTTTGCTTGACAAATCCAGCCAATATGACCCTCCATTGGCTTCCCCCAACTTACATTTGTACAACCCTTCATTAAGGCTGCATTTCCTTGTCTCTCTGCTTCAGTTGTTTTGGCACCTAGTAACCAACCTGGTGTGACTTCACGAAGTCACAAGTTACAAAATGTCTTTTATATTCTCCCACAGTGAGCTTACACGACAGAAACTGATTTTCCTTATTCTTCACTACGCATCTGGCAAAAGGGATTCTGCAAACAAAGAAAAAGTGGAGCGGCTGTAGCCTTGGACGGGACTTCTTCTACAGACACTATTAAATCTAGTGACAGGGTGGCATTGAGATGGATGGAGTGTGCGGAGGGTCCAGTAAACAGTCCCCCCCCCATCCCGTACACTTTCTGACCAATAGCTGCAAGGCCACCCAGATGGATGAGTGCAACAACAAGCCTGTGATACCATGATTCATGACAGACATGCGCGCAGCGTTGAAGAAGCCCGTTGGCTAAATGACTAATTAGAAACCGAGAGGGACGAGCGTCGCTGGGGATTGTGGGTGGAGCGGAAAGAGGATTGAGGTCTTGTGTGATGAGAAGTGAGGTCACAAAGGGTGTAGAGAGGGAGATACAGTATTTATAACAGGGCCAGAGGGACGTAGGCACTCCCAGGCAGACGCGCACACTGTTGAGAGTCATCTGAGGTGAACTCCGCTGCAGACGCCGCACTCCGACTCATTCCCTTTCTGCCATTATCAGCCCGGGTCACGCTGCTGTAGGAGCCTTTAATCAGGGTATATCTGGGATAATAACAGCAGTGTAAAAATGACGACAACATGGAAATCTGAGCTTCTGACTTTCCCCTGATCTTGTACCAGTGCCAGGCTGACGGGACAGTTGGCCAGGCGGAGGCAGTGCTGAGCAGGAGCTTGACTCTTGCCAGGACTGTCTGCACATGCCCAGAGACATGCCATACCTTCCCAGCCCTCGGCGCTGGCTGCGGGGCTTCAGGAGAGGAAGGGGAAGGAGGGTCCTGGCGCCGTTCCTCCAACACGCAAATGCACACGCATCCACGGCTTGCCAACTCGCCATCCTCATGTTTTGGTACTACAGATGCCGCGTGCGATGCAGTGCCGCAGTCCCCATGGGCACGACTGCGGAGATCGCTGGACCTAAAAGTGGAGCTTCCAAAAGAGGAAGAAATATTCCCAGCACCCTAACGATACACATGGCCGCCTCCAGACAGGAGGGGAGGGTGATGCAAGACGAGACGTGGTGCTGAAAGACAATGAGCTTTGCAGAACAGGCTTAGACGGAATCAGACATCTACTGTATTAGAGGGAGCAGTGAGGGAGCAGCGTTCGCCGGGACTCAACGGCAGAGCTCCCTGTGGAAGACAGTCCTATCAGGACGGGTTTGTGTGTGAGGGAAACACACACCAGACCACCATTGCGAGATAAAGCAGGACATTTCCATTTGTCTTTCCGTCCTTGGGAATGAAATCTTGTCAATATGAATGCCATGCCAGGTTATATCGGCTGTATCATTGTAACATCTTTGGGTTTCGGACTGTTAGTCGAACAAAACAAGCAACACGAATACGTCACTTTGGGAACTGTATTATGACATTCTAACCCTCGTCTGGTCCTTATGAGCAAAATGACCTATCATGCTTGCTGGTAACCCCCCCCCCCCCATGTGTGTTGTTATGGTGATCCAAGCAGCATCAAGGGTTGGTTGTGCCGGACTCTCCTTATTGGGGAACGACGCTTGAAATATTTCACTAAATAGTTGCCTGTTAGTGGTTATTATGGTTCTGTAATAACTCTTTAAGTAAAAGGTTTGCTGTTTGACTTTTTTTGAGGGTATTATTTATTGGCTATGAGGGTGTTGTGAGTCCATAGTTTATAGCTTAGAGCTGTCACTGATTAGTTGGATTATGGTTCTGTAATGATGATATTTCATAACGCTAATAAAAGTCAATATTAAATGCAACTATACACAGCAAATATTTTGTTCAGTTTCAAACTGATAAAATAAACAATTGACTTCAAATAAAATCTGCAATGCATCCATATTTGAAGGCAAAAGAAGGGAGCTATTCAAGGAACAGAAATGCCGTTTTGTGCCTGGGAATATTAGGATTCATGGCTGAACAGTTTACTGAAAGAACAGAGCAGGGCACTGCAGCCAGCGAGATGCAGAGACACAGCGGGATCAGTGGGTCTCAGTCTAGTCTGGAGGGTGTATTTTTGTGTCTCGGCTGTACAAGGCGTGCGGAGCTCCACTGCCACACCAAGGCTGGCAGCAACTCAGGAGGTGAGGGAGCGGCGAGGACGCCACGCGTTGGTCTGTCCTCAGCCTGCCGTGTCAACACATACACACACACACACACACACACACACACACACACACACACACACAGCCGGCTTCGGCTGCAGTTGCTAGGCAACGGTAAAGCAAAAGCCCCTGACGGACAGCGGGAGAGATAAACAAGGGATTCTTTTCACCCAGCTGGTCAGGCCACGGAAAGGGAGACGGCGCGAGAAAGTGGGTGTCTGAGAAAGCAAGAAAGAGAGGAAGAGCAGCCGGACAGGAAAAATGATACCGAGAGAGAAAGTATGTGTGGGGGGGTGCGTGTGTGTGTGTGTGTGTCGAGAAAGAAAACCGGGAGGAGAGGAAAAGACGGTGGGGAAAAATGAGGAAGGCACAGGAGTAATAAAGACAGAGTGTGGATATGCTCAGGTGCGAGAGAGAAGGAGATGTTAGCGGAGAGATGGTGGCGAGAAAAGAAAGCAAGAGAAGGAGTGTGGCCTGACCAGGATGTCATTCTTCAGATAGAAAGAACATCCGCCGCTTCAGCTGGACGGCTCATTACTGCGATGAAGTCCAATTTAGGACTTTCTGGAACCGACGGTACGAAACCAATAATCAATCTTGTTTATGTCATCCCGCAGATGGGATGGTTATACAAATGTATTTCTACTTGCCAGGGCCATGATCTGGCAAATACTAATAAGGCAATATTATTTACCCGGAGGAACTGACATGGCACTCAAAAGCTGTTGTTTCCAGGGAATGGACACTTCAGTCCTTCTATTCATATCTGTAAAGTGTGTCTCCGTTGAGCTGTGTGGGGGAAGGGGTCTCCTTTTCTTGGATGAACCAACAGTCGACTGTTTAGGCCGAGAATTAAGTCAATTAAGGACAATTATTTTCCTTATCAATTCATTTTTTTTTTTAATTCATCAAGATAAATGACTTGAAACAATTAATCTTGTCAAAATTGTTGCGTAGTAATTTTCTGTCAATTGACTAATAGATTATTGCATAATTAAACAACTAATTATTGAATTATCTGTTTCCAGGGAGCTTGTTTTCAGTGCCCGACTGTTTTTCTCCCTGTTCCCCTGCCGCGTGTGCAGTTTCCTGTCTACCTTCCTACTCCAGGATTTGTGAATGAGGGAGGTACCGAGGGGCTGTGACAGTGACGGTGGGGGTGGAGGGGTGGGGGGGGTCCACTCCGCCGAGCGCCTCCCCTCACTCTCTTCCCCTCCCACGTGGCAATTTGCACGGCCGCTCCATGACTCAGCACCCGGGGTAGTAGCAGCGCCACACCACCGCTGGGTCAGTAAGGCCGTCAGCCGGCAGCTTAGTTATAAAACCAGCCAGCGAGTGAGTCTGTCAGACAGCGTTACCAGCCACTCGGCCAAGCAGACAACTAACCTGTTAACCTGTTGTCAGCCATGCTGGAGCGCGGAGAGACAGATTAAAAATAAACAAAAAAAAGCTGCATTTTGCACAAAAAAACCGTAGAAGTTTGACACAGACAAACGAAATATACAAAAAAGAAAAGCATAAATTGGAGCAAGTACACGGATACCACGCACACACAGGTTACCTTCTCAATCCCCACAAAATATAAAAAGGTCTGTAGCAAAAACTGGGGTTTTTAAAAAACATTTTCGGAGGCATTTGTGACGAAGTGACACGATCGGTTGTCACGCGTCCTCGGCAGGCTTTTAGACGCCGCCGCGCAGTCCTCCGCACATGGCGCTTGAGCTGCGAGTGCGCACAGACGCGTTTACGCTCAACAAATGCATTCTAATGAAACCAAGGCCGGACGTCCTGTCAACAAGGTGTTCTGTCCTGTCGGCAGGCAGGTGCCGATAGAAACTAGGCTCTGGCTCCGAACCAGCACCAGCTCCGCCTCGGTGGAAAAGGGGTAACAGTAGTACATGGAGTGCAGTGACCTCATAGTTCCAGCATAGACCCACCCACCTTCAACTTTAGCAGAGGTCTAATCGGCCAGAGTAAGTTGGAATGCCTGTGTGGGGGCGTGCGGGGCCTTTAGGAGGTTTGAGGTGCTACGCTGAAGGCACGCAGACGCGACACACTGCTCTGAAGAAGCAAGGTCTCCTCAGGATGGGGAGCAGAGCGCCGGAGCTGGCCGTCAGTCATGAGTCATGCTGGTAACTTTTTCCATGGCACTCGAGTCTGTTTACTCGGTCAGCCTCTCCGCCCGGTAACCAGCCGTAGTTGGAAGCTTCAATTCCAGTTTGAGAGTCATACTTGTTTTGGGAAAAATGTTAAAAAAAATCTGTCAGTGATGGTGCTGAAGGATGAAAAAGGTGGCGGCCTGCTCAGGAGCTGGCAAAATACGCAAATACATAGGGAGGCCATTATGCAGAACTTGTTGATTTTGCTCAAGCAGCAACTCCTCATCCGTCACGAGCATTACACTCAGCGCCCAAAATACATTACTGGCTCCTGGAACATGGAAGCAGAAGGAAGAGACCTTGAATTTGTCCAAGGTAGGTTTCGTGGAGTACAAATGCTCTTTTCCAGGGACACGCTGCTGCACGCTCCTGCAGAAAAACTAGTCCTATCTGAGATCCAGATGTTCGGAATGTGGTATCTGGTAACGCCAATTAACTTCATGCTCAAACTGCTTACTGAACTGCACTGAAAAGAGCAAACATACATTACTCACAATGTATTCTACATGTGAGTAGAGTGCATCCCCCCCC
>CM022481.1:1546982-1562542 GCA_011952105.1 Coreoperca whiteheadi
GCGCCCGGAACCCCCCCCCGGGGGGACGGCCCTTGAGCGTTGTGGGTTTTTTGGAAAAAAAAAAAACCCCCGGGTTTTGGCGCCCCGTTAAAAAAAAAAGGGGTTTTCCCCCCCCCCCCCCCCCCCACACACACACACACACACACTCTTTCAATCAGCGGCTTGCAGAGAGAACACAGGCACAAAACGACCAAATCGGCTCGGGACATCTTTACTTTTGCCTCTTAAGGCCTCTAAAAAATCTTTGACATTAAACTGAGAGAAAACACTTTTAGGCTGAATTGCATACAACTCATGCCATAACCTTTGATAAGGGGTCACACGTACACTTTGCGGCGTTTTAAGGGGCCCAAAAAGCTGAGTTATGGTGACACTATTTTTACCAAAGTTATTGGAGGGATCTGGGAGCATGGAAAACTTCACTACAGTGAACTCAGACAGGGCGAGAAAGACAAGTAGTTGTGCGCACAACTACGGTAAGCACAGTAGGTCAAAGCTGAACCAGGGACGTCGGTCTGTAAATGGCGGTGGATGTTTACAATGGACAGTTTGAGTAAAAATGTTGCTGTTCAGCCGTTTTTCTCTTTCAACTACGTTTGGCTCTGCTTGTGTTTCCTGCCCCGCCGAACATCTTTTGTGCCACGTCACCATGTTCCCACATCTCAGAAACTAACTTGGAGAGTACCGTGTTGTAATTACTGATTGGAATAATGGCCAACAAAGTAAAAAATAAGTCCCAGGTCGTACTCAGCCGGAACGATCCGTTGTTTTTACAGATCTGCTGTTTACAAGCGGTTTATTCTCTCCAAGACAACATGGGAAGGGTTGGTATGAACTTTGCCCTCTTCAATTTAATATTCACCTGTTGACTAATACCCTTCCACTGCTCAACGACTGCCAAGGTGCCCTCGAGCAAGGCACTTCAATCTTGTCCAGCAGCCAACAGCACGAGCTTGTGGCTGTGCTGAGAATGACTGAGCACGTATGCTCTGTCAACCTTCCTGGGATAAAAGGAGAGGCTATATAAAATGAGATCCTGTCAAAGAGATCAAAGCCTTTTTGTCACCAGCCACCTGAGCAGGAGTCAGAGGAAGGGCCGACGAGATATGAATCACGCACAGTCAATAGTCAGAGAAGAAGGGAGAGGGCTGAGAAAGCGATAAAGACACAAATACAAGCGGTTCCCTGGTGACTCAGGGATTTCCTGTGGGCTGTGAATCAAACTCTTATGGAATACACCTTGGGTGTACGGACAAACCACCCCTCGATGGCAGAAACGTCCATAAGGTTACGTAAGGTTTAGCAAATCGGGCCTGTGGAAAAAGGCGAACAGAAGGTGGCACTCAGAGTAACACCTATTTGGCCACTTGTCCGTCCACTCCTCCACCGGTTATCCTCCTCTCGCCCCTGCTGGTGTGACACCAGACCCTATTACTAGAAGTGCGTACAGTGAGTGTGCACAGAAAGACAGGGTGAAGGAAAGGGAAAAGACAGATTAGGTTTCTATCCACCCATTTCATGCACATTCAAAATAAAACTCGGTGCAGACGATTGTCAAAAAGGCTGAAACGTTGCAGATGTTTTCCCCCTTGGTGGGGGTTGAAAGGTTGATGAATCAATATTCACCATATTCTGTGTAGTGACGGTGAGTTGAAAATTAAGGCAGGAGATCGGCATTAAAAAACACTTTGTAGCACCGGTGAATTGTACTGTGTTCAACTTGTGTGACAGGTGTTTCTATTATTTTGTCCACCTCATTTATAGGAATGAGCGTCGGATAAACAACAGAAACACCTCTCTGCATAATACAGTTCAATAGCGCCACGAACTTCCAAAAATGATCATCAAGTGGAATCGACATCTCTCTAATCCAATCGTATATACAAACACACACACACTCTGCACTTTAAGGACCGCTTGGTCGTGGGGTAGTTATGGTCAGCCCTGCTCGCCCAGATAAGCACATAGGTACCAGGCTTCGTGTCAGCAGCTGGTGAGGATCAGTGTTTCTGCACAGCTCAAGTCCAAAAGCCACCTTGGAAACAGCGTAGCTCCTCAGCATTAACTACAGCTGCCAAACGTCCTTCTTCAATAAGATGTAAAAGCATCTGGGTTCTCCTTCATCAAGCCTCGTTACACAGGTAATCAAAACTACTTCTCCATGAACGGTTTCAAGACAACCTGGGAAGATTGTAGAATATTGACACGGAGTGAATGTTTGGTAATATTCGCTGCCAACGCTTACAATGCATTTCTTGTGAAAAGAACATGAGCAAAAAAGTGCCGTCACAGAATCAGCTTAAAGCACAAGTGTTCAACTCAACGTAGGCGCCGACAGATCGCAACGCTTAACGCCCTCCACTGACGAAGGCCGTAAGATGCGGTTAAAAGCTCTGGGGAAAGCTAGCGAGTGGACCAAATTAGTTTTCAGATTTTCTAAATTTTAAAAGGCCTGAGACACAAACTTGTTGTTGGTGTTTTTAGTGTGTTGTGGTGTGTTTATCACTATAACATTTGTGAATTTAAATAAAGTACCATTATACAGCGTCTTTTGCCCTATGCCCATTCCTATTCCATTACTCTAATAATCATCATGATGATAAACACCAGGCCGGCTGGGCACCATCAGTTCACTCTCTACTGAGGCTGGAGAACAAAAGGTAAAATGCCAACAAACAAAAAAGCCAGATATAAAGTTTCTGGTTACGTAACAGCAGCTTGTCCTGCATTCTATTTTGCCAGAGTTTTGGAAATCCACTTCAAAACTTGAGCAACATTTGGATGGAAACAGCTGGAGAGCAAAGAGACAGGAAGCAATAGGTCTGGCTGAGAAAGACCAAAAAAGTTGGCTTTTACCTCAGTGTGGACAGAAACCGACGAGAGAGACGAAGACAAAGAGAGACAGAGAAGGCGTGAGTGATAAAAGACAAATGGAGAAGAGGAAGAGAGAAAAAGCAAGAGTCTGGGCCAGAGGGCGATTGGGGAGAGAGAGGCGCTGAGAAGAGCAGTCCATTCAGGGAGAGCATAATTAACAGGCTGCGAGTTTGCAGCAAGAACCCTGTGAACTGGGACACTTTATTCCCACGTAACCTCAGCTGAACCTCTCCTCAGAGCAGAGACCGAGAGGGAGGGGAAATCGCAGGTCTGTTTGGCCTACGCACTGCGCGTCAATACAGGGAGCATCAGTTTAGGCCATGTAGGCCAAGCACAGCCAGGCCAGGAGAGGGCGCGCACACACACACACGCACACACACACACACACTGGTGGAGGCCTCACCCCTGAAGCGGGGGGGGGGGCGCAACAACAACAGGGGGGAGGAAAATAGAGCGGTGCAGATGCAGTGAGGTATAGTGGGAGAGAAGGGCTCGAAGAATGAGGCAGAGTGAGAGCTGAGTTCAATTAAGCTGCATCAACATGCAAAGGGAAAAATATGACAATGACTTTTTATGAGAAAGAGGAGTGAAAACTTAGATCTGAAACAAAGAAAGGACATGAAAACTTTCGCCTGTGGAAAAGCCTGTTCCAATGATTTCACTTTTTTGGTTATTTGTCATGCTGCCAGTCACACCAGCCGCTGAAAGTACCACGTTCACACGGAGGCGTGCGGTCATTGAGCAGCCAAATCGCCAAAAATAGTTTCTCAGCTAGAATGAAATCACCATGCTTTCGTAACATTGCCACGTTATCATCACCCTGATAATAACAGGGTTTTCTTTATGAAAGCGGCACGGCTGCACTGAGTCAACCGAAACGGCCAGTTTTGGTGGTAGACTCTTCGTGAATGTCTAGAACGGAACAAAGAAAGACAGAAACTCCTTCAGCCCGTACCACATTGGAGTACAACAATAACTTGCTACGGGGCGCCCCGGTAGCTCACCTTACCACAGCAGCCCGGGTTTGAGTCCATCCACATCTGCATCTTGATATTTAAGGGGTTTTGCCTCTCAGGCCTCAATAAAATGACATTCAAATGCCTACCGTGTGGCGATAACCTACACTCTACTGATGTCAAAGTGGGTCTAAGACGATAGCAGAGCTGGGAGATTTATGTGCTGAAAAATAAGGTTGTCATTGTGAAGCACCAAGGCCTTTTTGACTAGGGACGCACCAGCCAGGTATCGAGTCAGCACTCAATATCAGCGGTCACCCCGAGTTCAGGAGAAAACGAGGGAGTGGTGAATCCAGAGTACTGACTACAGGCCCCGAGAGCAGCTCATTTTGTCAGGTGACCCCTCATGAACTTCTGTAGAGGAAGAAAGTTCTCTTTCCTAAAGAGAATCCCTTAGTTCAGAAAACTAGATCAATGATTTGCCCCTTTGGAAACAATTTAACAGATTACAAAGAAATACATCAAGGTCGGGGCCTCCTGGTGGCATAAGGTGCCGGCATACGTCATCAGAAGGGCTTGTCGGACGGCTGAATAGCTTCAGAAGCCCCCTCCCCAGCACCTTTCAAATGTCACAATGAGGGGGGGGGGGGGCACATCTCCACTGTGAACCATCGAATAAAGGCAAAAAAATAAAATAAAATGCACAACAAAAATAAATACATGCGGGAGAAGGTTGGAGTTCAAACAGAATGCACATACAACTCCCTATAAAGGGTTTTGTTATCCCAGCGGGAAGGCTTAAAGGACAAACATTCAAGTCTGGACTGAATAAACCCTGGACTACCCCAGCCCCACAAAAGGACCTCTCCATGTTCCTTGCACCCCCATCTCTATTTGCCCTCACTAATGATGGCCACCATCTTAATGTTCAGGCATGCGTGTGTGTGTGTGGGGCTACAAGATAAGAAGAAGAGGTGGGCGTGGGGGGGCCGAGAGGGATTTTGAGGGTGTGTGTGAGTGGGGGGGTTGACAGGGTGAAGGCAAAGGCCAAACTAGCTCCAAATGAGGCGGCTCTCCCATGAAAAGCCGTCCAGGACAATCTGAGGGCAGGAGAGTGCGAGGGGGGAGGAGGGATGGTGGACAGAGATGAAAGGAAATGCTGATGTGATTCAGGGAGAGAAAGTGAAAACCCTCGAAACTGGAACGGCATGTCGAGGAAAACAAAGGAATGTGGAGGACGGGAGGAGAGTGAGCTGGAGAAGGAGGGGAGGACGAGTGGCGGCTGAGTGCAGCAGAGAGAGAGAGAGAGAGAACAGAGGGAGGGATCGACTGTGACCAGCAGAGGGAAAATCCTCGGGGGGCCTGCAGCTACTCCCACACACACGCAGGGACGGTCTCGTTAACAGTGGTGCGCTCAACACACATGGCCACAACATCTCTGCCGTGATCATGAAGACAGGCGAACCGTATGCTGCATACAGGCTGTACCTAACCGTTCCTGTAAATGACCAGTCGTAAAGGAAGTGCAGCATTTTATAGGTTTTGCCAGACACAAGGCCAAAACGTCCGTCGACTGTATCAAGTATGGACGTAGTCTCCGTGATGTCACCCATAGGCTCAGCGGTGGCAGAGCCTGACTCCGCTGGCTCCCGGCTAATCCAGAAATGACATGGAAGCGTGGGTGGAGCTGAGGCGGGCCGAATTAAGCCTGCTTGCTGAAACCAGCTACCTGTGACGGCCCCACCACCTGTTACTCAGTGTGGCCACGTCCTTAATGATGCAGAACTTTAAGCCTTAAAATCGTTTCAACGGGCGAGTTATATAAAAAGTCACCCCGCGTACAGTTATCATGAACGGAGAAATTAGCGGACCAAAACCGGTTTTTGTACCAGGCGGTAAACATGTTTATTTCTGCTGGGAAGTTGTTTTGTGCATTTAAACAGGAGCCCAGGAGGTTGCCGCTTGAAACCTTCGGATGAAAGCAGTATGAAGCAGAGGTTTTCGAGCAACGCTTCTAAACGTCGCGTCGGATTATGCAACAAGAGGGAGGCTGTTTGCCTGACTCTGACTCAGCGCAGCGTGCAAGGCAGTAGTGAGTCTGAACTGGGGCCGTGCCAACCACAAGCATGGCTGACAGCAAAAGCAACACTGCTACCGTGGAGTTCGTTCCCAGAAAGGGTCGCTCCCCTTCCAGTAGTGAGGACGTGGTTTGGTTACAAAAGATCAGATGTACAACTACAGTAATATGTAAGCAGTGCAAGAACACTGTAAGACCGGCACAGCCACCGGCTGGAGTAACGTTCAGGGATCCGTCAGATTCAGCTCGACCGAAATGCGGCCCGGACACCGTAAGTCTTGTTTTTTAACGTGTGCTAACCTAATAGTGATTTCAACGATGAGAAGCAACGTGTGATTCGGATATATTGTCGTGAGGCAGCATAGCCATCTTGAGAAACCTATCAGCTTATCATCCCATTTTGTAAAACCTACCATTTGATAAGGCATAATTGGTAACTTGCAAACACTAGAACCCTGAAGGGGTGGCTTTGTTTGCACATGTGGTGTAATGTTGGTGCGTTAGGGGTTTTGGGAGATACTGCAAGTAAAGAAGGGACAGATGTGGCTAAACCTCTCCATCGTTCATCAGGTAGCGTAACATATCAATCATTAGCTGTACATTATGTAGGAGGAGAGCAAAATATTAGAAACACCGCGCTCCAACACTAACTATGACCTCAATAATTAACAGACAGTTGTATTGACACATCTCGGACCGAATGTCAACAAAAGACAAAGGAAAACGGAACACGCTACGCTTCAGTGGGACTTGCCGATGTGATATGGAGCACCTTACGAGGCGGAGGAGGAAGAAGACGGCAGCTAGACTCACTCGCACGCGCGCTTGCTCGCTCTCTCCTTCCCAGCACCCTCCAATCCCCTTTTCCCGCCTCTCAACGCAGCCATAAAGACACTAAGAAACACACACCACATTTCAGCTGAGGTGTTGCTGTGATTGGAGCAGATTGCAGTCGGAGAGAACGGAGAAAAAAAAAAGAAAAAGAACGAAGCGCGTCCAGACAGAACTCGGCTGAAAAAAGGTTTTAGTTCTGACGTCACAGGCGGTAAATGTCTCCCTGAAACCATTTGACTGAGGACAACTGGAGACGCTCAGAGAGTTTGTAGGAGTTGGTGACCTGTTAAGCAGCAGCAGCAGCAGCAGCAACCAGCCCGCCATCACCACAAACACAAGCTCATTAAAATACACGGTCCTACACACACACACAAGCTGTGCTATTTTTAGAGCTGGGGCTTCCAGAATATCCCTCCCCCTCCCCTTTTTAATAAGCCTGCACTCAAACTGCCTGTACACTGCGATTGAATCAAAAATTGATCAAAAAAGACCCTTTGGTTCCCACTGCAGTCTCAGATTAAAAAAAAAAAAAAAAAAAAAAAAAAAAACAGCTGCAGAAAGACTGATGGCTGTTGGTCTGCAGCTTTTACATAAGGAAATGTGGCCTTTGCACAGGTAAAGGAATGTCTTTTAAGCAAATATGCTCTGCAGCTAAATCCATGCAGAAAGCTCAAGTCAAATCTAGAGCTCATAAACGACCAAAGCATATTTGGTGTATTGCATTGGTTTGAGATGTGATTAAAATTTCCCAGTAATAACTAATGACTAATAGGTCCTGCGCCATAAAAAGGAAACTAATTGACTAAAATCAGAAGTCATCAATCAGAAGACCCTAAAGATACTCTTTGGGGGCCAACAGTGCCCCCAATACCACAATTAATTCTAAGCTCACGGGATTTTGAAACATGGTTTTGAAAGTCTACAGTTAAGGCTCCAGTTTGGGGGCTCCACTGCGGACACGACACGGTCAGGAGATGTACCTTTAATGGGCGATTAGTCAGCGCGGGGCACACTGAAACACGTCCCTGACAAGGTTTCAGAAGGTGCTCACCGGCAGGGCCGTTATGAAGGCCAGTTATTCCCCTGCGATGGGAGGGCGGCGCCACGATCACTGCCCTCCAAAACAGCTAAACCTTGTCCCGGGTGTCGTGGTCACTATGAAACGTGGCTCATGCCTGCGTCAACTGTCTTTAAGTGTGACTAGCCAAACTGTTGGGCTGCCCAGCTTCACAAAGGAAGTTATGGTGGCATAAGATAAGGTTGGATGCAAAGCAAATTTAAGGAGGCAGGAAGAGTGCGGACAGACGCCAGTTCACTCTGGGCAGTGCAAACCAAGGTGAAGATGTGCCTGTGCAAACTGAAAATGTTCTTACTTCAACTCACACAAACACAACACATTCTGCACACTGCTGATGCAGCAAGCTACAGCTGGCATCTGCACCGCTGGTACTTGGGCTGTTTGCGGCAAAAAAAACACGGACTGCACAAACATCGCAGCAGTCTAAATTTGAAAAGGTGGAAACTAAAGCTGCATTCAATCTGTACGAGCGCGTGAGGTACTCTGATGTAATGTGCTGTACTGAGCCCGTTGCATATATGAACATGTCCACACATTTGTCGGCGCGTCCGGTCCACGTGTGCAATTTCAAAGTATAATTTTAGCTTTCCCCCCAGCCTTGACTGAAACCATGAAAACTCTTGTTACCATCACTTTGCAGCTTCAGCAGTTTAAACCCTCCGTCATGTTTGGTCACGTCTGGGTTTGAAAAGTATTAAGCAAACCAGTCCCGTTTCATGTAAAAGCCAAATAGCAATACTTTACATGTGGAGGCAAAAATCCAGTGAATCCTATTATTGCACAACAACACGGTCACCAGAAAGCTGATGTGCTGAAGCATTAGAGTGCATTCCTATAATAACAGGAGGCAGTGCTACGCCATCCTAATTTGCAGATATACCCAACGCTACAGATGAAAACGTAATCGCTTTGTTGGTCTTCGTGTGTATGTGCGCACACACACACACACACACACACACATCCAGGCCTCATTAACATCCACGCTGAATGGCACAGCATGACAGGTTCAAAGCGTTCGCCCCCCTCCAGCAGCAATTCAAGCTTCCCTCGGCCTGCCAAATTCTTTCATTCTTTTTAAACAAGGTCTTAATCCGCCTTGAAACACTGCAGAGTTCTCCTGCAGCAGTGCCAGTGGCCCTGGGGGAACGCAGAGTGGGAAGTCTCCCTCTCTCACCGGCTCAGCGGACAAAGCGAGGGCCCTCCTCCTTCTCTGTGACGGGACAATGGCTGCAGGGGGACAGGGGAAGGGCCCGACACTGAGCAGAGAACCTGAAATGACCCAACACCACGCGCCAACACGGGCCCCTCTCTTCAGACCACACAGAACCACATTACAGGAACCCGCTTCGGAAAAGATGAGGCGGTGCCAGGATGGAGGGCTTTACAAACCTCCGGTCGACGGCGGCCCCCGCATTAGCAGGCACTTCACATCAAACACTGGCTTTTTCGTGCAGCTGCATCAAAAGACAAAATACTTGCTGTTATCCCCCACTCCGCCCTCACCAATGGGCATCCGCACTCCTCGGCCTTACTCTGCACACACAGGGCGGGCGCTGTTACTACAAGTGGCAGGTCAACCCACCACCAAACCCGCATATTCCCAGTGACGGCCATAAGAAAGGTTGGAGTCGGTGTGGATTGGACATACGGACGCTTTCACAACGCACTGCTGAATCTATACAGCGTCACAAAAAGGACACTTACGCTCAAGCCTGCACAATAACAAAAGAGGCTTCCAATAGTGGAAGAGGATATCCAGCAGCTACAGACGTTGACGCGAAGTCCGGCGTCCCACCTGACTCCGTGTGAATCGAGGGGACAGGAAATGTATTGGGGACGAGGACTGCTGCAGTGTCAGGCCTGTGCCCTTGACAGGGACGCCTTCGGATACCTACTTAGGAGCCGGAGGGAGCTATTAAAGCCATCAATCAGACTGGCTGGGCCGCCGCAGCAGCAGCAGCAGCAGCAAGGACACGGAGGCAGCTGCTGTACACTCGCAGCTCCTTCAAGACAAAACACTCCGCTACCAGGTGGACAGCGCTGGCTGCGGCTGTTACGTCCAACCACTCTGTGTTAGCTGCTTTAGCACGGAGGTTTTCGTTTTGGCATGTGCCTTTACGGGACTGTGACAATGTGAGAGACAGATTGGAAAACATGGCTTCAGAGGCCAAAGGCTTCAGATAGAAAACACTTTCAGTGCTTGCCCCCCCCCATGTGGATTTGTTTTAAATATTGGAGGAATGTTAAAAGATGAAGCCTCCACAATGAGAGGGTTGGATGAAAAGTTGCAGATGACAGACTCTTACTGCAATTTGTGTGAACCAAACACGTACAACATGAGTTATTGACAGACATTTTAGCACCTTCGTATTTTCAGATTTTAGCCCCTGTTTGAATGACTTTAGATAAATCAGTATTGTGTCCCATATGTTGCTCATTAGCTACTATAAGCTATTCAGCCTCTGTGACTGTAATCCACCACAAAGGCCACCTATGGGATCATGGTATTCAGAGAGAGACAAAGCCTCCACCCACATTTATATACATGGTTCACCCAGGCCTGTGTGAAAGGGAGGGGAGGGGTTTCAGCCTGTTTACTCATTAAAGCTCTTCACAGTGGCAGCCCTGACTGTGTCTGGACAAGCCTCTCTTAAACCACACAGCACACTGGAAATGCCTTGGATGTTGGAAGGCCCCTACAACGGAGACATGAGGGAAATGGTAGTGTTACCAGCAAGACGAGGTACGAGTGACTGCTGCCCGGCACTGCTGACTGACTGGGACAACTCTTGGGCCTCAGCTGGGTGTAGGTTTTACGTCTAGTATGGAGCGGGCACGAGTCGGAAAGTCAGACTAATATCCATGGTAACAATAACGGAATAAATAATGACCAGACAACCAGGAAAGAAAACCCGATACCGATTTTAGAGGGGAAACATTCACTGATTAGCAATACCAATATAATTCATTTCTGAGGGGGAATGGAAAGATGATGCAAAGGTACTCAGAAGGCTGCTTCCTTCCTTCCAAGTTCTTTAATAAAGTTATTGTTTAAAGTTAAATATTCTTGTTAAATCATTTAACACATACATAGTCAACCAATTCTAGAAATGAACACTGAGAAAATAAAGAATAAATAAATAGCTAAATAAGCATCAGTACGGTTTTGCTTCGGCACTAACGGCGGAGTTGGCGGTCTGGTGGCGAAAAACGTCACGGCTGCAACCTGATCCACTGTCCTCCGCCTCCATATCGGCGCGTCCCTATTATGATAGACGCACCAGGGACACCAGGGTGTCCCACCTTTCTTCATTTTGGACTCTCCAGCTCTCTGTTCCCTAGAATGTCAGCGCTTTCAATTGGTCACAGGCAAATCTGCGTTTGGATCCTATGACTGAGACGATTCTATTGAAATGAACCGATATCTGTCCTAAATGCTATTGTGATCGGATTCTGTCAAACTGAGCTGTCAGTGCACTTCTTGCACTGACCAACCTTAGTGAATCGCATATGAACAGAAGCTTAGAGTAGAACATTAATTCCTCTGATTCAGCTTTTTAAAAAGACCGGACAGGAAGCGGGGCCTGAATCTGTGGGGGGCAAAAACATCAAGGGACGAGGATTAGTGTGGAGCAGCGTTCAGTCTCTCTTTGTGACACTCCTCTATCACCAACATGGGTCTGCATCCCCCTGGCAAACCCAGTTATCCCACGTAACACACGTCGGACACTCGCTAAAACAAAGCTGGAAAATCACGAGGACAAAAGAACGAAAATCAAATCCAGAGTCACCATATCAACAAATAGGCATCTCACTCGATAATAAAGTAATTTGAAGCAACTGGAGAGGCAGTTAGAGGATGATAATTGAACCCAAATAACTGACAGGGAGAGAGGAAAGTAAACAGTTAAGGGGACAATGACCTTCGGTCTAATGAGCCACATAGTCCTTTTGAAGCCGCCTATTATCCTATTAATGGATCCAGGAGGAATGCCTTCAGATGGCATTAAGGGTTCCCCTGGAGAGAGCTAAACCTAGTGGCAGAGGGGCCGAGGGGAGGAAGAGGCCCTCGGTTTTATTCCTCCCTGGCTTCATGCTTGGCCCCCCTCATTCAGGTCAATTGGTCATGCCCCCCCCCCCCCTCCTCCTCCTCCTCTCTGCTCCCACACACACTCAATAAACACTCAAGTGCACATGTCCAAGCAAGGAACCAAAACAGTGTGCCTCCTGCTGCCATGGGGCCCAGGGCCTGTCAGAGCATCTAGGCCGAGCTTGTCGGCATCAAGGGAGGAGATCAATGCTGTCAGAACGCAAAAAGGTTGCAGCCGCCTCAACGGCAACTCTTCGCAGTGTGAGAAGAGGCTGCCCTGGGAGATTTTAAACCGCAAGCATGCCAACGAAGTTGCTTATTAATAAACAAAATGTGAATCCGATCACGAGTGCAACCTTCAAAACAAAGGAATCCCCCCGCCCCCTTCCCATCCTTGAGCCATCCCAGAGATGGGTGCATGTACAGTATATGTGCAACACAGTCATGCTGGCGGGCTGGGGGGGGCAGGAAGCGTGGCATCGAATTACACCACGCTGATTGGTGGGAGCGTGCATGGCTCAGGTCAGGGCAGGACAGGGAATACGAGGCCTGCGCTTGTAGCCAGAGCCACATGGTGCGGATGCACTGCTGACCGCTTTCACCAGGGTAAACACACTGAGCAGATAAAAGCAGACACACATTAAGCAAAAATGCTCATAAATTCTTCCCTTCAGGCCAGACAATTAAAAAAAAACCCCGTTAAGGCAACAGGAAACATTAAAAATTAACTCATTTGGGGTGGGCGTGGCCTGTTTCTGAGCTACAGAGAAAAAGAGCACCCTCTCTACTTCCCTGTGTTCCAGATGGTGAGGTCATTTTTTTTTTTTCTTCTGGAAACGCAGAGCTGACTGACTCGGGCCGTCGCAAGTGATACATGAACTGAGCATGAGGAGAGTCAAGGTGTGCAAGTCTCACCATTGTGCTCACTTGGACACAAGTGGAACTGAACCATAATTTTTGTTAATTACCACCTGTGCCTTTCCTGCTTAGCGAAGTCAAAGTCTGCTGCAGAAAAGATCCATTTGTAAAACTACAGGTTGGGTGACCTAACCAAAAAAAAACAAAAATAAAAACCCTATCCGACCAACATTTTGCCTCCACTCTCTGTAACGATGTGCTACAATCAAACAAACACATTATTGATGATGAAGTGACTGTTTTGGGGAACAACTGCTGTGATTTCAGCAGAGATGTACTCACAAGGAAATGTAGGTTATTAAAAAGGAAAACATTTCAAACCTGTGTCCTCCTCAGTTGTAGAGATTCGGACACACAAATCCTCCTGTTTTGCTACAGATGACGTGTTCTGATAAGCAGGAGACAGGCTTCCGACTGGAGTTCAATCCATTCAAATAATAACGGTTCAGCATGAATCTCACAGCTTGATAGTAAAGTTAGAGAATATGGGGTTTATTACAGAGCAGTAACTAAGTACACTTAGTACTGTACTTCAGCACAGTTTAGAGGTACTTTAACTTTTAACTTTACTTGAGTATTTCCATGGCATTTTCTGCTACTGAAGCAATGTTATTTTGACCTATTCTTTCTTTTCTCAGAATTCATTTCAAGAATCGGTTGATGGACACACCGCCACGTCGGCGATTGTTTCTCCTCTAAAATCAGTATCCGTCTCAGAAACCCTGTATCCTATAAGAAGAAATACCTTTGCTTTAGTAAAGAGCAGGAGTAAATATGCAAAAGAGAAAATAAGACCGGTCTCCTAAAATGAACAACTAAGCATTTAAGTGCCGTATTACATTCTGGGTTTTATAGAAAATGTTCTGAAATGCGTACACACACACATACACACTTAACTTTCAAAACTACAAGTTTCACTCTAACTTCCACGCAGGCATAATGTGAGCCTTTACGGTCTTCATTGTGGCTTTTGTTGATGGAGACGCCATCTTGGGGAATGGTGCAACACGTTAAAAAAAGGGACGAAACTGAAGCATGGTCTTTATTAAATCGGCTGAGACCAAATAAAAGCGGATCCTGGGAAAGGTCTGGTAAAGTACTGGCGTGGCAGGAGAATGGTAGTTACTCCTCCACACGTCGGCCTTGTTGTGAGCAGCTTCACGTGGGAACTATTTCCTTTCTACAGATAGCTCCCACATGAAACTGCTCACAACAAACCTGTGGATCATCTTCAGTCACCGGGTCACGGTTTCTGGAATGAGGCGTCGCGGTCGAGTTCTTTGCCGCTTTGAGCTCCACAAGCCGAGTGCCGTGCAGTCCCATTAAATTCAGAACATGCAGACTCCTCTACGGCCGACATCTCCAGCACTCTAGATGGAAAAACAGCACCACCGTCCCTTTAAGGTCTTTTACACATTGAGGTAGCTGTGTTCTTGTCTGAGGGTGGGAGGTGCGTGTCCCAGTGGGTCCATTCAGCTCTGGTTGGAGTGCACAATTGAAACCCCCACTGATGGCCAAATGGCCAGGCAGAGCAGCTAGTGCAAAGACAAAGGCTGCGTTACCGCTGTTGGTCCCGGACACTTTAACCAGATTTAATCTGACTGGAAGACTTTCACGTTGAATATGAAGATATCTGCCAAAATCGGTCTTCAGTGGCACTGATAAGCTGAAATGTATTGTACTGCCAAATCTCGATACGAACTATACGTGCCATTGTGGACCGCCACTTTGCGGTTAGTCAAGAAGAGCGTGGTTGTGGATTAATTAAGATTGCTCTGCTGTTAAAATTTACAAAACTTTACGGCAGGGGACCCGGCATCTGTCTGCTCGGCACCCCGCCGTAACCGGAAGTCCGATAAATGATTACATTAAAAAAATTCACGCAATCCAGCTCCTTAAAATGTTGATTTACTGCTCCCAATTTCCCGGCGCCCGAGGTGGCATTTCCAAATTGCTTGTATTCTCTAACCAACAGTCCAAAATCCAAGAGAAAGACATCAAATCCTTCCATTTTAAACGGCAAAACCAGCAAGTGTTTGGCAGTTTTGCTTGAAAAATGACTTGCACGATTCATTGTTAATGAACCCGCCACCAGCCGATTCCGCTCTACACCAAACACTGTTAAGTTTACTCGTTGGGTCAAGCTCAGAAAATTGCACCACTCAACAATAACGCAGCCATTCAGACCAAACCAGACCAGCAAAAGGGGGTGGGGGACACATTTAAACAATAATATGACGTTAGGACAGATCAGATCAAATTATGAAAATCCAGGACCGTAGGCAGTCTGGTATCATAGAAATGAATATGATATCAGTATATACAGTGCGCTGTATCTCCAAACTCTAGAGCCTGATTCCAACGCTGTGTTCATTGGGTTTATACTGTCTGATGAATACATTCACCTCAACATACAGTCACTGACAAGCTACTCTGGCTGCCTCTGCTGCAGTGTGAGCGTGAGAGTGTGTGTGAGAGTGTGTGTGTGCAGCCCCCTCATATCAGTGCAACCGCATGCGAACGTGCAGGTTTATGACAGAACCGCATTAGACCTGCCACGCAATACCCTGACCCACTGTCCTTCATTTCTCTGCTCTAAATCTTTTAATCCTCACTGGAGGTACATCCTGTTGGACTCTCCGCTCCGGGTCGTCCTGCGGAGGGACACTGCCACGGGCTCCGGGGGGGGGGGGGGGGGGGGGGGAGCGCGCCATGCCCCCCCCCCCCCCCCCC
>CM022481.1:1562567-1573727 GCA_011952105.1 Coreoperca whiteheadi
CCCGGCGCCCCCCCCGCGGCGGGCGGGGGGGGGGGGGGCGCGGCCGGGGGGGGGGGGGGGGGGGGGGGGGGGGGGGAGAGACAAGTCTGACTCCCACCCCCCCCACACACACACACACACACTGGGAAGTAACCCTGCTAAAAATATACACAGTCACTGTACTGCAATGGTGTTTTCACCTGTCAAATAGGGCTGAAGGGAAGGGCCCGGCGGTCGCCAGGGGATTTGGCCGGGGTGATAACGCTGTGCCGTCGTGCAGGAAATGATGCCATTGTTTTTGCTGCGTGGGGATTAAGGTACCCAGAGTACTCGGCTGTAATGGATTTATGCCAGAGCAGGGTATGTGCCAAACGACAAAGGAAATACAGTTCTACAGTCAACCGTAGCCCCTCCTTTTGCACGGTGTGGATGTGCGTTTCATTTTGTACATGAGGAATCTGTAAGCCGTGGCATTTTCTCCATACTTAGGCCTGGGCTTCTAACGTCAGTAGGTCTTGCACTGCACATTTCACACCATATGTAGGATTCATTTACCATGTCCCCTTTATTGCTGCCTCCTGCACATTAATGTCCTGTCATGATGGCTCCTGTCCTTTCAGGCTGTACTGTCTTCTACATAATTGACACAAGTGAGGGCTTTCACACAACCCCAAATGTGTCCTAATCTCTCCTACGGATGCATTTCTTTGGCTGCTAATCTTGCTACAGTTTCTCTATGGCGATGAGCAAAGTCTCATTGCTCTTTTCAATCTATGTCTGTATTTTTTATTTTTGTGTACTTGTATTACACTGAAAGAAAGAAAAGCATGTTAAGAGAAGCTCACAGTGGAGGCATCATGCCTGGCGACACTCCACAGGTTGCTACAAAGACAATGAAACCACCAGAAAAAGGGGAAGCGTGTAAGCTGAGCCCCTGGGTGCCAAATGTGGCAGGTCGAGGCACAAGGTGAGCCCAGGCGCCCGAGGTGTCCGCCGCCACACCGTGATGGAGCACGGCGGCGAAAACAAAGCAGAGCCGGGTGAGGAGGGGGGCGGCGGAGGAGGAGGAGGACTCCCGCCGCTGCAGCAGCGGTGTGCGTCGCGTTCGTACAACGTGTCAATCATCGTCTTGTAGTCATTTCGCCTGCTGCACCCGTTAGATTTCCTCTAAACAGTACAGTGCGGATGTGTTGCTGTGTGTGTGTGTGTGTGTGTGTGTGTGTCCAAACAGCAGGCACAAACCACGCAACCATGCCGCGTGGAGCGCGGCAACAAAGCCCAGCCACCATTAGCTTTAATAAGAACGAAAAGCACAAGAAGAAGCATGAGAGTTGGCTTACCTGCGACTGTTGCTCCGAATATCCGCACCACCGGCACTTTCTTCACGTCGCTCTCCCTGAATTCGGAATAGCAGACGTCCAGGTCCTTAATTGGACTTGCCAGATAGAAGTCCGCGGTGACGATACGCACGGCAAACATGACTGCCGCGTCCGCCAGAGAGGGACCAACCGACAGAAAAGCCAAGAAACTACTGGTAGGAGTCCATAAGACGCGGGGACCTCGGTGGCCAGTCGATAGCAGCCGAGGGGGATGCTGTCACGGCGCTAAAACAACGACAAAGCGGAGGGGAAGCCCGGCTGTGTCCCATGGAAAAAAAAAAACAAAAAAAAACGCGAACAAAGATTCCCGTGGCTTAAGCGCGCCCCGAGGTGCTGCCGCAGTTGAGGTTCAGCTGCGGCCGGGGAGCGCTAAACTCGACGGCGGCGGGTAATTACCGGACGCTCCGCGACTGTCGGGTCCATATTGTGCTTGCAACCGTGGCTGTCCTGTGATTTTCGCTCTCTCTGTGGTGTTTTTGTTTTCAGCCAGGAAGACGTTCCCCGGGCTTCCGGTATGTAGCCGTTATCTTCCCAAATCACGCCTCAGAACTAGTCCCAGCCAGTCCCGTTTTATCAGACAGCCCCGCGGTTGTGCTCCTTCTTCCATAACAGGCTAATCCACGGTAGCTAACCTATGAGGGGATATAAGCGTGCTGGAATGCATGCGAACAGTACTTCCGTCGACAATTTTCAGAATAAAAGCGCGAGTGTAATGACGTTTATTTTGGAAGACTCACGTCTGGCACATTTAGTTTGTGGCCAGCAGGCACAGACTGGGAGGCGTGGCTGCTGCTTTTATGGACTGCCTCTCCAGCCAACCAAGTCAGTTCCCAGACGTTTATTTCTCCAGCAGGACACGGTTCGTGTTCGTCTTTGACGTTGTCAAACGCGTTGAGATCATTGTACCACCCTGCTTTGCTTAACCTGGGAGTAATGAAGAGTAAATTGCATTTTTTTCTGTGTTCATGTGGTGCATTGTATGACACATGTTAAAATTGTAAGCTGCATTAGTAGCTGGAAGTGAAAATAACCAACATTAGTGATAAGAAAGGATATTAACAATGTTTGCGTAGCAAGATGAATGTATTTGCTGGAGCTGAGGTGACTGAAAGTCTAACAAACTAAAGCCCAGTCAAAGGAATGTAGCACTGATAAGACCTAGTGAATGTTACAAGTTAGTTAGGGGCTCTGAAGGACTCCTGCTGCACAGGAGAGACAATCAAAGCAGGTGAGAGTCAACAACTGTTGCCCAACATGCCAGGCATGTGGACGTGCTGTGAAATGCAACAATAGGCTGTCACATAGAGAGATATCAAATCGGGAGGGGGGCAGAGAGAGGAACACATTAGAAGAAGGAGACCGTGCACAGTAAGATCAACAAAAAAGGGACTTGTAGGACTTGAGCAGGATGAACCATTTACCCCCAGTGACAGAGAATCACAGATTCGGACTTTTCTCCCACTGTGAATCACGGACAGGAGACTCGAGGGACATTTTGGGGGCTTTGGACGGAGCCGTGGAACGTTGTTCGGCGACCCGGTCTGACAACAGGGAGACTCTGCTCTCTCCGTCTTCCAGAAACAGACAAATAATGAAATGAACACTCAGCCGTGTATTGACTGTAGGATTTATCTGACTGATTAGATTGGAGATTGAAATGTGAGTTGAGCTCTTTTACTGCTGCCCTTGCTAAAGCTTATTGCAAAATAAATATTCAAACTACAGTCTAAATTCTAAATTGTGGGCATTTGATTTATGAGTTCATTGATGGTGGTAAAAAGTGAGGTTGTTGTGTGCATAACATCTTAAAAAAAGGGTCTTACAGGTTACTCCAGCCAATGTGATTAGCAGTCCCTTGGGGCTCACCAGAGCCACTAAAACCCATCCTAGCACCAGAACAAGAGCCCGGATCACTTAGAGGAGAGCGCGGCTGCTGTTGGTGACTGACGCGAACGGGCAGGAAGCAGGGTGGACGCTCGGAGGGAGCCAGTTAGAAGCTCGGCGTGTCTCCTCGCCACCAGCTTGAACAGTCCCCAGTCAGTGCTTTGGGGTAACCCTCTGAGAGCCTAAGGATCGGACCCTTTAAACGGAGAGCTGGTCCAGGACCTCCCGTACTTGGAGGGTTTACCGGGATATTCCTTCAAAATATTTGCTAAAACCGTAGGGTTGAATAAACATTAGGGTTTTTTGGTGTTTAGTTGCCCTCGGGCGCCTTTGCCTGCTACAAATTGTGCAAATCTAAATCCGCATAGAGTCTCCAACAAACAACAGAATCATCCTGTGTGGTATTTTTCTCAGGGCATCACATACAGTAACTACCTGTCCATTAAACAAGTGGCAAGAACATAAAAATGGCCAGGGTCAACAGTAGGCCCTTTATGCATAAAACCCCCCCCAAAATAAAGCAAGCAGTCCAATGGGGACGCTGTCAGCACCGCAAACCAACTATTACATTGTTTTATGGACAACAGTAATCACTGCACACACATTTCAGGGTGTCTGTACCTGCACTGTTAATACTATTGTTGGCTTGATTTTTGCCTGGGGGGTGGGTACATTCAGCAGAGCCACTCCTAAATGGTTCAGGCCACATTATAAATATATATATATATATATATATATATATATGCACATGAGCAGGTATCTAAACAAATGCAATTCAAGAATTACAATATAACAATGAAATGAACCTCAAGCAACGCTGCAGCAAGCAGTCCTCACAGTTTCAAACGGATGCCCTTGGTGGACTTTTATTTTGTAACTGCACCTCAACAGGGAAACAGGAAACGGTATTGTGGAACTTCACTGGAAGCTGGAGGACATTTGCCACTGAAGGATCAGACCCAGATCAAAGAGCTGGAATAATCTCTTCATAACCAATGGTAAGGGGCACGTTGCTTACTAGCTGATTATATATTACCTGTGATTGGGGAAAGTAAAAAAAAAGCTCTCCTGGAATATATCTAACATATAGGTCACTTTGCAGTTAAATAATTAACTGCGAAGGGGAAAGTCCTTTTTGATACATTCACTTTTTTGCATTAAATCATACTGAGATGTTTGCAGAAACTGAGTGGATGTGGCACAGCTCGACCTAGAACATTTTCCACCAGCCGCCACTAGGACTTATGACCTCAGTATTAATAGAATCCTGGGTTACGGCCCTGCTCCTCTGGAAATTCTTTGTTTTATTCATCAATTTAATGGTGAAAAGATATATTTCAACAAAAGGTGTCAATTTACAATTCATCAGATGGAAACATCTGTAAATGTGCTGTGTAGTAAAGTCACACATTCAAATGAAGGCTTTATCAGTGGTACCCTTGTCTTTATCAATCTTTTAGGACCTCCAAAGCACATTTTTCTACTGTGCCTCCCCAAGACCCCCGTAGGTGCTTCACTGGCGGTGTGTATGATGCCTTCCTGCCTCGCACACATCTTCGGGCTGCTCAGTATTCACCTCAGATTCCTATACGTGGCCTATACATGGCAGGCAGCGTTGGTAAATGTGCTGCGCTCACCGCTTTCTCCTCGCCACTGAACGCGCCGTAACCCTCTCCAAACAGCTGGTTTGGGCCGGTTCACGCCGGGGACATCGCCGTCAGTCACTCCCCGATGATGAAAAATGTTTCATTAGCATTTTCATCTAGACGGAGGGGGAACCTCTGTCTGCTTGGCGTGCGTGCTGACCTTGAGTGGGAGCCTGGCCAATGGACCAATCAGCAGGCGTCTGCTCATGTTGGCCAGCAGCACACCTGAGGTCTCCGAGCGCATACGAGGGAGCCATTTAGCATCAAACTAAGCCAGAAATATTACAAATGCCACATTTGACGCAGTGTTTGGTGGGAGCTTTTATCTAAAAGTGCTTTACACTGAGCGCGGAGCCTCAGACGTTGATGGTGAAAGTGCCATTTTCTACTCCCCTCCATCATGAAAACAGTTTTTAAGGGGGTGTTCCTCTTAGTGATGAGGAGTTAGGAGGTGAATTAAAGAAGAGCAGGGGTGTGGTGTAAAGGGAGAGATAAAAAAAAAAAAAAAAATCGATCAAGTCGACCCCATGTTAGTCGAGACTGGTGGCACGCAGAGGCAGAACCTGAATCAGTCTGACTCCAAACTCGTATTGTAAACAGTCCCGGGCAAAATGTCCATCACATCCCAACGTATATTCAGCATAACCTAGTCCTAGTCCTAAATCAGGGTCCACTTACCAGCTTATTCCTGAGCTTCCAACCATTGCCCTTGGACCTCTTCCCGCTGGAGACTGTGATCTGTTTAGGTCTAGTGTTCTCAGTACAGCTGACGGGGTCTGTGTGTGGTGTTCATTCGGTTCCATGTACTTTCCATGTCGCGTGATGACGACTGAGCAAGCGCCATCTGCTGATGAAGACCATCAAATGTGGTTAAAAGAACCGGGAGAAAAGTTAGTAAGTAGACCTTGAGTTACGGGGTTTTTTTTTCCCCCTGTCAAACTACAATTTCCAAGCTCCAGGGTATGAACGTGTTTCTGCAGTCAAGTCTTTATAGAAAAGACACCACTGACCAGTGTAGGATTCACGCGACCTGAGCCTTAGTTTAGTTTAGTTGAGTTGAATTAATTTGAGAGAAGGGACGGTGCACATTTTTCAAAAATGGCAGAATTAGCCAGGAGGCTATTTTTCCATCGGTAGTCCCCCAGCCCAGGAATTTTACAAAGCAGGGCATGCAGATTAAAGATCGGAAAATTACACACAATGGTTACAAACGGTAAAAGCAGTATAATGACATACATTTAGGACTGTAGGAAGCCCAAAACAAGGACTGTATGGCTACAAAACACCTGATTTGGGGGATATTTAATGCTTTTTGTCAGAGCCGTAACAGACGGTAAACGTTACCCGCTCAGTAGAGACGGTTCATAGCAGACGGTAAACGTTACCCGCTCAGTAGAGACGGTTCATAGCAGAAAAACAGGGAATTTGCCCCCTTACCAGGACTCCTCTCCTTTTCTTATTAATCCTTATTTGGAACAGCGAAACCAGTCACGCGTACTTGCACTGCAGTGACCAGGGGGGGGGGGGGGGGGCTGACCTGGCTAGTTAGACTGGCCATCTTTTTACTGATACATCACAGGTTCAAGCCCCACAGCTGCCAGTGTCGCTGTGTCCCGTCCACCCAGAATGTAAAATGCCAGAATAAAATAGGAGATACTGGGACAAGACCACTTCTCATTAGATATGATATATCAAGGGTGCTTTGATCCCCAAAGGCCACTTTAGCAGGACTGATGCTTGTTGTCATGGACATACTGTAGATGTAGGGGGGGCGGGGGGACTCATGCAATGAGCCAGTGTGGGGAGTTTATTTCACAAGCGGCACGGTAGATGGATGGGGGAACCAGGCCCTTTTGGGGAAATATCTGCGTCTGGTTACTTTGGACTCACCAGATAAGGCAGAGTCGAGTGGCACCCGAGTCCCTGAACAATAACCAACAGTGGATTTATTGGTGCTGGCAGCACTTTGTTTACAGACAGCAGCCTCATGCAGCTGCTGATAAGAGCCTGGACATCACTGTGTGGGCAAATCATTTTTTTTTTCGTTGTCAGGTTCGGTAAACAGGCTGACAGAACTGAGCTGCTCTGTTCACACTGACACGGCGCAAATGGCGACGTTGATGAAGGGTTGCGCGCTGGCCGGCGGACGTGTCCCGCGCAGCGCCGGCTTATCAGGGAAGTTGGTGTTCAACATATGGACAGGATGTTGGTGTTGTAAGACTTCGCGTGCCCCCGTCTACAGACATCACAATGTTGCTCTCATGACCCCCCCCACACACATCTTTTCTTTTTCTTTTTTTTTTTTAATAAGCAAAGTCAAAAGTCAGTATATACATAATGTCCTAGGATTGGGGGTTAAAAAACAAACTGGTGGTTTAGTTGAGCTGCGGTGTTCCATGTTGATGCTGGAACCAACTATGACCACAACCAGTTAAAGTGCCCGGTTGTCCCAGATCTCCCGGGCCTTGCTGCCAGCGGCAGCAGCATTGTCGCTTAGGTGCTGACTGGAGAAGGTGAAGGCGTTGCGGGCCGGGGCCTCTGCCGGCGGGGTGGTGGTGAAACAATGGCATTTATTCCAAAGTCATATAAAAAAAAAAAAAATAATAATAATATCAGTAACATAAACTAATGTAGAGCTATTGCCATGAAGAAGTGAGCAAAGCTGGGAGTGTTGTCATTAATTGGGACATGCTGCCACCTTCTGGTTGATCATAGGCTTCAGGAAGAAGTACTGCGGAACCTGGAGCATGGGCTGTTCCAGTGTTTGTTATACTCTATTAATAAACTGTTCAATTCAAAAACGCTGTTGCACATCGACTCATTAAAAAAGTGCGTGAAAATTATGCATTAATAAGCTAAAATTAACTAATCAAAAAAATAAAAAGATAGTTAGAACGATAGATAGAGTTTTTACTTCCTTATTCTGTGTATAATGATCATTTTAACATCATTTAAATTGCATTTACTAATGTGTCATATTCCATTTCACAATACATTTCTCTTCTGCTTCAACATTTCCATTCCCCACTTCACGCGTGCTATAACTCAAATATGGCTGCACTAATCAGCATTTTCATACCAACAGTGGGTTGAAGGGCTGCGTGTAATGTGAAAGGGGGGGGGGGGGCGCCCACAGTGACACACCCGCAGAGGATGATCACCTGGCACTGCAATTCCTCCGTGGAGCGTTTTGGCCTCCTTTAGCTCATTGCTTTGGTTTAATGGGCCACAACTTTCCCGCTCCAAACGAATGGTCACGTTGCGCCGCGTCCCCTGTAAATGAGTAGGGAACTGTTTGCTAACACGCGATAATGTGTTAATGTTGTGTTTACAGCTTGAAAAAAATAAAATAAAAAATCAGTAAGACGTGTACCACCTCAAAATTGAAAGCAGTCCAACCCACAGAGAGCAGTTTGGCAAGACCCAATACATGCCCATATATAACCATCAGCTATATCAGAGCAAATTAAAACAATCAATATATCATTGAAACTTTTTTTTAAATGTATTAATTCATTCTAATGGCGCACAACACTAAGTCTATAAATATTCTTGTGCTTTATCCATGCTTTATAGTGTGCATGATGCACTTTTTGACATATAAATGTCCCTATGTATGTCAATGTTCTGTGCTGGTTCTCATTTCAGATGCTGTCGTCAAGGACGAAGCGTTAACGGTATTCGGAGGACGTAGTGAGATCAGAAGCACTGCTCAAATGAATTCAAAATCAACAGAACCAACCGCAAAAACTGAAAACGAGCGACAGGAGGACTTGCCTACAGCATGCCGAGTTTGGGACAAAACCAAGCATCCTCTGTAAACGGACCGCTTCCCCCGCGTCCGTCCTTTTCCCTGTTTCTCAGAGGGGGCGGACAGTGAGGGTGAGGTCAGTCCCCCGCTGTGGGATGATGTAGCGCTCCTCCCTGAGCAGGCGCAGCAGCAGGTCCAGGGTGTCCTGGGGCCAGCGGTAGATCCTCGTGCTCTGGAGCCAGCTGGGGACATGTCTCTGTAACACAGACGCAGCACAGTGGCTCGGTGGGTAGAGTCAGTGGGTTAACTGAGTGACTCTGGATACCAAAGCTTCAGCTGCAGAAAACACTAAGGTCGGTATAGATATCATTCAGAGAGATGTAGCCTAAACACAATTCAGCTCTGTTCTTTACGTTTGCCCTAATCAATACAGTGCAGGCTTTATATCATGTAATAAACTGGCTTTTACTCAGATATTGCGCCACCAAATTTCTCCCCCGGCTCACAGTTTCAAAAAAAAAACAAAAAACCATTGCCTGAAATCACTTTGTGCCTGTTAGTCTACGGCATAGGACTCATAAATCTAAATACATAGTGTGCAATTTATTTTACACCATATGTTGTGGGAATGTTGCATGCATGTCAGCATCCACGGTGACAGCCGTTTACTACCAGGTACACAGTATGCCAAAAGAAATATCTAAAATGCATGAAAAAACATAAACTGACAACCACATACGTACATTTTGCGGCCTATTCAGTATTGACGTTTTACTGTAACAGTGTTGTTAATGACAACTGTCTTTATGAAGCTCACTAAGCTGAACTAAATGAATAATGTTAACTTCGGAATGTGAGGTTATTAACCTTCCACCAGCCGATGGGACCCGTTGTTCTTCTCAAAAACGAGTTTTCCCTAAAAGATGAAGCGTTTTCGGATTACGGGAGATGCAGCAACCCGTCCACATGCAACACTGCATGGGGAGAACAGTCGTTGTTGTGAAGTCGTGCTGATATTCGCCACTCGAGGGACACGTCGAGCCAGCTTTCAGAACGTGAAGGGCGTAACGATAGTCCAGGAGATGTGGGGAATTGTTTTAGAAAGCGCTCGGGGTCGCTTCGGCCCCGCTGACTTCTGGTTGTCGGAGGGCTAAAAAAGGCCGAAGCGTTGCGACTGGGGGCTTTCCAAGCTAAAAGGGTATGTACTAATTACCGAAAGTAAACATTCGAGCAGCTTATCATGTTAAGTGAGATACAGCAATGACTATTAGCATTCAGCAACTACATCTACCATGAGCCATAGCTACATGTACGCCATCAAAGCCTAGGAATTGTGGTGGACAGGCCTTTTCCATGTTGACTTAGTCACAGTAAGAAAAACGCAGGTGACACTAATACCATTAACAATGGTTGTGTTCTTTTCAAGTGTCCCGGTAAGCCATGACAAGTGGCACAGTGTGGCAGTGAGACAATAACAGGACCGTGAAACGGAAGCAGCTAAATGGAATTCAGCCAGTCTTCACTTTGCCCGTCACGTGTCAAAAAGGCCTATTGTAGCCTCTGTCGCCTTGGTTGCCTACAGTGCTGGGCGGTGGTAGGTTGTCGAGAATTGCTTATCTCAAAAGGCTCAGTCCACCCAAATCAAAGCAAAAAGAAAAAAAAAAACCCAAAACATGTTTTTTCAGTTACCCTCACGTGGTCCTCATTCAGAAGAGGGAGCTGAATGAGGGCCGTGAGATGTGGTTGAAAGCTCTGAGAGCCAGTAAGTACACCTTTTTCTCTTTGGTTACATACACTGTTTGCAAAGAATGAATCGTTGTAATTCGGGTGAACCGGCCGTTTGATGCGTTTGCGCGCTTGTCCTTACCTTGGCTGCATTAGGAAACAGCACAGGTACCAGTCTGAAGTTCAGGCAGCCTTGTTGGATGAACTCATTTTGGATCTGTGCCAACAGGGAAAGAGGATGCTCAGAACTCATATACCTTCATAAACTTACACAAGTGGTTCGTTTAATGATACAGGCTAAAGATTCGGAGCTGCTGCTACACTGTAGCCTGGGTTGCCTTTGAAATTGACAGAACTCAGCGAAGCCTTCCATGCATTGTGAAAAATGTGATGAAGACACGGACAGACACACGGGCGCAACCGATGTTCATTTTCTCTTTGGGTAACAATAAAAAAAACGATCAAGAAGCGGTTTCATTTTCACATTGTTGCAGTTAACCAGATACTATTGTATGTACAGAATGTTTTAACTGCTTTCAGATTCGAAGCCATAGGAGAGCAGTTGGGGGCCACATCCCTCATGGCGTTCCAGAACCGGATAGCTATGGACATGCTACTGGCGGAGAAAGGCGGGGTGTGTGCCATGTTTGGAGATCAGTGTTGTACTTTCATTCCAAATAATACGTCCCCTGATGGGTCCTTTAACAAAGCACTGGAAGGACTTCGCTCGCTGAGCATAAAGATGAAGGACCATTCAGGAGTGGACACCTCGATGTGGGATGGTTGGCTGGACATG
>CM022481.1:1574169-1585856 GCA_011952105.1 Coreoperca whiteheadi
CCCCCGCCGCCCGGGGTCGGGGGGGGGGGGGGGGGGGGGCGGCCCTACACCCTCTTCCCTACCCACACTCCCCTCCGTTCGCGCGCCACTGTCGTTCCAAACCAATAAGCCTTAAGTGGGAGTGGGTTAGAAAGAACGTCTGTGTGAGAGTCAGACATTTTTGTTCTAGCGGCTTTTTGAAAGCGAATCTGCTTTTGCTCCGTCTGATGTTGGTGGGGCGCATATTCCAGGCAGAAGCAGCTCTATAAAGAACAGGCGCGTCATATACCCATGGACCCCCGGTTGCAGTTTGCATGATTAACAGAAGATTCGATTTGAATTATTTGACTCGATTGTCTGTGTTGTGCAATTTCAGGGGACTGTGGGGAAAAAAGACCAAGGGCCTAATCAGATTCAGAATGGCAAACGTGGCCAAAGAAGCGCGGGAGTGGGTTTCTATTTATTCAAATAAATCATTTTCCTGCCAGTGAATGCAATGAGTGTGCCATGCCACTGCCCACACACCTGGGCTACATCTTGTCAAAGGTGTGTATGCGACTATCTTTTAGATTTAATTACAAATAACCTTCACAACAGCTCAAAGATGTCGATTGGACGCCATGCCGACAGGTGTTCCTGTTCCCGTCGGGGACAGGCGAGGGCGTCCCAGAGCTTGCCTGTATTCCCCCTCCCCCTTAGTTGGGAGACCCTCCACGGTGTGACCCGGCACAGAGTGCACCGCGTCACCGAGTGGGAGGGTGTCGGTTAGGAACTGGGCGCCTCTGTTTTCAAGTCCCAGTGGGCGTTTCCTCATTCTCCCGGCACGTGGGAGGAGGGCGTTTTATGACACAAGCGTTCCACATGGGGCCGATATTTCCCTCGGGCATTCCTGCCTCGGTTTGTCGACAGCTGGCTCGACAGTTGTGCGGGCGCTCACCTGATTGTGGATGTACTTGGTGTGCAGGCCATGCTCATCGTCCCCGTGTCCCTCCACGTCCTCCCTGTACTTGGGGCTGATGACCACGATGATGAGCACTGACTTCTGCGAAATGAAAAGCTCACCGTCAGCTTTTGCAGAAAGACCGCAGACTGCGAATGGACTCATCCGCCGCTCAGACTTACATCGTTCAGAAATTTGTCCATCCATTTGGTGATGTCCATTCTTTTGATTGGATCATCAAAGATGTCAATCTATGAAGAGACGGACGGGGTGTGAGTGTTTGTATGGAAAGTCACAGAGAAGCAGCGGGGAAGGAGACAAGACAGGACTTACGGCTGGTTTGAACCCCTGAGCAGTCAGAAATTTGGCAAAGGGGATCATTTCATGGGCTGTGTCCAGGGAATATGTGATGAAAAGATTCCCTGTCAACGAAAAGTCAGTGAAACATCCTCAGCTGTACCTATTACCTTCTTTAAGATTAGGAAAAGAACATCACATGCATATATGTCCATGCAAGGACAGTGATGGGACTTACTACACTCCTCAGGGAGGCTGATGGTCTTCCTGATCTCCCTTGTGGCTGGTCCTGGACCAGCCTGGAGGAAGCGATTCACGCTGACCTCGTGCATCACGTCTCTAGGAGGGGTCTCACACTGAGGCACAGATCCATGGGGGGTATTTGGAGCATCGTGAAATTGCAGCCTATTACAGGGGGGAGTCCTGTGGGGGGAAATAACCAGGAACAATCTGAGCTCCACGTATGACATCTGCAAAGTGCCACGTGAATCAGTGTTGCAAGCATCCGCTCATAAGGACAAACAGGACAGGAAATCGTTCTCATACCACGGCTGCTGGCGGCGCTGCGGCTCCTGGTGGGGCTTAAAATGACGGTAATTATTGTTGTGAAGGGGCAGATTTGCTGGAGGACAGCACGCACGATATCTGGGGCAACTCCCCGGCATTGGACTGGGGCCTGCGGAGAGACATGGAGGAGCAGACACGCTGTAAACTCAAGATTCGGCAGCAACGAGGTCGCGCAGACTCGACGGAAACACAACGAGTAGCGGCCACGCGATGGCCTGCAGGGCTGGGGGCGCACCTTTTAAATCTATCACAGACGTCGCGATTCCTGGGCCGGTGAAGAATCAAAGAAATGCTGTTTGTCCTACGTTTGGAACACAGCGGATTTGAACAGCAGATTCAGGTTCCCGAAGGCCAATATTTGTAGAGTGACGCTGCCTGCAGCCAATATTGTTTCCTAATAGGCACCAGATTTTTCTTTTGTTGCAAAGTCACAGCGCATTAAAGCTGGACTAGGTGATGTATTTCAGAAGCTTTTTTATTTTTTTTGTGGTTGAAATTCTCTTTGCAGCCCGACAGCAATCAGTTAATCAAATGCTCTGAAAAGAGCAATGGAAAAGAGATCTGGTATCTGTGGCTGTCGCAGATTTCTCCAACGTTACCTCCCCTAGCTAATGAGTGTCTTGCCCTAAAAATCTTTTCATTTATATGGGTCTCAGGGGAGGGTGTTGGTGTCCCACGACAATAATACGTGACATTATATACGTCAAACGCAATGTTTTTCTGATTTGGGTGAACACTGCGATCATCATCTACCGATAAGTAAATGAAGCTTGTGGTCAAAGATATCATTTGTCTGCCAATGTGTTTCAGAGTAGCGATTAAAAACTAAATCACCTGTAATCGTTCAGTCGCAGATTGTCAAATGTGAGAACAGATAACACATTCCCCAAAGCTGGCAGTAACACCAGACCCCCTAGAATGTTTCATGTTTGTGTTGCGACACTGACACTGACCGGGCACACGTTCTGCAGGGTACCGTGACGGGGCATACTGGGTACAGTTCATGTCAGACATGAGCGAGAGGGGGTCCTCCAAGCTTTCTGCCTCCTCCACGGAGTGCTCCTGGGGACAGCTCGAAGGGCCCGCGAGGCCTCTGCTGTGGTAAACCGCGGGGCCCCGTTCATACAGCGGCGCCTCCTCTCTGAGGCCGTGAGCCCAAACACCTGCGCGGAGGAGGGGGTTCATCTGCCCTGACCGCGTAGGGGGGATGAAGCGAGGTCCGGGGGCAGCTCCTCCGGGTTCACGCTGATACTGGCTCTCAGGGAGTCGCCACCGGCCCACGCTGTGCGCTGCCCCCCTGGCTTGCTCGCAGCCGTGTTCCTGCGGCCTTCTGCTGGTCTCCGTAGGTCCGCTACACTGTGTGCAAGAGGGGGGCCAGGCCAAGTCCAGACTGGAGGATGTCATGTGCTCATCCATCTCAACGGGAACACTCTGATGAGGGCAAGGTCCTGACAGCAAGAGTCAGCAGAAAAACAGGTTTGTACTTTTGGAAAGCCATTCAGATAGGCTCATGACTGCTGCGAGTCTGACAGGGTTTTGTTTCCTACCTGTAAAAGAGTCCATTTTCTCACCAAGGAAAAGTGTCAGTTGCCTCTGGTGGAGTAAAAACGCAAACAATGTAAAAGGAATTCCATAGAGCAGGAAGACTTAAAGAGACACATACAGTACAACTGGCAAGAAAACTGTACGTTTGAAACTGTGCTTTCACTAGAGAGACTCAAAGAGCACGTTTTAACAACAAAAGCAAGTATAACCTCTAATGGAATTGAACATGATCAAGTAAAAGCTGTTCACAGGAGGAGTATTTACACATTCTTGTCCACCGAACAGGTGTGAAACACTGCATGTACCTTTAAAGGCGGGCTGGGTGTAACAGATCAACGCGAACGCTGCAAACTAGTACAAAGGTCAAAATCGCTGGTCCAAAGCGTGCCTTCTTCAATGACAAATGAAAACTATCTCAAAGGTTTCACCTTTCACATACAGAGAATGAAGCAGAACTTTACTGTACGGCTCTCCCACACCTACCTCGTCTTAGAGCTGCTTATCCCTCAGCCACGGCACAAACCAGCCCCGACGCAAACAGGAAGTATTCCCACTGTGTGCAGCAAGGAAGTCTCATTTATGCAAATCAGGCTGCAGCTGCCAGGTTATTTCATTAGCATACTTGGCATCGTTTGGGCATTCTGTGGCCAGTCAGGTTCAACGGTTTCTTTGATTTGAAAGGCGGCAAGTCTCATTTCAATCCACCCTTGGAAAAGAGGACCTGGGAATCCTCAAGTAATAAATTCAAATCAATCACAAAGTACACAATTGACTTGACATGTACACGAATATCATTTGCAGCATTGCTCATATGTAACTTACTTTGAATATCACGCAGCCCTTTTGGATGATCTGTGAAACGTTTTTAAGGCTAGAAAGCAGGTCCAGCTGCTCTCCGTTTGCACTACACATGACCTGGATGACTCAGAACCTACACTTACATACCAGAGAGTAACTTCTTCTGGCCTTTTAAACTTTCACTTGCTCACATCCGTTGTCACAATAGTCCACCCACAGTCATTAGGGTATTTCATGTATTTCACCAGTGCTGTGCGACCGACAGGACGAGTCTACAGTCACGCTAGCAGCTGCGGGGGGTTAAAGTTGGACACAGTGGTGCTTTGAGCTAAATGCAAATGTTATACTGCTAACATGCTGATGTTTAGCAGGTATAAACCTTCTTAGATTAGTGTGTTAGCATGTTAACAATTGCTAATCAACTGTGTAGTAAGTATAGCTGAGCCTGGTGGGAATGTCATTAGTTTTGCAGGTGTATGGTCATAAACCAAAGTATTTCATGTTCCTAAAAATCTGGACCTGCTAATGGCGCAAGATGAAGAGTGACGGGATCACCAAAGTTATTACAGTTCGTCCTCTGGGGAACATGAATGTCAGTGCCAAATTTCATGGCAATCCATCCAATGGTTGTAGAGCTATTTCACTCAAAACCATGTGCCAACCTAATGGTGGCGCTGGAGGAAAGGTCCGGGGCTCACCAAAGTCATTAAAATACATCGTCTCGGAACCATAAATGTCTGTGCAAGCCATCTGTAGGCTGCAAAAGTATATGGAGATACGTCAAAAAGTTGTTGAGATGTTTCAGTCTGGACCCAAGTGGTGGACTCACCACCCTTGCCATCCGTAGAGCCACGCAGCAGGGCGGCTATAGAGACAAACACAAAAACAAAACATAAAGGATAATTGGACACAATTATATGAACTCAACTCCACTTCCTAGCTTTTTCTACGGCTTTTGTGGCTGTCACGGGGATGGTTTGGTGGTCATTACGTGATGAAGTGCTGAAAAAAGCTAGTAAGTGGGCCTTAAGTTCAGATTATTCTGTCGGACTCCAATCAAAGAATGAATGTTTCTAGTAAAAGGATAATCGTAAAAGTCTGGTCTTTGTCCATTCTTCCAGATTCTTTCTACGCTGTCTGTTTGAGATTGGTAAGCACCACAGTCACAGGGTCGCTGGATGCCAAGGCCTTATGATTCACAACTGAGAAGACTTTCATGGTGGTGTGGGTGAAGACAGAGCCCAGCTCCCGTGCCTTCGAGTTACAGGTCACCACTTGGACCAGCTCCCGTCGGAAGCGCCGGCTGACCATGCAGTAGAGCAGGAAGTTAGTGGTGGAGTTGAGGTTCTGCAGCATGTTGGCCAAGTCTCCGGCCACGTTGATGGGGATGCTGTAGTCGTTCCTGTCGAAGTTCTCGTTGTTGTACTTGGTCCTCAGGATGCAGTATGACACAAAGCGGGGCAGGCTGAGCACGACGAAGGCCACGGAAACGGTGCCCAGCAGCAGGATGGTCCTCCTCAACATGCCCCTGGTGCTCCTACCGTGCATGACGCGACGCTCCTCCTTGGTGAAGAGGTTGCTGGCGCGGCACAGATGGTACCCGATGAGGTAGTTGAAGATGATGACCAACACAATGGGGATTCCGCCTGAGAGAAAGGTGGTTATCCACACTATAACAGTAGAGTAGGCCTCATCGCGGTAATGACACCTAGGCAGCGTCACATTCTCCCTGTCCACAGTAAAGTTGACAGGTGTGACGATGTTGATCCAGCCCAGCGGCACAGACACAAGGTGTGACACCAGGATGATAGCCACACAGGTCAGTTTAGTGACCCAGGCCTGGGATAGGTGCTGCTTGGCGGCCGTGCTGCGGAGGACGAGGTAGCGCTCAATGGTGAACACCACCACCATCCAGGAGGAGCTGTAGAGCGAGCCATACTGCAGGAATCCCAGGATGCCGCACCAGGGGTGGGAGTGCCAGAAGGGCTGCAGCAGCCAAAAGGTGAGCGTCAGGTCAATAAGGATCACCCACACCAGGTAGAAGGTATCCACGATGGCCAGACAGCTCAGGTAAATGATGGCCGTGTCGGACATCCCGCATTTACGGAAGCAGATCATGTAGAATGTGAAGAGGTTGGCTGGAAGACACGAACATAAAAGCTCAGATGGATACATGACATTTACCCATCTAGTCTTTGTTAAGTTATTACCAATGACTATATAAATCCATGAATTGATTTTGTTTAGAAGAAGTCAGAAACACAACATCTGACACTGTATCACCTCACTGTATAAAGTTGTTGTGGCTGAGTAGCTCCTTAGCCAACAATCGCTCATTTGAACATCCTGCAGACACAGCTGGCAAGATTAGCATTCATTTGCGCTTGTGTTTTGGGCCACCTGACCAATTAAGTCCAATGTCCTGTTAGCTCTGGTCTGGTCTTCACCAACCCCTGGCTAGATGCTCTATTATGTTCACCAGCTGACTTTGTCTGTCTGCTGTTTGGTGCGGGGCAGGTAGCATACAGGAGGGTTTTAGTTCATTTTTTAGGTTTATGAGGGTGCAGTTTATGGGCCTGAAAACGAAAACAATAAGCTAAAAGATGCTAAAACGGAACGTAGAGCTGAAGGGATTTGCAGAGTTTGGTGATAACCTTCCGCGGGTTTGTCACATTCACTGACTGCTTTCACATTAGCATAGACATGCTTTCGACATTTGATTCATTGTTAATAAAAAACAATATTGATTAGTGCAAACAAAGTATTTGAGTGCCTAATAAAATCAGTAATCCTTTTTTTTTGTAAATAAAAGGACATTTTGGGGTTTGCCAGAATGTTTAGCCTAGCTTAGCTCAAATACTGGAAGCGGGAGGAAACTGCTCGCCAAGCTTTGTCAAAAATAGAAAAAAAGTCTTCTTTTATTTTAGCTAGTACACCCAGAAGTCACCCACATTTAGCAAAAAAAACAGTCTGCTAACCTGTCACGGCGAGGACAGGACGTTTGAGACGCTGCGTATGTCACTGCACCCAGCAGTTGTCGGCCAAGAAATAGCCTAGTTACAAAGCTAACAGTTTCTGAACCCATAAGGTCCAGTTTCTATATTTCTAGTTTTACATGTTAAATACATTGCATAGAATGTGTAACTAAGACAGGGTTGCAATTTTCTGGTAGTGCACTTTTTGCCGTGTCAGAGCTAGGCTAACCGTATTCCCCGGCTTCCAGTCTTTCAGCTAAGCTAGCGACACATCCCATGCCTATCTTTGGCAAAATTGCGGGACTGTTCCTATAATATATGTAACAGCAGGCTAACTGCAGGCTTGCAGTCATGCTGTTGACCTCTGAGGGCAGTGGGCCATATCGTGCAGGGAAGGTGGCATTCCTGATCACTAGCTGGGAGGACAAAGTGAGCTAAAAGGGATTGATTAACAATAATAAAGTCATTAGTATCCTAAACCTATGCCGGATCATGCATTGGTACCAACTGTCCTGATAAATCCAAGTGATGCTGATGTCCTATCCAAGCATGGGCAGCAAAAGACCAAACAAGATGCAAACCTGGAATACCCATGATGCAAAGGAGTGGGTAGTAGATCTTCTGAACGGTGACAAAGATGGTGACGCCGGCTCCCTCCATGGTTCATTCACCGCCAGGCAATAGCTCACATACTAACAATACCTGCAATAAAGCCATCAGAGAGGTGGGGGAGAAGCGGAGTACAGTAGACAAATACTGGTGAGCGGTTAAGTTGCCGATTGGAGCTTTCTACGCCGTGATTTGGGAAGCTACGTGGCGATATTTAGGGGAAATTGGCATGATTTAAACTGACTTAAACTGAAGGTTTCGGAGCCTTAGTTTAAGGTGCCGTAAATACAGTTATCAACTAAATGACCGAATGTAAAATGTGAAGTCAGGGAGAAAAAGAAATATACAAAACCATTACACATAAGAAACATGAATTAATTAAGCATTGGATACGGGTCTATAGTGTGTATTTAATTGACTTTTGGTTTTAAATGCTTTCCGAGACGTCATTTCACCCCCTTTGTTTGCGCAACGAGTCACTCTCAGAATTGTCTTCGCTTCGGCTGTGTTTGAACTTGTTCACAGACATTAGACAGCGCCTTGTACCGTGGCGAGCAACAAACAGGACCTGATTCAGTTAAACGTTCAGCCGATGACTCACAACAAGACGCTGGATGAACGCTGATCTGCCCGCTATGGGTGGCCCTCGCTTGGAAGTCCCTCAAGAGAAGGGAGCAGTGGAGGTTTCTGTACAGAGCTGGGTTTTATTTCTCAGTCTCTAACTGGCTGGGACATCGCTGTCCAGCGTCCGGCGGTCCACGAAGATCCACTGCTATCGCGATCACACAAAGATCCTTACAGCTCTCTGTCTTAATGATTTTATAGAAACTTACTTTAGCTTAACACAGATGACCCGTTTCAGAAATTAAGGAAAGCTTAAAATATGTCCCCCATCCTTTTGTCCTTTCACAGTGCATCATCAGTAAGCTGGACATGCTACAGGTTCATTATCTTCATCTGGGTGAAAGTGTCCGTCGTCATTCAAATCAGACATACCTGGTGTCTGTTGGACCTCCATGCTGCGTTCAGTATAGCTATGAAGATGTCATACAGAAGTGGCTTCTTCCACAGAGGTGCGCGCCAGCTGCTTACGTCCCCACAAGGACAAGATCATCGAAGGTATGGGGAGGGATGGGTGAGAAAGGTCCAGCTGCAGCTCCTGTAAAGCTTCAGGTGGAGGGAGTCACATCACCTGACATATATATAGCTGACACGAAGGCCCAGTTGTTCCTATATGAGATACTCACCGTCTGATGCCAATTACTGAATTATGACTTAACGCAAGTCTTTCGGTGAGCAAATGATAGTGATTTGGATGTAGTGTATTTCTATGCACAGAGGTTATCGTGATGATTTCTGCTCTGGAGAGGAACTCCGCGATCTGAGAATCAATTGTGTGTGCCTGTGTTCCCACTGCGGGAACGCCGCTAAAAGCAAAGTTGCGGGAACAAACGAAGGCTTCCTAGAGAAACGCAAACCACTGCAAACGATTTGTGTTACAAAAGGAAATTTGCCAGGCGCGCAAAATACATTTCTAGTAGCTCACGTGAGCAACAGTAGATGAGCTCAGAATTCTAACAGTGAGACATGCGCGTGGGCTTGCAAGTACCTTAAGAAATATGCGCGTCCAGGGATCCAGTTTGAGATAAAAAAAAATAACTACGAGGAAAGATGAGCTGAGGACGGAATCAACAGCGGCGCGGGTCAGGAAAAAACTGGAGGAAGACGGTGTGGGAAGGTGGAGAGGATGTGGTTTGCCACAGGGGAGAAAGGGAGAGAGAGGGAGAGGGGGAGAGAACTGATGAGTTTTGAGGTCATGACAAAAAAAAAAAAGAAGAAGCAGGGAGTGGCAGTGGAAACCGAGGCAAACCTTGTTAAGTGGGCTATCAGCGCGCGCTTTACACGTCCCACCAGTATTGATGCAGAAATCAAACAGCAGAGGACAAACAGAGGCGCGAGACAACGTTTGATAACGGACAAACACTCCTAATGGATAGGGACTGAGGCGACATATTGATTTGTCAGACCCCGGTGTAATAACGTTTCACAATGGCAGCGAGTAGGTGTGCCGGTGCCCTGGCCTGGGCTCAGGCTACTGGGACACCGAAATGAAACCCGCGCCATCGTTCATGTTGCAATTGTTTTCTCCCGCGCTTTTCCTCGCAATGGCACTTGACAGAATGCTATGCTGCTCTTTCCAACAGCGCACCTCAAGGAGGAAGTTTAAGCTTGAGGTCTCCGTGGGCCCAGGTCTGAATTCTTCTCAGTCGAAACCGACTCTGTGCGGGGCCCTGTTCTGTCGCCGCGGGGCTTGGGACGCTGCTTTCCCTCCCGCTCCAGACTTCATTATGACCACGGCGGACATGGTGGTGTCAGCTCGGCGCCTGCTCTCGGCTCCTCTGCAGGCGCGTCGCCCCACCTGCGGCGGGCACTTCGCACCTCGGGGCTGTTTAACGTGTAAGCACCGCGGGCCACGGCGATTCCCAGCCAGGTGTGTTGGCGCAGAGGAACGCGCGAGATGGCATAAGGCCCGGGTGCGAGAGCGTTCCACTTGGCCGCCTCAGTCGTCCGGTGTCGTGCACGTCTGGCTCACGGTCAGGGCTTACTGGGACATCAGGGGCGTCGCTAGTCTTGGTAGTGACACCGGTGCTTTTCAAGTCGACCCGTTGGCCTGAATAGAAGTACCGCAGTTATACTGATACCGTTAAAAAAAAGAAGGTGTTTGCCTTTGATTTTGTTCTTTTTTTGTTCTTTTTTTTTTTAAAGATACTGCAGTTCAACCGTCCCGTTACACAAATCCTGCAAAGGAACGTTACATGAGGCATCGAAAATTAAACTACAGCTTTTCACGCTCAATTACGTGCAAACTGACGTGTTAGTCTGGCCCTAAAGGTTATTATTTTCATCATTAGTTTCTCTTATGTTATAGTTATGGACTCTCTGCATTTATCTAGCTTTTCCCTGTACTTTAAAAATAAAGGACATGGAACTTTCTGTTATGTACCACTTCCTTTGTAAAATACATGTATATAAGTAACTGGATATATGTTGTTGTTTTACCCATTCTGATTTTAAACATGTGTAGCGTGAAGGGGGGGGTACAACTTGAATTTCACTGCGCTGCCCTGTGTGGTAGAAAGACAAATAAATGTACCCGGATACAAAGAGTAGCATGTGGAAAGGAAGCGTCTTGGAAGAGTGTAAAATGTTTATTGTTCTTTTCTGAACGCCAAATCACTGGAAGAGCAAAACAAGTTCTGTTAAAAAATGGAAATGAAGAGATATAAAGGAGGGAAGTTAGCGACACTTAAAACCAGCTTAGCTGTACAACTTAAAAAGTGAGGGGTACCCATAGGCCACGAACCCATCTGCTTTTTGGACCAGATCAGGGCCGGGTACAATTCATTTTCTGTTCAGCGGGTGACTTTATGAAGTCAAACCTTCAAATCCTCAATATCTAACCCCCCGAACACACAGTACAAGTGACTGTTAAGTGATCACTTAAAAGGGTTCAACCAAAAACATACTCAGATACTGATCGAACATAACCGTGTCAGTAAAACATCGAAGAACATGTGACTCAGGGGGTGAGGCGGTCCGGGTTCAGCTGCAGCTCGGCGCTCTGACGGCTCAAGCGCGGGGCGTGCAGGAGGCGGGGAGAAACGCCACGGTCCGCTCCACACTCGCGGCGTCGGGAACCACAGCTCGACTACTCGACCGGTCGCTCGACTCGGCTGAGCGAAAACACACCCCCGGCGGCAAAAAGACAAGAGATATTTCAACCCAAATGTTCTCAAAATCATAAGCGAGGGGGGAAAGGTTGAAAGTCCTTACGCGCTCTGCCGCAATGTACAGACATGTGACATATATCATTTGCAAAAGGACTTTGTTCCCACACAGCAGCAGCCTAACATTCAGCCCAACTTTAGAGCCGTGTTTTTTCAGAGCTGTGATTAACCTCCTGAACTTTGTAGCAA
>CM022481.1:1585945-1606958 GCA_011952105.1 Coreoperca whiteheadi
AAAAAAAAAAAGGCTGATGGAGGACTTGCGTCTTGCTCAGCAATAAAACTAACTGAGAAGTGATGAATGAGGCGACAATCTGGAAAATGAGAAAGAAAATATATATCAAGGCTTCCAATTTAATCTGTAGAAAAGCATAAAGGAGCTGCAGTATTTTCCACGTACAGATGACTGTGTCTGCTCAGGCGCTCCCCTAAAATGGTTCTCTTCATTTGCCTTCATCACTTTTATCATTTATTATTATTATTTTGTGCAGGAGAAAATAAAATCTCGAAGGGAAGCGACCAAATAAACTAAAACAAGCCTTTCTTATTTACATTGATTACAGGTATTTCGTTGCGTTTTCACGACCCCAGTTCACTCCGTCCATCCTCCACCCCCACCTCCTCAACTTCCCCATTTATCACATTTGCAGAGTTCAGACACTAGGGGGCGTGCCGGAGACCGAGGGTTGTGTTTCGGGGGTCGGTGGTGGAACTGGAGTGCTCGGGTTGAGCTGAGGAAGCTGTACAGATCCCTAAAATAAAAAGGCGTGGCTGGGAAGGCTCCAGAGTTTTGCAACAGCACTGATTCGGGGCGGCCTGCCCCAGCCCCGAGCCGACCCCCGAGCTAGGGGAGGGGTTTAGAGGTTGTCCCCGGGCTGGTACTGAGGCTCGGTGGCTGTGAAGTAGTCCTCCAGGAAGGCTTGCAGGTACTCGAAGGTGGGCCGCTCCTCGGCGTCCTTCTTCCAGCACTGCAGCATCAGCTCGTGCAGTGAGATGGGGCAGTCCTGGGGGCACGGCATCCGGTAGCCCCGCTCCACCTGCTCCAGCACCTCGCGGTTGTTCATGCCTGAAAACGACACACAGGAAGGGGGCGAGTTAAGTGCCTCCAGGGGCCTACGACAGCTCGGCGGAGGCCACCTGCTTCGATTAGGCGATCTCCTAAACTCCCACTGCTACCAAGCTTTTCTTACCATCTTGAATCTGCAGACGAGTGCTAATTTATGGAAAGGGTCTAGTGTCTTTAGTCTTAGTAGAACAAAACCCCTATATCATCAAGAACCAGAGCTAGGTACCTTTGAGCTCCATTTACTCTGTTACATGTACACACTTCCCTTTTTGTACTCATGTGAGGAGTTTTAATGCAGCTTTTTCGTACATTGGTACTTTTTTTTGTGTTTCTATCCACGTTGTATTTAGTGTGCATTCTGTTCTTTCCTTCTCAAACTTCACAGACACTGGTGGCAGGGGCGGATCTAGTAAAATATTTATGGGGTGGCGAGAGGGGGGGCAGGAATCTTTGAGGGGTGGCAACATATGGCAGAAGTATATATACTGGATTTAATCACAGTTTGATGAGAAATAGTATGTACATGCTACAAATGGGACCAGGCTGCCATTTAAAGACTCATACAGACAAACTCGTGCTGCGTTCGCTGCAGTCGGAGATTTCGCGCTCGTAAACTGTCAAACTGGCCGTAACTTTTAATTCGTTGCTGCCAACTGGGGGGGCAGCAGGGGTGGCAAGGCTTTCTTTTAGAGTGGCATTTGCCACCCTATGCCACCCCGGTAGATCCGCCCCTGACTGGTGGTCTGCTGATCCCGGGTCTGCTCAGGGTCTCTCATGACCCTGTTCCCAGCTGTAGAATAATGGCTGAAGCTACAGGGGCAGATTCAGATAAGACAAAACATCCGTTAGTAGCACAGCTCCGTCTGTTTGCGGCGCCTTCAGGCCCACGTGTTTAACACTAAATGTGTGCAGTATGTCCGCCATCAGAACGACTACCTCGGAATTTACACGTCCATACTGTCATCGTAGCTTCACTACACGCGGTCATCCAAGCGGCCTACAGCGAAGGGCAGGAGAATTAACGGCGTCCACAACAAATAATACTTTTGTGGTATTCACCTGGGTGTTCTGTGAGCTGAAGACTGGGAATACTGTTCTACATATATACACATTTAACTAATTATCTAACCAGCAGATGATGATGATGATGATGTCACATTACATCACAAATTGACTATAAAAACGTGTGTGTTCACTTCTTTACCATCTGTCATGTCCACGTAAAAAAAGTGGGTGCGAGACAGCAGTGTGCCAGTGTCTTTTACTCATAAAGTCGCTCAATTTATCAGTATAAACTTTTGTTCTTTCACTAAAGTAGTTATTTTGATGACTACTTCTCCTTCCAGTTGAGTTCAGTTACAGCACTTTCACTTGAGTCCACAATCTGGCTCCTCCCCAGGCCTGTCCAGGACCCAGAGGAGGCCTCAGAAAGCTGCCTAACACATCTGTTCGCAGCCCACTGCGTGCTAACCTTCCTCACCTTCTCCCCGAAGCCCGCCGGCCCCATCCGGACAAGCACGTGTGTGTCCCCCCCCCGCGTGTGTGGAGCTGTAGCCAGAGTACAAGCTGTGCCCCCCGGCCCGGCCCGGCCCGGCCCGGCCTCCCCCTCGCTTTCTCTTTTATTTTCTGTCTGAAATTCGAGTTGTGCCACAGGCGAGCTGCTGTAATTAAGGGTTAATCTCATCTTCTGGCAGCGAATGGAAGGTTACCCAAGCATTAAAGAAGCTTTTACTACCGTAAACAGCAGGAGGGGGCTGCCTGTTGTCATTGGTAACAACCGGGTGTTTCATACAGCACTTTATCGACGTGTCACAGAGCCTCTGCTGTCTCACCCCCCCCTCACCTGGGTAAGGCACCCGACCCTTGGTGACCAGCTCTGTCAGCAAGATGCCAAACGACCACACGTCCGACTTGATGGTGAACTTCCCGTACAGCGCGGCCTCGGGGGCGGTCCACTTGATGGGGAACTTTGCACCTGTGGGAGAACAGAGATGACGTGAGCATCTGCAGGGGAACTTGCAGAACTCTCTTTCTGGTGACAGAACATACGCTTGGTAAAGCGCCGTGGTGTTCTGCTTCGGCTGGCACTGCGGTTTTCACTGGTGTCGCCCGCTAGGAGGAGGTTCTTGTAGTTGTCCAACACTATCCCAGCTACTACCTCACATTTTACAAATCAAGACCAGCTGACTTTGCCACGAGGTGTACTACAAAACAATTGTCTGATATCTCCTGCTCTAGAACTTTCTAAGTGTAAAGGCCTGTTTACATGGCGTGAGCTGCAAATGTACGGCCGTTCGCCCGAATGTTTCAATAAAGTTTCACTCCACTACAGGACAAGATGACATGGAGACAGTTTGAATACGTCTTGGAGATGTGAGCGCTGCGTTTGAGAAGCGCCACTGTGATATCAGCTGCGTCCATTGTTATGGCAAGGGGATGATTTCCAGTCCACAGTCATAAAATCTGTCACCATTTATCATTCGCCATGGTAGTACTAAGTAATATCACTACTTGCCATCATAGGCTGCAGGCTACCTGTGCACCTGTGCCAGCACCTTTGTGGACTCTAAGCATCTATTTGGAAGAACATGTGTTCTCATTTCAGCGCTAACTTAATGGTGGTAATGTGTTTTTTATGGACTTGAGTGCCAGCTGCAGCCAGGGCTGAACGCTGAGGAGTCACCGCTGTGAGCGGCTGGACTCATCGCACTTAGAAACGATGGTTTTAAACGTCATATGTGAAAAATCTCCCACACAGGGAAGATGCATTCGTCGCCTAGCGTAGTAGCTCATTTTCATTCTGCTCAGGAAGCGCCCATTCACTCGCGAAACCCAAAGAAGTGCACGCACGTCCGCCTGGCAAAATAAGCAGTTTCATTCCATTTTCCATTACGCTGTACTGTCTCATGAGGCGACACAATCTTGGCTCTAATATGGCAGTCTGTCGCGCTTGCGTTCAAATTCAAAGTCAGTGTGCTTCACCGACGTGACTGACAATGTTAACGGCGACACGAAAAGGTGAACAGATGCCACAGGTGAGCTGGTGACATTCGTGTGTAAACAAACACGCATGTAAACACAACGGGCAACGTCGAGGTCGGCGAAAATGGTCTATGACATTGGCGCGACGTGATTGGATGCCGAGGGCGCAGCCGGTGTATCTCTCCTCCGCTGACCGACAAACACTAATGGGGGGGTTGTGATTGGACTGCTGAAAGATTGCGGCTGTTAACTTTGGGAAACACGAATGAACTCTTGACAGGTGGCCGGTGGTGGACCTCTGACGGCCGAGTTGCTACAAAGTTCAGGAGGTTAATCACAGCTCTGAAAAAACACGGCTCTAAAGTTGGGCTGAATGTTAGGCTGAATGCCAACTTACAGCGTCTGTCAGCAGTAAAAAATAAAAACATCAAAAAAATAGGTCTTACTTACTCAAAGCAAAGCTTCCAAAACATGTGCGCAGCAAAGCCATTTGATATGGCAAAAGGGAGGAGGAAATTCTCAAAAATGGTGACAGCATTTCCCCGAGCACAGACAAACGGCATCAACAGAAACAGCTGTTAGGAGCGCACACTAACCAACAGGGAGATGACGGACATCTACAGAATACTGGGGGTCGACTAATACTTTTGTTATTGGCACTTAACCCAATGTGACCCCCACTCGTCGCAGCACTCGAAAGCCGTCTTTCATTAAGTGTTCCTGTTACTTCCCGTACATCCGAAGTAAACAGTGTGGGTTTGTTTGGGCATTTTGGTCTGTTTGTACTGATATGAGCTGGACAGTAGAGAGATGACAGGAGATGAGAGGGGGGACAGAGAGAGGCAACAGAGGTCCCGGACCGGACCGAACATTGCTGTTCGAGGTCAGCGCCTTAACCCCGAGGCCACTGTGAAGATTCCGTGTGCAGAATTAGAATATGTGACGCAACACACAAACAACACGCGAGTGGCTCCCGAAATCTAACTCTCGCATTTCTACTTCACATTTGGTGGTTGAAAGAAAAAATGTCTCTCTAGTGACGTTGCGGAACGCAGGTTCCTGAGCCTCTAAACTGCCGTTTACCGCTCAGACCTTTTTCAAATAGGTTGGGTGTTGGGCTCATTGATGGCTGCTTTCCCCGGGTTAGAAAAACAACCAAGCCAGTCAGAGGCAGCTGTACAAGTCCACTTACAGAAATAACAACTCTTAAAATGGCTTACTTCTTTAGGGGGAAAAAAACCCCCCAAACTCCTTAACCCCCCTGGTCCACTTACTAGATTTCTCCTGGGGCTTTCAGCCACATCTTGTGCCCTCTGTCAGTGAATGGAGGCCACAAGATGTGGCTGAAAGCCCTGAAAGAAATCCTGTAAACGTACCCAGAGAATTTCCATCATTATATTTCCAAGAGCAAGAATGAACCTTTCAGTTCTGCATATTTCTTCAGGAATCCACTGAACCGCCGCAACCTTAACTTATCTGATCCGAGCAGGAGCGACGCCGCGGCTTCTGCGGTCACCGAAATGATGAAACACGTTGGCAGGATTGGACACGTGAGTCTGATAACGCGCCCTCCCAAACAGAAAACAGAAACAATTCGGTCTGATAATCGGGCTTGAAACAGTCTGGAGAGCGTCAATGGTCAACACCAGAATAAACACGCCTCATGAACTCTTTGTCTGTCTCTCTGCAGCAGGGAGTGTCTGCCTTCGGTTTCAGTGTATGAGTGAGCAAACATTTGGAGCTGACTCTGATCGGGGTTGCCACAGCGAGTCATTTTGATTTGGGCGTGAGAGAACTTCCCCCCCATGACCAAATGCAGCCGCATGGTACGTGAATGTGTGCGAGGCCCCCCCCCACCTTGCCGAGCGGTGTATTCGTTGTCCTCGATGAGCCTGGCCAGGCCGAAGTCAGCGATCTTGCACACCAGGTTGTCCCCCACCAGGATGTTGGCGGAGCGCAGGTCCCTGTGGATGTAGTTCATCCTCTCGATGTAGGCCATGCCTGCCGCCACCTGGAGCACGGCACAAGCGGTCAACACTCACCGAAACAATCCTCTTGGCATTGTTTCTGCCGAACACTGCTGCGATGGGCTTCGGGATAGGTGTGGAAAGAGCTCTTTCTAAAGAACTGCTTGATTATATTTAGGTATTACTTTGTATGTAACCTTCCGTGAATTAAAAATAGGTCATTATTGGCTGTCAATCCAATTAAAAGATTTGTAGGCAAGTGATTCTGCGGAACAGAAGAAGGAGGCTCCTGTTTAGGAAGGAGTATTAAACTCTAAGGGGAAAAAAAAAAGCCTCCTACATCCCCCCGGGCTTTAGAATTGCCAATAGTTGATGGTAGCCACAGCTCATATTTTGACAGTTTTCCATTAAACATGCAGACCTAGCAAATACCTCGGTGCTGTTTTACCTGCAGAAAACAGAAACTCAGTCATCAGTTAGACAATACACTGAATTAATCAAGACAGCAGGAACATGGAGGAAGTGTTGAGTTTGCATTAAGAGCAAACAGCTTTTACAGCACATTAACACTGGGCCAAATTAGAAAACAGGGAGGTCATCTTACTAAGATGTAATGAAATATACTCCGCACTGGAAAGTAGAAGCAAAGCCTGGTCTCTAACATAAGCCTGTTTCAAATAAAGGTCTGATTTTATCTTGTAGCAGTTTCTCTCTGTAGTTAATAACGTTTGACGTATGTTTCCAAAGTGTGAAATCTTAAATGTTGTTTTCAGGAAACCAATGATGAGAAACAAGTCTACTATTCCTATTACTGTCATGTAACACAAAAAGACCAGAGACCTCAACACACAAAGGTATGGAAGCCCATTTCCGCCAATATAATGAAAAACACTTATCATGTAAGTCATTATAATGAAAGAGTGTTTCATGATTTTGAGATATTAAGGTAATCTTTTCAGAATGTTTCTCATTAATGTGAGACACTAAGTCATTATTTTGTGAAAGTTTCTCATTATAATGACTTACAGGATCTTCCCCCCCACCATCACATTGGTGGAAATGGGCTTCCACACTAACGTGTCTGCAGCTCAAACATGAGGTTTTTTGACCCAGGTATACCTGTGCTGCCATGTCCACCAGGTTCGGCAGTTTCAACGCTCGTCCTTCTCCGTCCTTCAAGAAGTCCAGCAGGCTTCCTACGGCAGACATAAACAGATGTCTGATGTCAGTCCAAGTACACAAACAGACACGGAAGACACAAACTGTATGTCTTAGACCCATCAGCGCATCGGTGGTGCCCCCACCCTCTACAGGAACTGTTTGTAATGCAGGAACAATCTGACAGCTGAATGTTTTGGAGACGTGGTTTGTAGTTAGCCTATTCACGTCTATTTGACACCATCAACAATAATGACAGTTGGAGGATAAATACAGGATCGGGGGACTCGACGTATACTTCGACATTCATAGAACTTCTTTTCACACTGGAGCTGCTCTTTGTGAAAACACATTCTCCTGGATGTGGCAGCCTCTGCACGCAACAGACACAGTGATACACATCAAAGTTTCTACTCTTGTGTTCTCTGGTGTTTAAATTTGCGTCCACAGCTCTTTCTTGTGGGGGGCTTTCTAAATTCCTGTGTTTTGGAGGATTGTTCTGAAGGCCTTAATCAAAGGGTTCGCCATACCAGAACAGTTACTAGCATTCTGACTGGAATGGAACAAATGCACTTGTGCTTAAATGAAAAACGTTTTGCAAAGCACACAGGCACAGAATATAGTTTTAGATGTTTTAGATTTACACCATTTTGTTCATTTTATTGTACTGTTGTATCCTTTTTTTTTTTTGCTATTGTGGGAACTCGGGTCAAACAAAGCAAACTAACCCTATACATTTGTTTTGCCCCACAAGCAGTAGCGCTGTCCACTGATAGGTCAGTCCGTCTATCAACACTTTGGACCAAATCAATACTTTGGCAATCACATTTACTGTGGGCATTCATGGTCCCCTGAGGATGATTCCAAATGATTTCAGAGCCCTTTCTTCTTCATTTCCGCAGGCACAAACATTAACATCTAATGCGCTGATTGCCATTTCAGCTAAATGTGAAGCAATCATTTTAAAAATGCTGACGGGTCCAAAACGAACGTTTTCTTTATCTTTGTGTGAGATGCCTGACTCTGGGTTGCTGCTTCTCACAAGGCTCGGGAACCAATACTATAACAACGTTGGTATCACGTGGTATAGAGCTATGTGTTGTCACCGGTTAGATTGTCAAAATTAGGAAACAAAAAAACCAGCTTCAGTCCCTGAGGAGCTACGTTAGCATTAGCGACGGTTGCGTCCAGTTACCGAACGTTACAGTTCCCTCAAACAATGTAACGTTATAACGAAGAAGTGGGCCAGGGTCCGACATGACCGACGGCCCAGTGCCAGTACAAGTTTGTGAAGGGCAAGTTGATTGACCAGTAACTAGTCCGTCCAGGGCCGGTGGTCCGCTTATGAAAAGTTCTTCAAGAAGGGAGTGGACGTGGGATCCCAGTATATTACCATTGTGTCATGTCGAAGGTATTAAGGTTCAGAACTACCGTAGATCTGCTCATTATAGTGTTTAGGCCCAAAACGTGACTGTTGAGGGTGACTGAAGGTGTCATTATGTGAGTGGGGCGTATATATGCACGTGTTTGTTTTTCATCTACCTTTGCCCATGTACTCTGTGACGATGTAAATGGGCTCCTCAGACACCACGGCGTAGAGCTGCACCAACTTGTCGTGGCGGAGTTTCTTCATGATCTGAGCCTCCTCCAGGAAGGACTCGGGGGACATGGTGCCGGGCTTCAGAGTCTTCACTGCCACCTTTGTGGTGCCGTTCCACGTTCCTGGCACAAGCACACGCATGCCGGCGTCATCACAGCGGGAACATCGATTCATATTCAAATCGCATCATTTCAAAGTCAGACTTGACAACCCTGCTGCCTAGCCTGAAGAGATGATTGGCGGCTGAGAGTTGACTGGAGTCAAAAACAGGGGAAAAGTCTTGCTTTGAAATGACAAGGAGGTAAACATGCAACACAGAACGAGATCGGGAGACAGTATGAGAATCAACCTCTACTGTAATTCTCACGCAGAGAGGTTGCGCTGAAGGATAATTAAATGGCTACGAGATTAAGAGTGGACCTTGATTTGAAATGGCTTTTAAGAGCCAGGGGAGGGATCCAACAGGGCTTTGAGAGCCACAATATGCCAACACGGGAGCAGATAATCCTTTGTAGGATGATTAACAAAAGCGAGGCTGTAAGCTCCTCGCTGGTTGCCTGCCAGTTACTGTCACACAGCATGGCTATGCCACCGACGTGCGCTGCCTCTACGCTTTCAGAGCACGCATAATAAGATATGGATCACTGTAATCACTCCAATAAAGTAGTACTCCATTTAGCTCATTCTGTGACAGTAATGGATGCAGGTATATTAGTAGCGACCCAAAGGGAAGACAGAGCCCATCAGCTAACATTTGGTCTACACGTGTTTGGTAGGTTTGGGGGGGGGGGGGGGGGGGGGGTGCTAATCAATCAGAGTGGGCCTCTGTAGTGATGCAACTTGTGAAGACATTTTGGGAGTCGGGACCGAGCGGGTGATGGTCGCCTGCTGGGTGGTGAAGTAACAGGACCCCAGAGGCTGGGTGTCATCTGGGAGTAGCCCTATCCTCAGTCTCTGTCCAGCTGAAATATGATAAGAATGCAAACCCTGGTGTTCTGCAATATGGAAGTCCAAAATGGCCAACACTAAACATTAGGAAATAGGGTTAACGTATTCCAATGAATAAATAGAGTAAAACATTTATGTATGAGTGAGCTAATACATTGTGAAATTATTGAATCAATTATTAAAACTTTTGCAGACAAAAATCATTATTGTGAATATTTTTTTTATTACTAAACAGAAGAAATAGAAACTAAACGTCTCTGAAGATACACAAGAAATGCACTAAGTGTGCCAATGTAGGTGTCTGATTGACAGGGACACACTACAAACAAACTTGGGCTGGTAACTTTAGCTTACGAGCTAATGACAGTGTTATATTAGCAGTGGTGATGAAGAGGGACCACGCATTTAGCATCTAAACTGACCAATGCTAATATTTGCAGGTATGTATAAGCTCTTTCTTGGTGCAGGACAAGACATGTGTCCACGCTTATACGGTAGATAAGAAGGACGTAGCCTATAATGTCATTGACACAAATCCTTAAACATATTAATTTCTTTATTTTTGGATGCATTGTTTTCCTCAAAAGAGGAAGCGTTTCTTTTGAATTTTACTCAGCAATGTCTCGAACAGTTATGACCATTTTGGAGTTCCACACTGCAGAGTGTACTCAAGAAATTACTGGAAATAAAGTAGGAAATAGAAATTTGTATTTATGAATAGGAACGGATTTTCAAAGTCTTTTTTTTTTTTTTTTAACATGTATGTGTTACAAACCACACAGAAATATCCTGCGGGAATGCTGGAGAGGGATAAGATAGCATTTACTTTCATCTCCAGTTAGCCAACAACACTGCAAACTGTTCCTTGGCCCATTTTTAAGAGTGCATGGAAAAGGATAAGTAGAAATCTGACCATTTATTTCCAGCGGGGCCTAAGGTGCACGTCAATAACATGGTACTTTTTTATGTTGTTGTTGATGGATTTCCTTACCGTAAAACACATCAGCAAAACATCCCGTCCCCAGCTTAACTTCCAACTCAAGTGCGTTTCTGCTGATCTCCCAGGCATCATGACTCAAGCCCACAGTGTCAGGGATGTAGTTCACACACACGCCCGTTAAATTAAAGCACAAACCATCCGCACTCTCTACATTGGGAGGGAAAGGCAAGGCACACAGGGTTAACTACCGGGGGAGAGGAACATGCAGTGAGGGACGTGGAAGGGAGCCATCTTTAGACTGTGAGAGCAGAGTCTCCTGACACATTGGATCATTTTTGGAGGGAGGGGTCAAAAACTACAAGTATTTCCCTGGCAAAAGCCACTGAGAATTATCAACATTTTCCTGCCCCATTTTCTCATTCGATCCCCTCCCCTTCCAGGCCAGATTGTTGGCTTATGTTTTGGAGTCAGTCTCTGCCGGCTCAGTGTGGCCCCTTCCACGGGGCCTCTTCTTTCCGGAGGCGACTGGATCCGTACCCATCCAGACCTCCCCAAACTGCCCGTTCCCCAGACGCTTGATGAGCTGCAGCGACTCCCGCGGGATCTCCCACACGTCTTTGGTTTTGACGGACAGGTCGGCGAGGCGGGGCATCCCTTTGTGGCAGGGAACCACCAAGCGGCAGCAGAGCCCGGCGGCTCGGTCTGCGCGCGCCGCACAGCGATGCACAAATAAAGAGCACGAAGAGAGGTGTACAGAGAGTTAGCAGAGCACTGAGCAGGAGAGGGGAAGCCTCAAAGCAACGCAACAACGAGGAAGAACGACAACATAGAGCACAGTAAACATGAAAGCTGAAAATTCCTTCCTTTCGTTAAGACTTCCTGGAGGGCACACGCGGGCTGCTTCCAGGTCAGGAGATCCAGCAGTAATCAGCCTAATGTGCTCCCCATGAGCCTAACTGATCATGAAATCAACCAGTGCTGCCAGGTCATACACATCTCAGCACAAATAAAACACTACCAGGAATTTCTCTACAGGAAAAGGGGGAACGCCACTGATTTCACACATCAACATCAGTCTATTCTAGTCCTGGAAAGTACTACTCAGCCTGTGGAAACAGTTGTCGTCTACAATGTCGTCTGTGGCCCTGGAGGAGCTGTGTCAAGTCATCAGGGATTGTTGCCTTGGGCTTAGAATCTACAAATCTTTAATGGCAAGCCAGCGTTACATGGCATGGAGTTTAAAACACGTGGGCATTTATTAGACAGGGAGGCACTAGTGTGGTGTGTTATGGAGGAATGTGGAGGATCCAGTATTTTTGGACCATTGACCCATACTAAGTCACAATATCTGAGCTTCTTCTGCACAGATTTGGACCATTTTGACTCTTGCAAGCCCCTCGACCTTATTGACAGTCTAATACTAAATCACTGGAGTGTTTTAATAAAAAAAATAAAAGCAGTCCAATATTTTCAGGAACAATTTGCACTGTAAAATTAATATAGTCAAACAAAACTTATTAGAGGTTTAAAAAGAACAATGGAAGGAGGATATCTGGAATAAGCCGCACGTGGGAGACGTTTTGCCTTGAGGCCTTTCTGGCAGAAAGGCATTTCTGCCCCTCTTTTTTCCTAAACGTAACCGAGTAGCTTTGGTGCCTGAACCTAACCAAGTAGCATGGCTTTCTGGCAGAAAGCCCTGAGGGCAAACGTCTCCCATGTGCAAATAAGCCAAAGGTAAGAAATTATACCCAAATCAAAAAAATCAATTTCCCTTCATTTCCTAAGACTCTCTTGAGTCAGTTGGCTTTTAGTGTTGTCACTAGGAAACCAGAGTGTGAGTGAGTGAAAGTAGGAAACAACAAATATGTGTGCTGATGAGGTATTGTGCCTATACGTCTATTATAAGCATTGAAATGCTCGTCTGTGACATGTGAAAACATGGTGTAACTATGGAAGCCCATTTGCGCCAAGAAAAACAACGGAAGGAAATGTTAGAAATGACAAAAATAAGAACACTCCCGGTAAGCCAAAATGATGACCTACTCAATCAGTTAAAGAATCCCGATTTGTTTCGGTTGCCAGAAGGTGACACTGTATGTCGAGTTGGCTTTATGAACTGAATCTATTGAAATGTTCTCTTTGAATTTGTGGATCTGTATATTATGATTTGCCGTGTGATCATTTTGGTTGTCTAGCATGTTGTAAGGCCGTACAGGGTGGGCACTATTTGTTGCGGGACGCTTAAACAAACCAATATAGCTAGGCGTCGCTTTGCAGTTATGTTTTAGGGATGAGTGGTGGTAAAATGTTACTTAGGGCGTGATTTGCATATCTGTCTTGCAGTATTTTTGTTGCGGCCCCATCATGCAGAATGAATACACAGAAAAGTATCTCATGCTGCTGCAAATGCTGGAGTACCAGCAGGTGTGGGTGCAGGTCGTAGAAAACGTGCAGGCTCTATGTTGTGGCTCACTTTGGCTGATGGCACCTATGACATGCATACACTTTCCGATGATGACGGTAGTTTATGTAAAGAGGTAGCTCCGGGGCCATCGCTCATCTGGGCAATGTACATCGACAGTTGTTGAGGCATTAACGGCCATGCTCGTTTAGGCAACAGAGGGGTACTCCAGCTGCTTCCATTTCGATCCTCTCTACTGGCTGCGGGTGGACGTCACTTTAGATAACGACACCATGGCGTCTGTGTCATAAAATCGAACGTCTCTTGCTTTTACTCTGGAGGAAGCTCTCATGTTTGCCTGAATTGATTAAGCCAGGGGATTAGGGCAGAGTTTCCGTTGGTACTTCCATGCTGATATCTGGAGAGCCCCCAGCCCCCCCCCCCCATACCGCGGGGACAAAGTGACCCCCCTTCCTCCCCCCACTGGCAGTGATAAGGCCCTACGTTGTTTGCACGGGGCAGTAAAGACGAGATAAAGGCCCGCGTCTCACCCGTGGAACTGCAACTCGGCCATCAGAGCCCATCTGGGGCCTCAGCTGCTCCACCCAGGCGTCAATACAGCTCTATGTTCACTCTGCTGGCTGTCATAAAACCTGTCAATATGTGGACCGTGTCCACACGGCACGCGACACAACACTCGGTGTTTCCCAGAAAGGCGTGGCAGCTTCACATGACGAATTTTGTGCTTTGATCAGAGTTGATAGGTTCGACCCAATACTCCCCAATTAAAGCTTATTTTATTTTACAGGAAGAATCTTGTCAGCGTTCCGTCTTTGTGTTGCTGCTACAGTCAGAGCAATTAATTCATCTTGCCATGACAATTTTGTCTGACATTCAATTTTGGTTTCCTCATAAACATAAAGTTACCCGGGAGCTCACCTGGTAGGGCGCGTACTATGTATCAAAGCTGAGTCCTTCCCGCAGTGGCCCGTGTTCGAAACCGGCCCCGGGCCCCCTTTCTTGTCTATCTCTACTGTGACTATCAAACAAAGCAGTAATGCCAGAAAAAAAATAAACATTTCATCTGTGATTCAAGGTCACGTGGACAATTTCTGAGATGATTCTTTAAGCAATAACCAAACCTGAGCAGTTTTCATTGCTAACTTTGGCGTCACCAAGTGGCAGTTTAAAAAAAAGGCCCCGAGCCAATGAATGAATGGGCTGAAGGCATCACATAGACTGCGCCAATTTTCACTAGGATGGTCTCACGCTCCAACAAACAAAAACTTCCATCAGAATATTCTGAAAGATGCTATAATTACATATACAGTGGCTTTAAAGCGTGACTACGCAACTTGCTGAACACAAGTAGCAACAACAGGACGCTGGCTTATTGAATTTCACTTCGTTTTCTAAGATTCTCTTGGGTTAGTTGCTTTAAAGACATCACCATTAGGCAAGCTGAGTGTGGATGAGTGGGGAAGCGAGAAACAACCAATATGTCCCCTGATGAGACACTGTGCCTTTGTGTCTTGTGCTATCCAATGGTTTTATTTCTTTTGTAAGAACACCACTGAAAATGTTCATCTGTGACATGTTAAAAGGCTGTGTAACTATGGAAGCCCATTTCTGCCAAGAAAATAAAAAACTAAATGTTAGAAATGACAAAAATAAAAAACACTCGTGCTATTCCAAATTAGGACACATTAATTCCAAATGATGAGATGGTAAGCAAGTCAAAACTGTGACTTGCTCATGCAACAACATTTTTATTTAGTATCTCACACTTTTAAATGACTATCTCGTAAAGACTTACCTAGTCAATATTGGTAGATTTATTAGATAATAAGTCAACATTTTGACTCAATTTTGACAAATTTTCAATTAGCATCTCATGATTTTCATCATTTCTAAGTGGAAATGGGGTTTCAAAGAGTTATAAAGTCAGCAACCTTACTCGGTAATGTAAGTAGAAGATCAATATCTATCCAAAGTTCGCTAACATTAACTAACGATGGCCACCGTTAGCTGCTGCTGGCCATACCAGACCAAGTGGTTGTAGCAGTAAAACCTGAGTGTGAGTGAATAATTAGCAAGGCTGCTTGGGCTGTTTGCTCTTTCAAACGTTACATAGTCAAGGCCACATGCGTTGTTCCTTTCTCATCCCTTCAGTTGCATCTGAGGAATAGCTACATTATAGGACGCCAGATGTGCTCTTTAAAAGGCATGAAAAATAGAGGAAAGCATAAAGCAATACAATCGCAAGCCCCTACGAGCGTCAAGGTTATGTGCAAAGATGTGTTGTCGGCTCCATACGTCTTCTGGATGGGTGCTAAAATGTAGAGGGACGGTAAATGTGCCATGACACAGTCGCATGCAGAAAATCCATGGTGTTGATTTTAGGGCTTAAACATCGATGTCAGCGTGCCAACTAGAGCGCGAAAAGAAAAATAGCCTTTTCTCAGGGAGTCGGAGGCAGGACGAGAGGGATGAATCTGAACAAATGTCACACTGAGAACACAGACTCAGGTCGGCAATACTCCGAGAAATAAGAGTAAGAGAAGCAAATGGGAAGAAAAAAAAACTTCGGGGAGAGATGGGGAGAGAAGACCACAGACCGCACGAGTACAACTAAGCACAATAATCTCGTCTCATCCTGCAAATCTGATTATGAAATGTGGGTGTCAGCGGCACAGATGCAGCGACACAGATCTCCTGCCACAGCAGGGAGGAACAGGCTCCGCATCTGGACGAGCTCTCCGTGATGCAAACTGTTAACTCTGACAAGCACTCGTTGCTCAAGAAGAGTGCTAACAAAGTGCCTTTCTACTCCAACTAAGTTCCTCCGCTCACTGCTCGGTGGTGGTGAATCAAAAAGGAATGTGAAGCTAAATTAATGTAGATGTATGTGAGGGAGCAAATGCAACTCAGCTGACATACGGTAGCTTTCCATTCCTTTCTATTTGTGCCTCATAGTAAATGGCACCTTTTACTCCTGTATGTGAAAATGTGCTGGCAGACCAAACGCAATTATAGTGTAACAGTGTCTGCTTAATGCATTCTGGATCAATTCAAGAAAATGGACATCGGGAGCAGACGAGCAGACTTTGGACGCTGCTATCTGGGCTTGTGCAAATGGGGCCACAGTGTCAACGCGCCGTCTCTATCATCTTAATGGAGCGTGGGCAATTCAATCCTTCATATATGCTTTACCCCGGGCCATATTGCAGCCAGACCTACGGAGGGGCAGCCTGGGTGGAATTCAGGCTAATTTACATACCGTCTTCTTTCAGAGCTGTAGGTTTGAAGCTGCACTAGGCAAAAGCAGGCAGAGTGCGTGCAGCTAGGCGGGTAGCTCGGTAGCCGGGCGGGTAGGCCAGCCAATCATTTCACTGGGAACCAAATGACTGGATGGGTGTAATAGAGGCCCGCGACAGCCACGGACACCAGATTGTAAAGAGAATTCCAACAAATATGATACAAAAAGCTTCTGAAATACATGAGCTAGCCCAGCTTTAGCAGCAAGATACAAATAAATGAAAGGACCAGTGCATTTAGGAGGATCCATTGGCAGAAATGGAATACAATATTCCTACGCATGTTTTCAGCCATGCATATATACATACATACAAATGATGCAGAATATCTTAAAATGAACAGGAATAAGTCCTAAAATTAGGCAGATACGTTCTAAATTAAGCAAAATATGCCCTAACATTAACCAGAATATGTTGTAAATTGAACCCGAATACATCCTAAAATTTACCAGAATAATACCCCCCCCCCCAAAATGATCGGGAGTACATCCGAAAATGATCATCTCGATCCAGAAGCAGCGTTGAGCCTGGTGTTTATACCTGAGTAGTGCTGCACCAGCTGCTGCAGCGTGTCAAACTGAGCCCTGGTGGTGATGTAGTAGCCGCCGCTGTCCAGCTTGCGAATCTTATAATGCTTGACGTGGTCACCTTTCACGTCGTCCCAGTCCCGTATGGACAAGGAGAAGGCACCTGACGGGGGGCGCACACAGCTCAGGGTGAGTCACCGAACGTTCAAGAACTTGATCAAGGAACAGGTTAACAAGACTAAGGAATCTGACCAAGCACTCAGCACTCACTTTAAATACTTGACGCAACTTTTTTTTATTAATTAAAACAGAATATATATATATATATATATAGATGCATTTACTATATGCGTGTGTGTAGGTAAACATGTAAATGTGTGTGTATATGTCTGCGTGTACGTACACATACGTGCGTATGTATGTATGATTAGGGGATGAGGAGGATTATGTAATGAGTAGGATATGGGACAGTATGGCGAAAGAAGGCCTCTGCCAATGAAACGTTGCTCCTTGGACACAATTACATAGCCCCCCCCCCCCCCCCCCCCCCGGGCGGGTCCAACAGACACCTGACCCCTGCTACAGGTCTGCAACATCCTACGAGTCTGGGGGATGGCGCCAAAAGTCCGTAGCCAAAAGCTACAAAAGCCACGTGGGAAATATCAGAGCTCAGAAAACTTCCACAGGCTCTGCTTGTAATTCCACTCTCAGGCGGATGTGAATGGCTTTGTGAACGGGGTTGGTGAAGCTGTCATAAAACCCACACACTAAGAGTCACCCAAGTTGACAGTGTGAGTGTGTCCATGGTTTTACCCTTCGTGGTTTCACTCTCCCGGATGAGATAGGTTCCTCGAGGGTTGCCAGTGGACAGCAGCTGCCGCTCTGCATCCTTACGGCCCAGTTTACCAAAGTACCAGCTGCAGTTACAGGAGAAAACATGTCAGCTCAAAACAGCAGATTTCAGGGAGGGGTTCACACAGAAAAGGTCCGGCCCCCTGAGTCGAACCACTGCGAGCATGATTCGTTATTTCGGGTTTTCGGGGCCGCGCAGACGAACGTCTCGTAAGACAGCGGGTGTTAAATCATTTAATAATGCAGGCATTTCGAGGAGGACGCCTCGCCATCAGACCGCCTCATCACAGAAGACGGCCGCTTCTGATGAGAGCCCAACACGCCCTGCAAAGGTCACAACTGCAAACATGCCCAAACCACAAAGTTTGGTCATTTTGGTGGCAAACGCGCAACTAGTTCCCCAGTCACCAAAACAGGAAGAGACAACGTTTTTTAACCAATAAAATGACACGTAAAATGGTAGGCCTGCTGTGATTGATTCGAATGGTGTATCGAATGGCATTTGGTCTTAGTTTTACAGCTGCTTGTTTTGTAATGAATGTATATGAAAAGGGTTTGGTGTTACCTCGAGTTCGCACGTTTGCCAGAAAATGTAGTCTGGATAATGTTGGTGCCTAGACGATGAATCCTAATATTGACCTCCTCACTTTTCCCCTGGTGATCTAGTCATAAGGCCAAAGGTTCCACTTGGCAAGAACCACATGTATGCACAAGACACAATAACATGGGTAGACTGCTGGGACCTCTACCGAGCCCATTCGTGCTTCCCAGATGATGAATCATTTTCCTTCTCGACCCTCTCCATTTCTTTTAGCGGCACCCTCAGGACAAAATGGACTTTTCCAGCTCCGTGATGGCTCAGGGTCTAAGTCTAGCAAAATTGTTCATTCACACTTCCAGCCACTAGGGACTGCTAGTGGGGCTTGTCACTTTTAGTTTTGTTGCAGGTCTTTTGGTTTATATATTAGCATTTTGACTCTGACCCAGCAGCTAGCCTGTCATATGGACTGTGACTAGTTCAAGGCCGGCTGCTTTCATCCCTGCAGATCTGTGCATAAGTCCTTTTGTAGTCACAGTCTCTAATCCTGGAAAAATACTTTTAATTCATAGCAGGGAAATAGAATCCTCCAATTGCGATTGCTTGTTTACCAGCATGCTTCTCATGAGACTGCAACCAAAAAACAATAGTCAGCAGAAAGATAGTGGTGAAAGTGTAACTTTTTTTAAATCTCTCGAAAACCTAATTTTGCAAAGTGGCATTCACGTGGACTGAAACTACACTGAGAGGAAATGTGAGCGGTGAGCAGTACGACCCCAAAGTGTGGATTTCGCAGAGGCAGATCTGTGTTGAGAAGCGGAGCGGCGCCCACGCCTCGCAATGAGATTCCACCTCACAGTGAACTGGATGACTCCTTATTCAGAAACCCTAATCTTACTGAAGGGTCTGGGTAGGGGCAGGTGGTTCGGGTCTGTGGCAGCGGTTGACGCTGCACACAGACAAAACCACACGCAGGATGAGGAAGTTTAAAACACTGTTTCCTCATTCCTTTCCATTCATCATATGCCAGAGTGCTGAAAATGTACTGTATGCACTCAATGAACTGTAAAATAAAAAAGATCCCCACTCGGATATATTTAGCTCTCATTCACAGTCTGGCTGGCAGTAACAATTCTAAATCCTTCTCTTTATAGTGTCACATAAATGTCATTTTATCAGGCCAGGACAAACGTCCACCCTGCAGGGAAAGTAAAAACCGGGATGACAACACCTTTTTCTTCTGACTTTCTCGCCGCTGAAGGGCTCGCGGTCAGTCTGCGGCCTTGCTGTCCACTAATCTCGAGTTACTTCAGAGCACATTTGAAATGAAAGTCACTGGTCCTGGACCAGCGCACTGGGTCTCCGAGGAGCATTCACACACACACACACACACACACACGCACACTACTTACTCCTCAGCCTGGATGGAGTCCACTGGAGCCACGTAATTACTGGGAATGTAGCCGCTGCCACCGGTGGTGAGCGAGCGAGCATCCCACCAGTCCCCTTCACTGAAAGAGAGAAAGAGGGAGAAAAGGAAGACGTGCATTAACACTCTTTATTTCACGTGAGCGGACACGCTCTGTGCCACTGGACCCATCAACGTACAGCGTTGTTTTATTTTGCTGCGTCCATGTGGAAAACATATAGGATCAAGGGAGCCTGTAGTGGGTAAAGCAGAGGGCAACATGTGGCTGTAGAAAGGCAGCTCGGGGCGTGTCCCGCCCTGCAGCCACCCATACCAAAAAATGGATAAACACTTGCTAACACGGCACGAGTTGAGAGGAATCAAGAACCCGTCAAGAAAAACGCACGTTGTGAGCGCCAGTATCACAACGATTACAGTCAGGATATTTTCCTGACATCTGGCGCAAAAGGGCTCATTTCCCCCCTTCATGAGAGTGGGGGACGAAACACACCCTGGCAACTACCGTGGCATCTGCGTCAGCATTCGTCTGGGTAAATTATTCTGTATTCGAAACATGAGAATACAAGATTTCCTCGACTAACACGCCATCTCGGGTAAAAATCGAAATCGCCGTCTTCCCAAAACGCCGCACCACTGACCACGCACTGTATGTACCCCGCACATTCCACATGGACACCAAACAGGAAATGGTATTCACTCTATTACAGACTTCTACAGTGCTGTAAAGTGGGATCAACGTGCTGCTCCTGGCCCCTCCCTCCAAGATAGAGAGGTGAAGTCTCAGTTTTACGCTGATGACCTCGCCCTACTGTCACCTACTGAACGAGGACGACAGCAGCAGCTGGACATGGTAGAAAAGTGCTGCCAGAACTGGGCCCTGGCAGGAAACATGAAGACAGCTCGTGATTTTTCAAAATAACGCAGGAGATGCCAGGAGAACAAACACCAGTTTACCACAGTACGAGCGCCACCTCCCTTGGTATGACCATACCAGCATCAGGGAGCTTCAACATGGCAGTGAATACACTAAAAGAAAAGGCTCAAAGAGCTCTAAATGCAATTAAGAGAAAATGTAATCATTTCAAATGCCAATTAAAATTTGGCTTAAAATATATGACAGTGTGATCGCGCTACCATTGCGCTGTATGGGTGTAGGGCTCCACGCAGTCGCCATAGCTGCAGCCGCTGGGCCGAGCATCCAACAGGATCTTTACATGCAGGATTCTGCAGATACAGTTTACACAGAAAAACACCAACAGATGCATGTAGAGCAGAATCGGGGAGATAGCCGCTGATAATTAACATTCAGAAGAGAGCGCTCAAATGTTTTAATCACCTTAAATCCAGGCTCCAATCCAAATCCCTCCAAAACCCAAGAGCTGTGTGCCCGGAAAAGAGCCCCCTCTGTCAGCTGGTGCTGAGACAGACACACGGCTTCAGAGCGCCCCGCGTGGTAGCGTTGCTGTCGTGAAGGGTTTCGTGTGGGGATAACAGCCTAAATGGATAGCCGGTCCAGAGGCAAA
>CM022481.1:1606983-1631825 GCA_011952105.1 Coreoperca whiteheadi
CCAAACCCCCCCAAACACCCAGAGGTGGTGTGCCGAAAAAAACCCCCCCCCTGCCGTTGGTGTGGTAAAAAACCCCCCCCCCCCCCCCCCCCCCCACCTTAGAGAAGAAACCAAAGTAGATCAGAATGCTATCTGGCCCTAAAAAGAGACGATGAAATGGCAGGACAGATCCTGCTGCCCAAAATCTATCAGCATGCCACAGCCTGAGGGACAGCGAGTGACCTAGACACACACACACACACACACACACACACACACATTCATTTAAAAAAACTATCTGCCGTGTTTATGTGTAAAGGTCTCTTTGTTGTGAGCAGTTTCATGCAGGAACTATTTTCTCACCGCAGCAATCCTGATGGAGAAACAGCGCTACAGGAAAGAGGACAAATAGCTTGTTTTTTGTTTTTTTGATTTTGGGGTGAACTGTCCCTTTAAATCCCACACTCTGGTGAGATTTCCCAGACCTGTGGAGTTTTGGAGCTGTTTCTTTGCCCGGGCTTTTATTTCAACACGTGGGCCTCTTCTTTGTGTCCCCCGTGTGGTGAGCTCCCAAACAAAAGCATATGCAACTCTTTCACGAAATGTTAAACTATTCTTTTAAAAAGGTCCAGCTTGTTGTTCTTGGCACTGATGTCTCACCTCCGTCACACTGATGTTAGTGGCGTTAGCGACACGTGAACTGAAGGGCAGAGGAGGAGAAGCTCCTTAAAGACCTCTCAGCCGGGACGCCCACGCTTTCTCTGATGTCCTCTGTGCACCTCTTCCTCCCTCAAACTCTTTCATCTGTCCGTTCCCTCGGTTACGCCTCGCTTCCTCTCATATCCCACCTCTCCCACCATCACCTCGCCTCCTCCTAGCTCATTTTAACAGGTGACAAATGGAAAGTGGGAGTCCATGGTGAGCGTCCAGAACAGCATCAGCGCTCCTCGGCGTAGATTCCCAAGTCTCTAACTCGAATGGAGACATGAAGACCGTTGATCAGATCCTTCCTGTATGGACGCAGCTGCATTTGACAGGTTCCTGCGCTTCTTTGTTAAGGCGTTTGCTTTAAGTTGTCCCCCATCTGGGGTTTGAGAGCGCATTCAGTTTAAACATGGAAGAGCATAAAGAGCAGGATTTGGTGTCAGTCCTCTCTTCCGGCCAGCGTTCAACAATCATACGGGGAGAAATCCATCGCAGAAGAGGCAAACAGATCAATTTGCACGAGCACAAATGCCCCTAGTAGACCATGATGCACTGCAGCATCACGGTTTACTGAAGCTACTAAGGCATATGACTGGAGCAGCTTCTGCTCGGTACTCCCGCTGTATCGCCCTTGCCAGATATAAGGCCAGTTTACTGCACTTCCATGATCTCGGTGTTGTCGGAAGTCCCTCTGAGAGATGGAGGAAATCATTAAAGGGTCATTCACTTTATATTCTTCTTTTTGCCAACGTGAAAAGACTAAACCAAACAATGAACTGATCCAATAAGAATCGCCTGTGTATCCAAAGCCTGAACTTATCTTCATCCTCTGTGCCACTGAGCTCCAATGGGTGACGCACCGCACACACGCACACACACACACACGTTGTGTTTCCATCACTTTCGGGGACATTACATTGACTTACATTACGCTAGCCTAAACCTAACCTTGCCCATACTTAAGTTTTCACCTTAAAATCTAATGATTTACGGTGTGGGGACTTGCATTTTGTCCCCATAAGGAAGGAAAGTCCACGCAATGTGACTGTGTAAACAGATTTATGTCCCCACAACATTAGTAATACCCGCCCACACGCACTGTAGTTCATCTTGACGTGATCCCACAACCAAAAGTCAAGAGGTTCCATCCAAATTTGTGGAAGAGGAGGGCACGACGAGATGACAAATCGCGACGGAACGAACACATTCTTGGTTTTAAACTTTTCATGGGATTTGTTGACAGGTAGAAAAACTGAAGAGAAGTGGAGAGGAGTTCTCTATGTTGCTACTAACATCCATTTATTTTTTGATCAGCCTCTTACGTAAACTCTCCCCTCATTTATCTCTATTTCTCCACCATTTCCCTTCCTCCCTTCATTCCTTCACTCTCTTCTTCACACACATCAATGCTAGCAGCAGTGGTTTACCAACATTACAACCACAAATGTACACCCCCCCCCCATCCCGGTGCTTTGATAACGTCTCTCTGACACACTGTACCACCCGGTGCTTGTTTCTATCACATCCCTCATACACCAGGAGGGAATGTCTTTTGGTGTGTGTTTGTGTGTGTGTGAAAGGGATGCTAAAGAGAAAGAGACAGAGAGAGAGAAGGGGGGGCGGGGAGGCGTCGTCGGCCCTTCATTTATGCTGAATAAAGCCGTGATGGGGGATCTCCTGGGAACGACATCCCAGGCAGAAACAGGCCTGCTTCCCTTTGTTCGGAGCGAATCCCTCAGAGGGAGGGAGGGTGGAGGGAAAGATGGGAGTCTCAACAATCTGCCTTCTGTGAGACAAAAGTATGAATGTGTCGGTATGCGTGTTTGCGCGGGGCCCGGAGAGCCGCAAACCGCTCGGGGCGGGGCGGGCCCCGGTCTGTCCCCGCTGCCTCTTTTGTCTCCAGAAACAAACACCCGTGAACCAACTCTGCTCTGCCACGAACCGCCAGAAAACAACAACAACAAGAGTAAACAAAGAACCTCCCTCCCGTCTCCAGATGGATTCGAATCCTCTCCCCCGACGGTGGCTGCGGAAGAGAGAATGATGGAACACAGGACTGTGTTGACTGAGAGGAGTCCTACAGTACGCAAACAGTGAGTTTATTCATAGCCCGCAGGTGAATCAAGACAATGCTAGTTTAATGAACGTACAGCGCAGACAGCGGGAGGATTCTGTCAAAACTGGAGCTATTTCCCGATTTCATGTGAGGAAGCTTCACACTAACACACTCACAGTGGGTTATAAAAAGCTGAATTCAGTGCCTCATAAACATTCAGGCATGGGGGCCTGTTTCTTGGAGGATGCCATCACAAAACAAAAAAGGGAAAGCGGCGCCTCTTGTCAGCTGAGGCGGCGGCGCTGGGACCTCCGGTGGCTCTGTTTCCCGTGGGCCCCGCCTGGTCGGGGCGTCTGTCGCTCGCCTCCTCGCCAGCTCTGACGGGGGCTGAAACAGACGAGGGTTTTAGGCCTTTCGCCGCTTTTGTCCAGCAGGGGTCAGTGTGGCCGGCTGGAAGAAGCCCAGTGCATATTTTGAGGCTGGGTTGAGGCAGTGAGGCGTGGGCGGGCGGAGAGGAGCGGCGAGAGGAGGGGAGCAGTGGTGAAGATGCAGCTCCGTCGGAGCCCCTGCTGAGGAGCGAGGAGAGAGACGGGAGGGAGAGGAGGGAGTCTAGGCTCTAATGACGGCGTCTTCCTGCTCTGGCCGAGGCCCAGCAGGGACTGAGGTGTGCGCTGGAATGTGCAAAGCCGCCGGCTGGGACAGGATGCATCTCGGGTGTGGTGAGGAGGAACGCTGACCTTGCGGGGGCCAAAAGGCCGTGATGACGAGGCGGCCAAGTACATTAGAGCTGTGATAATTCATCAAGAGCTCGCTCATATGGCATAAGCATTTACAGTTCCCATTCGCGACGCTGGGTGTTTGCGTGGAAGCTCGCTTTGGGATTGCTGCATCGAAACATCCACGAACACAAACAGGAGCGCTGCGTTAACAAGCTACAATTTATCGCCACGCACCAACTGACTCACTTTCTCCACTCTCCCTATAATCATTCAGAATTACATTGTTCTTTGCAGGAAACGTCTTGGAAATGATTATGACTTTATTGGATACTCAAAATAAACATTGCACATTTTTGCTGTGGCCGTGTGCAGAAGATCTGATCTGATCTGAGATCACTACTTTGGGCTAAAAATAAAAACTACTTTACACGGTTTTGGGGACATGAACAATTGAATCTATATTTTCACTGTTGACAGTTGCCAGTGTGTCTCATTAACCAACGGTAAGACAGGAGGGGCGTGGATCTTTTTAGTCAATGTGCACCAACAACATTATCTCTCATCAAGTATCGGGCTCGTATCAGCGAAACTAAATACGATTGTAAGTATTGGAAGCAGGTTACGTGACGCAGGATTTCCAATTCTTTTGCCAGACTGGTTTTTGGGACTGGTCGGATTAATGCCGATATTCAGTGGAATGATCTAGTACAGATATTTAAAATCCCAAGATTGATCTTTTGCATTCGTGCCTTTTCTTCAGTGAATATAATTGTGTCGACTGTGGCTACTATTTTACTACTGTTTTTTTAAATCTTATACTGTCACATGGCAATGGGGAAATGCTCCGGGGCTGATTGTCTGAAGCAGTAGTACAAATACAGCCAAAGTTTTCAAATTTGAAAAATGTTTTACTTCCAGAACTCATTCTATAACAGTTTAGAGCGCGTTTTCAGCTGGTCAGCAAACATATAAAGTGTGCATGATCGACATTTGCGGTTAGAAAACCTGCAAACGCAGTGGCATGGTCAGAGTCGGGGGATCGGTGCCGGTGTCGAGCCTTTACCACATAGTTATGGAAAGGATGCTGATATAAATAGCATTCTCATAGTTTCAGTTTTGTTTCGCTGGAAGAACCAAAACAAAACAAAAAAAAAGTCTTCACTGGAAACTAAACCTAGGCCTTACGCTGGAATTCAGGGTAATAACAGGGCTGCAACAGCATACTGTGTCATTCCACTGGCTGTGTAGTGCCGGCTACATACGGGTTAATCACCTGAATTATCAAACACAGTGAACCCGCCCTCCCTCCGCTCTACTGTACAGTACATGCACTGAGCTGCCTAATTACAATGAAATCTGAAGGAGAATAGGCTCGGAGCACAGACCCGGCGGTCTACCCGCCTCCTCAAATGTCACTGCACCACTGCAGAAACCCAAACCGCCAGAGAGGCAGGCTGAGGTCCACTCTAGCAGGCTGAGACGCAGCCTGTCTCGAGCAGACAGGAAGAACGCGAAAGCCATGCGCGCAAGCCAGGGGGCCAGGTTGGTTAAAGAGCAGGCGGACGATGGTGCACATACGTGCCGGTTGGTCGTCTGCAGTTTTGCTGACTGGAAGAAAGTGTAACACGCTCAGAGGGAAGTCTCGAAGGAACAGCACGCTCATCAGTGCTGGGTGGAGACCCTGCTCCACCCTGTGTAAACCGTCAATGAAATGTTTACTGTTGATTGTCACACTGCATGTTCAAAACACCACTTTGACCTGATTTCAAATGCTCTGCAGACTTTAATATTGCAACCGATATGAAGTTCCTGCCAATTCAATCTTTCTTAACAATTATCAGTGGATCTAAGCCTTTTTTTTGCTCATGATTTTTAGAATTTTACGCTTCCACAAACTGAAGTAAAGCGGACTTATTTTGGGCTCTTGCTTGCTCCAGATTATGAAACCAAAATGCTTCTATTCCACTACTAGCAGCCATTTGTTTACCCCCATCTGCTCCCCCCCCAACAACAGCACGGTCCCCTTTAAGGCAGCGATAAAATGGGAAACTTGCTTTGCTCCCAAGTGCAGGCGGTCTGATAAGCAGCTGTAGCGACTTACGTGCTGTTGATAATCTGGAACCGTTCTCCTTTCCTGAAGCTGAGGTCGTCTTCTGTCCGCGCCTCGTAGTCGTACAGGGCCACAAAGAGGGTGACTCCTGCAGGAGGGAAGGGAACACCGTGTCAGCACTCGGCAGATTAGCGAGAGAAAATGAAGCTCAGAATCGTGTTTAACTGATGCCGCGCTGGCAGCTGCAGCACACTGAGTAAATGGGGACCAATCTGCGGTCGGAATGTTAGTCAATCATGTCGAATTTAATGGGAACTTGTCAGACTGATGATCACATTGAATGGAAACAGGCCACCCAGGAAGGACATTTCAAAGGGGTTTCCCAATAATGAAACTTTCAGCCGCAGCTGTACTTTCATTCAGCGCTATTAAGCTAGTGCTAACATGCTAAACCAAGATGGTGAACGTGGTAAAAAAAGGTTGGGGAATGCTCGGAAATAAGTACGTTTGTAGGACATGTTCTCTTGCATTTAGCTTAAAGCACTGTATGGGTATGTCAGGATGCTTTATACGAAGTGATTGCTGGGTCCTTCGATAGCCCCTCGCTCCACACCTTTAGAGGTGTGGGCCTTCCCAAAAAAGACAATCCAACAATTACACCCACTTCATTCAGTGACTGGCAAGGTTTGTGGAGGTGTTACAGTAGGCAGAGTTTTGCTTCTCTTTCCCCACCCTGATACATTCTGCCAGTCCAGGAATTAGACCGGCGACTGACCATTTCTGCAAATTTTTGAAACAATCTGTACGTCCCCCTCTCAAGCTCTGTTTTCTATCATTCTTCACAGAACTACAATTCACTGCGTCAAGCCTACAAAGACCTGCAAAAAGGGGGAGAATTTACAGAGAGAGAAGAGGCCGGCGGTAGAATTGGCTTTGTAACGGCAGAGTAACCTTTGCAGAACCCAAATTCTTTTCCCAAACTGCCCGAAGTCGCCATCTGAGTCTTATCCCCTCTCCCACATCTCCCTCCACTAATCCTTCTAGTTTTGCCCTCAGCGCTGGGGTAAAAGAATAGCAGCTCTCATTTTCATATCTCTCACAGGAATATTGTCGCACCCTTCCACTCCTGCTTATTGCTTGCTTGTGGCAAACGGGACGAGGAATTTGAGCTCGCTGTCGGACGTGTTAACAGGTCGCAGCAGGAGGCTGACAACACAAATGAAACATTTACCGAAGAAATTACCTCATAGGTGTGAGATCCTGGGGGCCAAACTAAACCAGTTCATCCAGGTCTCAGTTCGATAATATTTCAATTAGTGAATGTAAAATGACACTCTAAAAGGATCTTTCATTCTCGCTTACCTTCAGTTGGGGTGACAGGGTTATATAGTAGTTTGAGAACTCCATTTTTAGTTGAATTCGCTGTCTAACCACTGTCTCTTTACTGGTTGACTCGTGTGTTTCTCTTAATAAGACTATCAGCTGAATCCCTACAACGGTGCAGTGGCTTTTGGAAAGGTGCAACAGCATTGTCCTCTCATGCCGGGGTTTCTGCTTGTCCCAAGCAAGTCCACCAGCCGAACTGCATGCACCGACACTAACGGGAATCCAGCCTTGCAGCGCAGACACGAACTGCTTAAGTCCAGTGACAGGAGCTGGGGTGTGGGCTGCCTCAATCCAGTTAGACTCCCACCAGACCGGCTTAAAACCCGTTTCGGCCATTCCAGCACTAGCTCACCAACAACGCTGCTGAAATGGAGCACAATTTGTTTGCAAAAAAAGGTACCGAAAAGTGTTTTTACACATATTCCAAGTGCAAAATCCGCAATGTAACTGATTTCCATACAGCTGACATCTTTCCTTATGCTGTTGGCCTAGAAAACTGAAATTATTTTCACACTACAGCAAGAGACTTGTTGTGGAAAGTTGTAATCTGCCAGTGCAAAACTAGAGTGTGAAACTACAGTACTAGGGTTATGTAATTTGCATACACTAAATACAGTTCTAAAGTTTTCTTTAGACTAAATGAGCATTTAGTCATGATTTCATTTAGGACAGATATGACCTGACCAAAAAAAAAAATCAATTCTTAATGGCAGAGTCTGGGGGGTTAACCCCTAAAACGGCAGTACATCAGCTGGCTTCTCTTAACAGACATCAGAATCAAAACACAGCACTGGGATCTGTCCACTGAACAGGATGCAAGCGTCTCAAAGACAGCGTGGCCTGTCCCGAGGCCTCGCTTTCAGACGAGCTCTGGAGCGGTTCGTTGGCAGCGAGAACGTGATCCGACCTCGAACGGACCCGACCGCTGGAAGAACTGGGCATTTTTCGACTAAACCAGCTGCCGCAGTCATGTGCTGTGCATTATTGGATGGGGACAAGTGTTTGTTCAGCTACTTAGCACCCATGGCAACTCGCGGACAAACGTCCAGCTCGCCTTCAATCACTTCCAAATCATTCGACCAACCTGTGGGTTTGTTGGCCGCCCGTGTGATTGGCTGACTGCTTGTGCGTCTTGCACCATTAGACTCATGCCGCTGCATTCCCAGCTTTGGACAGTTAACGTAGTGAGTGCAACGTTACTGATAGGAACCAATAGGAATAATGGCCACAATTAGGAAAATGCAATAAACGTATGCTTTTTGTAACCATGAGTTGTTATAATTGCTTCCAGTGTCTTCCTCATATGTAAGTCGCTTTGGATAAAAGCGTCTGCTAAATGACTGAATGTAAAAATCATTTAAGAGGTTTGAATCTCTATCTACGTCACTGTCTTAGGTTAGTTTGATTCGTCTTGTCCCATAACAGAGGACAGAGGAGTGTTGAGATAAGACAAAAGGGTTATGCTCAGATACGTGAAGCTGTTTCACGCCTCCGAGTGTTCGTCAAAGTCAACTGAATCTCTCTTGATCACATTCACGCCTCCGAGTGTTCGTCAAAGTCAACTGAATCTCTCTTGATCACATTTGTTCAAGTCGCTTCACTTCAGACACTCCCAGCAGCCTGAGGCCTTCTGGGAAACGGGTGAGTGTGGAGATGAACAGGGACTACAGATAGAGAGGACCTGCTGCTACTCATGTGATATCAAACAGAGAGAAGGGAGAGCGGAGACTGAAAAAAAAAAAAAAAAAAAAAAAGTGTGTCCCATTCAAACACTCGTTTCCTAAACCTTCAGAACATAACAAGACCCTGAACGCATCATTCAGATGTGGTTTGCCCTGTTCGAATGTTTGAGTCGGTCAGCAGAGGTGGTATAAACTGGTTTATTGATATTGTAACTCAATTGGTTACATAAGTTCAAAGGACTAGCTGGGAATTTCCATTAGGGGAAATGATATAAGCAAAACATCAACTGATAATCGATAAGATGTCTGATGCCAACTCCAATTTGGGTTCCTCCACAGTGCGACGGGGTGGGGGTGGGGGTGGGGGCGGACTGCGGCTGTTAGGCAAACCAGCTAGGCAGCTGTGTTAAAACCGAGGTTGAGAGGGAAGGGCGTCTTGTGTCCAAATGCCACCACCCGGAGAGAGTTAAAACGCTAAACCCCACTCTGCTCCTCTGCCACTGTGGATTTGGATTACGCACGGCAGAAAATAATCCACGCTTTGAGGGAGAGGGCCGCTGCTAAGTTGAGTGGAAACGCTGAGTTCATCTGCAGAGTAGCCTGGGCTCAGTCTAACATAAAGGATATCCTGAGTAGGAATATTCCCTACCTAAACAAACAATGAGCCGGCGCACAAAGCCCCGTGCTAATGCCGGTCGGACGTTCCTGACAGGGCCGGGCTGGGGTCGGCAGCGGAGCTGCGAAGCGAGGATTGTCAGGATTCTGGCACGCCATAGGAAGTCTTCAACTGCACGAAGAATCCCGAAGAGTGTGTGCTTTTGCGTTCGGAGGTGTATGTGTGTGGGCGGCTGAGAGCCATCACTGGGCGCACAGAATGCTGTAACTGTGTGGGAATGAAGTAAAAAGAGACAACCTTCACACTCTGGTGCAGTACGTGTTGAAGATATTTTCCCTCCCTCTGACAAACAATAAAGACACATTGCTCAAAGAGACAGGAAAGGGGAGAAAGAGAGAGAGGGGCTGACATGCAGCGAAGGGCTCGCGGCTGGAATCGAACCCAGGACTCAGCTTTAGTACATGGTGCGCGCGCGCTACCAATTGAGCTAACGGGGGGCCAGCACAACCCCAGGCTGATCTGTTGGCCACTGGGCCACTCTCCTGGTACAGTTGAGGGTCAAGGGTCTGGCTCAAGGGCACCTCAGTGGTAGTAATGGGGGAGGGGCTACAGGGGGCTTCCTTTTCCCTACCCCGATGTATTCTGCCAGTCCAGGCATTAGACCAGCGACCGTAGGAACCTGGAGATCTGGAAGGAGCTTGGAAGAACCACTGCTCCTTCATGTTGAGATGGTTCGGGCATCTAATTAGGATGCATCCCTGTTATGTTACAGGCACGGGATGGAGACCCCGGACTGGACCCCCGACATGGGATCCCCCAAGATGTAAGCAGCTACAGGAAGTAGCTAGGGACTAGGGCATCTGGACCACCTTGCTCAGTCTTCCGACACTGTGGCCAGAAACTGGATGGATCTCTAATACATGTGCTACCCTGAACGGCAACGCCAGCTCAATGACAGAATGTCAAAGGGCGCACTACGGTAAATTCTGCGGTTAAGTACTGCATTATGCTTTATGATTAATGTGTCTTCTTTCGCTTTTCATGACATCCACATTCATTAGAGCTTCAAAGAGCGTATATCTAATTGCATCTCAGACAAAGTCGGTGTTATCTTTAATCATCCATTGAGAGAAGGATGACTGACATTGATGTGACTGCCGGGTTCATAAAAAAATCATAAAGAGAGAGTTGATTAAAAATATCACTGAATTGATACATTTGCTGTTAAATATGAACTTGTTTTGGAAGGGACATGCATTGTTGGTTTAAAACAGAAATGAAGGCCCCTATTTATTAAAAACAGCCTTGATTTTATAAACCTCATTATCATTCATCACTACTCTGTTTAAAGTCCAACTGAAATACTTCTTCTTTGTCTGCTACAGCATACATATCGGCTCTGTGAATCACCGGAGAACACTGGGTTCTCCTTGGAGAAAAAATCGAATCAAATCGGAAACCAAAAGGGAACAACGTATATTTGATTTTTTGTTTTGGTTTCATGTTGCTGCCCTCGCGTTTTGCATCTATTTGAGCAAACATGGTGTTTGCCGGTATCCGTCCACATAGATGGAGACCGTAGTTCCACACGGCCAATCAAATCTTGCCCAAGGCAGTAACATCAGCGTTGTATTGTAGGCAGAGCAGCATGCCGTGTGCTGCACAACACAAGAGCCACAGACTTTGAACAACAACCACACTAGGTTTCCTGCTAAAAGCCTCCTTCTCATCTAACTTACGAACATGAACACGCGTCTTCCTGCACCGTAGCTTGTTGAACTGGCCAGTGTACTGTTCGGTTCACAGGCTAGATAGCTAATTAGCTGCAGCACATTAAACAGCATGTAAACGTACCTCACAACTGTCACTAGGGTGCGGTTAGATGCTGGCGTGGTCCTTACTCTTCAATACCACTGTCTGCCCATGACATGTAGGCTACAGCACTAGCTTTGTTTACTTTGTCTCTCATTCTCTTACGGTGTAACACCGGCACTCTGGCAGCCTGTCAGCTGCTGTCAATCAAACACAGACCCGCCCCTTCGGCCGGCTGAGACCCGGTGGGAAAAAAATTCTAGAGCACGGGGCAGCACAATGAAATGAAAGTTGCAGCCCCCTTCACGCTGCACTTCTAACTTTGAACATGTCCTTTACCTGTGCCACCACGAGTCCTCAGGGTGCCGGTGTGAGAGGACGTGCTGACCCCACCGAAGACGGCCACACCCGGTCCGACCGGTGCGTGGAAGTTGTTGTAGTTGGGGATGGCGGTGACCCCGAAGCTGGGGTAGTGCTGTGGCGTGGGGTCAGCCCCATAGCGGTAACCCGCTCCCTGGGAGATGCTGGCGTTTCGGTCGTCTGTGAGTTTGGTTGCTTCCTTATCCTTGCATTGCACACAGCCCATTATCTATAATCTGTGGACGACAACAGAGGAAAATGCATCAGGCTGCTTTGGATGAAGCTGGCTGACTTGAGGGATAAATCCCACAAAGGAACTAGACAGGAATATCAAAACGGCATGACTGCGCAAAGATAAAAAACTCAAGAAATGTTTAAAAGACAGCAGGTTGAGGGTGTGTAAAGAGCCATTGGGATCATAATTCTTGACTGCGCTTGACAGAGGAAGACTACATCAGGAATAAGAGATAAAATGTGATAATGGGCAGGAGAAATAAAAACACAAACAGGCTAAAAGCAGACAATGATTTATACTGATATATATTATAAGCTCGACTGGTGGATTGATAAGATGAAAAATGCTGTCTGGAGCAAGACGCATCACGCTGTTCGAGGTTTTCACTTCACACTGCTTCTCTCTACAGATCACATCCTTCCACTGACTAGCACTCTGGTCTGGGAGCCAGGGACCCTTTCTTTTTTTATTTTATAGCCTGAGCTTGGGTGACTCACACAAACAATGTGTCTCTTTCTTGGCCAGGAGGAATAACGGCTCCCATCACACTGATGTCAGGGAGGCTGGCCAGACAGAAGGGGAGATGTGGAGGCACGGCGCTGTGCTGTCAACATCACCCCGATGAGCTTAATGGAGAGTGGTGGGAGGACTGAGTGGCGGCAACTGGACACCGGTTTTAAGTCAGCCCGAGGAGCCAGAAGTAGGAATCTTCACCAGGCGTCCACTCACACAGTCTACCTTTAACGAACACCATTTCCCATGAGCCCCAGACATTCTCGGGCTAAACGTCACGGCTCGACAGAGGAGGTGGGTCCGTGAGCGGGTCCAGGGCTAACTCATACATGTCTGTAACAACTAGAGCTAGTGGAACAGAGGCCAGCCCAGTTGTGACGTCATGACTTTGGCTCGCTTTGGATTGCATGAAAACATGGACACTAAACTGTCACCAACAGGTTAGTTTAAAGGTTGCTACAGCGACTAATATTGCACTATGATAATGTTGAGGGAGTCGCAGGAGGAGGATAAAGAAAAAAGAACAGTCAAAATGAAGGAAGCCGAGGCCGAGACATCTGGACTTTTAGTTAGGGCTGATTGATCAAACAAACACCCTCCCAAACATGTGTCTCTTGGCCATGGCCTCTTTAGTAAAACAACCATTCTCTATTAGGAGAAGGGAAGTGAAATTAGCTGCTGAGATCCTAACTAAAATGATTTATTATATTTTGAGTGAAACGTTTGTAACGTTCGAAAACCTTCATGCAATGTTCTAGACCGAAGAGGCAATTAATGGAACTACGGCGAAAAAGGAACTTTCGCACGTCGCTGTCAATTAGGGAGCGTCACTCAACCTGTGAACAACTCAACTTGTACAACGAGTTACGTGGCTCTGCAGGAGCTCTGTCAAGGCTGAGAAATGACTCAAGTGACCATCACCAGGGTATCTCAGGTTTGGTTTAACATTACGGGAACTGTAGGGCCCAGTGCTTGTGGTGCCTGACACACACTGAAAGTCGGGATATATCGGCCACTGCTGCTTTGATTTTGACCCTTCCCCCTCCCCCTCACTTAAAAATCTGTCTTTAACAAGCTCCCCAGCTTTATGGAAGTGCAACACAGAAAAACTACAAGTAAGGTCATTGCCACATAAGAGCTGTGGCACTGCGTAAAATCTGACTTTGCTTTTGTAATAAGCAGATACCGTTGGGTTGCAATGAACCAGGAATCTATCCACTGTAGACGGCTATGTTGCAGAGAAGAAGGAACGTTTCCGTTGTACACATGCCTGTAGGGAGCAACATAAATACAGCCCCAGACTACAGTCTAGAAACCACCTTGAAATACTTTCATAACAGTTTACTTTCGACTAAGCGAGCAAGGTCTTTCCCCTCGGTTAAATTAAAGGCTGAGATGTGAAAAATGACATGAGCCACACCACAGCGGGGCACAAGATTACCGTTGGACCCTTTTGTGTACTCCCAGAGGAATTAAAGCCATCTTATTGTTTCTCAGCAAAACAAGTCTAAAAATAACTGTTTCCGGCAGGGTATGTCAGCGCAGACACAGCGTGCCGGTCCAGTCTGTCCTCAAACAAGAAGATATGTTCGCTCCCTTCTCTGTCTGTCTCCTGGCACAGTCCCCTCATCCGACTGCGGGCGAGAAGCCGGGAAGCGTGTCCACTTGGGACACAGGAGGGTGGGAGCGGGCTTCCCCGTCTTAGCAGCAGCAAGAAGCAATCGGCGGCCCGTGGAACGGAACCTCACTCGTCTACAAATTGACAGCGTCGCTGACAAACAATAACCACTCTGAATTGAGATGATCCCACGGCGGTGTAATGACAAGCTGCCGGGGAGACGAGAGGCTGAAAGGATGAAAGACAGAACTTAACCAAACGGCAACACAGTGACACAATACGCGTCTACTGGATAAATATCACAGCTAAATGTGCCGTGGATGTTCGTGCTCCCCGGGTGATGACCCCTAATGGTTTCCGTGACCTAATCGGATTGAATCCAATCTACTGGGCAGGCTGACATGAAATTTACTGAGCACATTTGTGCAACCCTGAGGACGAACCCTTTCTAGTTTGGACGTTTTAATGATTTCTCCGTTAGTGCCTCCCTCGGGACAAGCTTTACACCCCGTGTGTTTGCATGCACACCGGTCGTGGAGTCTTCTCCCTGTGGACATGACATTCACATGGAAGGTTGAGAAACCTGGCTATTCATCTCGCCGTATCCATCTTTTTTTCTTTAACATTAGCAAGGCTTTTTGAGCGTCTGCATCAGGGTTGGGTTGTCTGCGGCTCTTCCACGTCCAGCGAGTCGGCCACTATTGTACTCAACAGCTGGAGGAAGAACCCAACTCCTGGATGTCTGGACTCTGCTGGATTCGGTTCCTCCACCTGATCACCAGTAATGAAGGACGAGAGTGACAAAACCATTTTTCCTCCAAAGTGCAAGACATTAACGTTGATTTCAGCGGGGGTAGATCGTCACTACATTTACAGCTAAAACAATAACTTTATTAACCGAGTAGTCGCTCAGTAGAAAATGAATCAGCAGCTACTTTATCAATTAATCGTTCCAGTTTCTCCAGTGTGAGCGTTTGCTGCTCTTCTCTGGTACATATAATTGAAATATTTTGACCAAAGAAGAATGGCGTCAACCAAGGACTCTGAGAAAATGTGATGGATATGTGTCACAATTTTTGGACATTTCATAGACCAAGCGATCAATCGATGAACTGAAAAAAAGAATCAGCAGATTAATCAAGAATGAAAAGAATTAGTCGCAGCCCTAATTACACTGACTATCATCACGTTTTTATGTTTTACTGATTAACTACAATGTAACTCGACAAGTGGCGTTTGCATGCCACAGTATCATTACCATTATCAGTACCATACCATTTGGTCAAGTACTGTACCCAAGTACAAACTTGAAGTACTTGTATATTACCTTAAGCACTTCCATTTCATGCCATTTTATACTTCTACTCCACTTGGTTTTGGAGGCAAATACTGTATTTTTTATACTCCTACATTTACTACACTACAACTGTAATATTCTGCTTACCCATTCATGAATCAGTACTAATAATCCAATAATATCATATTTAATAGTTAACAACACTAACAAAGGCCATTTATGCACTTTTTACTTTTGGTACTTTGAGTACATTTTGTTATTTAATACTCACATACTTTGACTTCAGTAACATTTTCCAGGCAGGCCTTTTGCATTGTTTTTACACTTCTACTTTTACTATAGCAAAAGGTTCTGAATACTTCCATCACTGACCAACCGGAACCCTCCAAAAACGTGATCATAACCAGGGTACTTGTGTACATGTACAGGTACTCATCTTTTTAGCATCTTTACCGAGAACCGAAAAATCATTTATAAGCTGTTCTTTCCATACCGTGACGAACACTCCAACCTCTAGGAGCAGCTAGCAAGTCTTTAACCTCATAGTCTCGTTGACATTCGACGCAGATTTTTGTTGTGTCAAGATTACAGCATTCGACCAAATGGTCAGTGGCTACCCTTGTTAGGGCTTGGGTCTTTGTTGATTGCCATGGAGAGAAAGCCAATTAGAAGTGCAGCCTCACACTGACAAACCGTGACCGCTCTCTTTCGGCATATCTACAGACAGAGGCTGGGACGCCCGTCAGCACAATCACAGGTTGTCACAGGATGTGGGGGGTTGGAAGGAGAGAAATCTTAGCGTATTATTTGCGTGTGTTTTTTTATAAGATAATAGGTCTATGCCAAGGATGAGCCTTTCAAAATGAACGCCCTGTACTCCGTCTTTGCTTTAAATTGCTTGATCTGGGTAACTAAATGTCTTCTGCGAGTAGAAAAAGCGTTTGCGATCCCAATTTTGGTTTTCCAAATCCCTGAATGCCAGTGCTGGTGATTCAGCAGCAGTGCAGCAACAGTGATTGCATGAGGCAGACACTGCATTAAATAACACCTCACACGTAAGGTGCCTTATGGAAAAAGACAAAACCTCCCTGCTAACAGCAGCATTAAGTTAATGCAAAAGGGGATCAGGGGGACTGGAGTATCGCCTTCGTGCTCCTTGGTTTGACCCATGTCAACGACCTGGCATCAAACCCCGTAGGCAGAGCGAAATGGCAGCCGTGCAGCAGCCCACGCCGCAGCAGGCGCTGTAATCCAATGTGACAGGACACGGGGCAGGCGGGGGGGGCGCAGCAGAAGCAACGCTACGCTCTGTGCAATACTGCAGAGCATCTCTAACCGTATATGCTCAGAGCAGACGGCAGCGCTGACGGAGACCACAAACACCTCTGCATTCTGACTCTTTACGTAACCCGTGGCTGGCAGAGGCCCACGGAATCGGCTTTTGCGGGGGTAACAAATGTATTGATCCCTCTGAGCCAGATGGAAAGCTGTTCCTGTGCAGCTGATAAATGATAATCTTTGGAGGAGCGGTGGCGTGACGGGGGATCAAGCCTATCTTCGGTGACAGATATGGCTTAGCTTTACAGCTGGTCATATGGAGCTGGATGTGGGTGGTTTTGATGGACGTTTGATTCTGATTAGGGGCAGTTCACAAGGGATGACAGAAACACATGTATAAATGCACTCCTCCATGCATGCATACAGTCAAACGCACACACACTGTATCTCTCAGCACTGCAATATGTGTGGAGGCACTGCTGTCACCCACAGTGACATTTCACATCAAGCAGTCGGTAACGGCTGTATCTGCTGCTACCGGAGGCCCGGTTGGAGCATTGTTATTCTACTGTGCCATTCTAGTATTCTCTGCTGACAGAGCCAGAAACCCCCTAAATAGCACGGTTACTTTCAAAACCTAATCAAGGAAATGACACATCATGCGTTACAACAACTTTACTTCTGAAATCATTTTGTTTAAATTCCATAGATTCTAATTCGAGACGTCTAAACATCGCCCACATCACTGTGTAAAAAGTCGTACCTGTACCTGCTTCCAGGTACTATTTTTGACGACCAGGTGCTATTGTGGAGCTACTATCTGCAATGGAAGATGGAGCGAAAAGCGAGCCGAGCCGATTCGAGCTGGTACTGGTGATGGAAAAGGGCCATTAGAGGGTGGGAACAAACGACCTGCGTCGTCCTGTGGGTTGGAGGACTGGTTGGATGTTTTTCCCTTCTTCTCACGTAGCTGATTAATTATTCCTCCTTCGCGGGAAAAAGCCGCCAGCTGCTTGCCGTAGGGGCTTTTTGTTTGCTGTTTACTCCCTCAGTCTCTCGCTCCTCGTCCCAGAGGGCTGCAGGAAACAGCTCTAAAGGAGACTAAAGCGACAACCAAAACCGGGGCAAAGTTTCATTAATCCTTGCAAAGGGTCTCTAAAATGCACACACTCTCATATAAAGGAAACATGAACCTCCGTTTGTAGGCTTGCATACAGCTTTCAGTATTATCTCGTGATTCATATCTGACCAAGTACCTCCTCCGATGTTTCAGCCACTTTCAACATAAAATCAATGAACCCTCGGGGAAAATCCAATTACAGAGCAGGACATGACCAGTAATGGAGTCAGAGCTATCATAAGTTAACGCAAAAGGCTAACTGGATGGACAAAATTCATTAGGTTCTTTACTTGGAGCCAAACACCTCAAGTATCTGAACATGTGAAGAGCGTGATTAAAGGAGCAAATGGGATGAGAATTGATTAACTCAATGTGAAATAAGGTGCCGTCCACCTGTGCTCCGTGTCTAAGAAAAGACAAGGGGGTACAGAAGGGTGTTTTGAGGGGGGGGGGGCTTCTGCCAGAGGCACACCCATGTCCATGTGCCACTCTGGGTGAATAATTCATGGGCTGGCTGTGCAGAGCTGAAGGTATGTCCGGGCGTTTGCGGGGGCAGCAGTTGATTGAGACGCCGTATTTATATTTGATGGGGAGGTGATGGGGCGGGGTTCATTACAAGGAGGAGAGGAGGGAGGGGGCTCTGGGTACTTGGTGAAAGAGGAGGAGGAGGAGGAGGAGGAGGAGGAGGGTACACTGCCGTATTAAATTTTACACAGATGTATGGAATGCCATTTTAGTCAATATTAAAAATAAATACATAAAAATGCCTATGAATTTAATATGGCTAAGAAATTAATAAATAAGTCAATGTAGTTTAATAAATAAACAGATGACAATAAATGTGGCATTATGAAATGAAAGTTGTCTCAAATGGTCCGAAAGATGTAGAAGGGTATCAACAATCGTACACAATAACCTGTCTTTCAAATCCATAGCTAAGAGTGTGAGGATGAGGAGCAGTACTTGAAGCATTACCCATCTTACCAAGCAGCGAAACAGAATTGTAGAACGTAGAGTATGCAAAAAACAATATAAATTTCCTAACCTGGTGTGTTGTTTCACTTAGCTTGCAATTTGTTACTCAAGTCCCAATAGGATCAGAGAGTAGGGTTACATATTTAACTTTGAAGGCGATTAGCCTAGCTTAGCATAAAGACTGGACGCAGGGGGAAAACAGCTAACCTGACTCTGGTTAAACATACGCCTACCAGCACCTGTAAAGCTGAGGAAAACTAATCCTCTAATATAACGTATCTGCCTGCCTGCCACAATTAATGAGCTGTTTTGGTTCTCTTGTTGAAAGAACTACACAAAAAGATGAACGCCACACACTTTTGACATATCACGGACTTATAAAGTTGATAATTAAAGGTGGCAAATGTGTTCGCAAACAGTTGCTCGGTTCCAGCACATACACAGAAATAGAAGCATTCACTTCACGTTTGGCACCACCACCTGACAAACATTAAAACCAACATTCATTCACAGCTGTCACTTGACCCGCGGCTCACATAAAAATATTGTTTGTTGCAGCCTTTTTGGACTGCTGTATCTCTTTGTCAATGCCGTCTGTGTTCCAACTTTATTGGTCTTGTCATATTCCGGTTTGCAGCACAGATGATTTGGCCTCTCTGTAATTTTGTTCGGTGTCTCATGTTGCTTTGGAAACTCATATCAAAGTGCTGACTGCCAGACGTTTTTTCATATCCGACAGCTGGAATTTAACTCAGCACGACCCATTGCGTGTAGTCGTGCTTGTAGCTGGAATCTGCAAACTTTGCAGGCCGTTGATGAGTTAATGAACTGTCTCGACGGGGCCGACCTTTGAGGGAACAGACAGAACCAGAGAGTCCAAAATGGAGGCGGCTATTATGACGACGCTCCCGGCACCGCCTATTTTCTACTACTACCGTACTATGGCTACAATCTTTTCCCTGCTCAGCCAGCATGACCGCTGACAACGCAAGTAAAGCTGCTGTTTGTCACCCTGCTGCACTACGGACACATCATGAAATCATTCTTCACTTGACACCCTGTGCTGTGCCCTTGATCAGGAGGAACACGGAACTAGAAAGACAGACAAAGAGAGAGCGAGGGAGGTCTGCGTGGAGTAATAATGAGGAAGAAAATGATTACAGGGGCAAGTGAGGAGGGCACAGAGCAGAGGAGGCGGGTAGAGAGGCGAAAGAGGAGGGGGGAGAGGGAGCTGAAGGAGGGAGTCGACGGGGGGGGCAGAAGGGAAGGCAGTGGACGATGAAATGGATAGACAGGAAGACGGGCAGGGGAGGAGCAAGAGGGTGTCACAACGCTGCGCCTCCTTCCCCGCCAAGGGGGGGGGGGGCCTCGTCTCTGCACTCCCGCCATGCCGTCCTGCCAGCGCCATGCAGCATCCCGCGGAGGGAGGAGGCCCGTGTGCCAGGCAAGGTTACAGCCACCCACACGGCAAACAGACGGACGGAGGGCCGTGCTCACGCGAGCATCGAAGCGCGCCGCACAAACGCAGGCATGCACACGGCACCTGGCAGAAGGCTGGGTCACGTCTAAACTGGTGGCCGCGTAGTAATCGTGGTGCAACGCGTTTTAGCGGCTGATTTAGTTGCAAACGGACTAGCAGTTACTAACGCAGACATGGCTGGTCCAACCCAAGCGCAGAGATCTGTTTTTATGGACATAATGTTAGCCATTATCACTGATATTGGTCAGTGAAATGCCTAATGTTCTAGGGAGCAGCAGTTATCCAGATTGCTAGCTACCGGCTTGCCATTCAGATTCATACCCTTCATTATCACTGATTATCAATTATAAACATACGCCGGCCTGCCTCCGTACAGCCTCACTGCAATTAACCGGAAAAGGTTAAAGGACAAAACGCAAGGCAGTTAAAACACAAACGACCAACAATAAATAAAAAGAGCTATGGACGCCACAACGGCTGCAGAAAGGAAATAAGACTTGAACAGCAGATTAAGACCTCTCCAAAGTAGACAACACAGAGATGTGTGAACGAGATATGAACCCCACAGCGGCGGCAGCCTGTCCGTCCCACTGCGCTCCACAACGATTTCCAACATCTTGGGAGGAATGAGGCTCTGCAGTCCCAACTGGGACCGGAAATAGCCAAAAACCGAAAGGCAGACCTCCTGCAGCCACGACCCCACCGGCAGCTTCTGATCTGACACCTTTCATTTTTCCTTTGAGGGCGACCGGCGCCCCCACCAGTAGTTCTTTGCCCATAGACTGTATTTTTCCTATAGTTTCCAATTAGTCCCAAAGTACACACATACGTCATTTGCTAGTTCACTTTTTGTTTCCTGAACTGTTGCTGCACCAAACTCCACCCACCATGCACCTTTTCCCGGTCATAAACAGCTCCTTCTCTTTGGCCCTCGACAGGCCGCGCAAAATGTTGCGTTTTTTTTATTTTTATTTGCAAGTCAGAACATGCATACATGAAATTGAGTGAGCCATTCGGGGCTCACATACTGTACATGCAGTGAGAGACCACATACCAAAATAAGAATTCTAGTCAAATATTTAGTAAATATTGTACAGTTACTGCTTCGTATATAAACAGTTATATTAGCAGTTTGCATTTTGTCTTATGGACACATATATTCTGTATATCGCACTGTATTATGACGTGCCAAAGTGACACGAATCATGCGCGAGTAAACACACACGCTCTTACAACACACCGTTTTACAACACGTCCAATTCTTATTCATTGTTTTGGGTGTTGAATAAAGGGATGATTCTCCGAGGCCAGTGTTCTGGCTTAGACCTTCTCAGGGCAGCCGTCGTTCAGCCCCTGGCTCCATGCCACGGGGTCGCTGAGGTCACTTAGCGCATCACAGGGGAAACGCTGCCGACACAACGCCACCGCTGCCTCCCCCCGAAACGCTCCTGCTGCCTCCAGGGCTGCCTCCACCGGGCCAGCCCAACCACAGCGAAACAAAGCGGCATACCCCTTCCCAGGGAGCCAGGCTTTGCTGTGGTAAGCGAAAAGGGAAATACTCACACATCTGACCAGCGACACTTACTAAAAATCAGCGGGCTGGCCGTGGCTATTTTTAGATGGCCTGAAAACAGCTCTGTTACAACTCTAGGAAATTATTTACGACCTTGGGGCAATGTCAGGAAAGGAGGAAATGTTAAAACGGGTGCAAATTAAAGAGAAAACAAAAGCATTTTTCTGCCAATTTAGGAAGACTGGCTTTTAAAACGCCAGAGCCCTGCGAAACCCCGGTAAGACTTCAATAAGGTGGACTTCACCAGACACGAGTAGCTGCTACGTGCCTCCCCAAGGTCAACGTTAAAGAGTTAAGCTCACCGTTTTGGCCTTAAGTAAGCATTCCTGCCATCCAAAGGCTAGCTCCCAGTTTATTTCAACCAGACTGGGTGGAGTAGAGTCTATAAAGCTAAGGATCTAGGCTAGATTATCTTGTTTTCACAGCTCCTTTTTGTTGCTTTTTTAACAGCACGTGTCCTCGCGGGAGGTCTGCCTGAGGTTCAACCCCCTTCATTAAAAAAAAAATCACAGGCCCAGTCCCGCTTTCATCCCTCTCAGTGTGAGCTCCTCAGAGCGTGCAGGTCGCCTCCCAGCGTGGAGACCATAAAGGCCTTTTGTGCGCTACCTCGGCCTGCAAACAACCACACGGCACAAAGAAGATGGGAGCCAGTCAAGTTTGGGTATTATTAATGTATCGCCTGGTTGTTTTTTTTAATACACTGATGTTTATGGTTCATTTCAGTCAGCGGCAGCTCCTCTCCGGGTGGGATTATGAGCTGTCAAAACTGGAACAACCCTTTCTCCTGCGTGGTTCCGCTGGGGGAAGCGCACAGGCCACATGCTTGTCTAGATCTCTTCCTGCCGGCTGAGCCCGGCCCACAGCAACACGTTTCATGCTCCCGCGGCCCTCTCCTCTGTCTCTGCCCTCTCTCCGTACTGCGTAGAAGGCAGCCGGCCTCTGTCCTCGCTGCTCCTGTCGGTCAAATTCAGGCCGGGCGGGGCCAGCGGTGACACCATTGTGTCAGGGCAGCTCAGTGTCAGCAGCAGCAGCAGCAGCAGCAGCAGTACTGGCCGGAGCTGAAGGAGGACGACAGTGGACACCATAGGCGGGACACCTAATGATCCTCCGAGGTGGGGAAGGCAGACGGCAACTCAGCGGCGGAGCATGAGTTGCTACTGCAATGGTATTGGCCCAGTAGTTAGCCAACCGTTCCCCTCAGCAGAACCGCGGGGACGCGTGATTTGCTTACGGTCCCAGCGAAATGGAAGTTAGAGCGTCTTTAGCTTCCGTAATGCAATATATTTCTGACTGACATGGAACGCAAATACGAGAGAGAGTCGATGAAAGCGCTCGGGACATTTTGCTTGGAGGACGAGCCATAGAAATATTTGACAGATGCTTTTGGAAGAAAAAAAAAAGATGTGTTTTGATTGATGATGCAGGATTAGAACTCGGAAAATGTAGTTTTATAAAATTGAGTTGGGTCTTAAAAAGTACAAATGACTATTGCTTATATCCGCTAGCATTAGTTGTTGGTCAGTACTCGACTGTCGTCGAGGTAACGCATGGGGCGAAAGCTAAAGTACATTTATTTTTATAGACTTTTGTAGCAGCCCTGCACGTTTGTCAGGTCAACGTGTGCAGGCTCTCGCCCAATATACCTTATATATCTTTTTCTGACGAGGCAATATGTGTGTGTTATGTGGTTTGGCTGTTTATTGGAACAAGAATAAAAAACGAAGCAAAACGCCGAAGCTGGAAGGCTTGTGAACGTTCATCAAACGGCCCACAAGGTTACAAACATGTCAGCCAGAGGCGCAAAATTGAGCGAGCGGCTTGATGTGAGCCCTGCACACGTGTGCTGACAGCTGACCTTCTGTTAATAAAGCAGCTGTGTCCGGGACTTGACCCCGGCAGCCCCCACACTCATGAATCACACACTTGAATCAACAGCGACTCTGCTCCTCTCATTGCAATATAGTCATCGGGTCCTCGGAGGAAACCATCAGTTATCTTTCGATTTCATTCAAGTGCTTTTTTCTTCCAAGGCAGCAAACCTTGAACTTTTAGCTTCAAATCTGCTTCAGTATGTTGAATGTATGTTGAGTATTCACTGCGCGCACGTCATTCCCCTCACCCGCTGAGCTGCTGCACGCTGTCCTGTTGATCGGTCCAGGCGTACAGCTGGCCGGCAGCGCCACTGGGCTTTGGCTCCGGAACAAAGCGGCACATGAGCACAGAACAGAGGGGACACCTTCGGAGGCGCTTTCTGGGCACCCCTTAGGAGGGACAGCTTGACATTTTCAGGTGCTTATTTGTCTTCGCCAGACACTTGTCGCACTGGGGCGAACAGGACGTCTCACGCGTGTCCTTCAGATTTGCTAATAATGGTAAGGAGAGCCTGTTTTTGTCAAGCAAAACTGACAGTTTGAAACGTCTGTGCATAGTGTGAGGAGTCACTTTTGAAAGTTTCCATACGTTAAAAATGCTAAAGTATCATTTCAGTTCATATCTTCTCATACAGTTTAGATGCGAGATCTAATCAGGTGAACAAAGTCAGAACATAGTGCTGAATAACAAGTGTCTAAGTTCATACAATGATACCATGAAGGAAATAATGTTCCGTAATGAATATGAGGACCAATAAAGGTACAATACTGTGGATACTTTCAGCGAGCCACTTTCCATCTCCCTCAAAATCCCACATTATCATATTAGTATTCTCTCTCTCACTCACTGACAGTGACTAAACCTGTGCACCCAGGTGTGTGCCGATAAACCCAGAAGTGGTTTGCAGAGCCGCTCTCCGAGACAGACGCCCAAAACGCACCACTAAAACAGACCCATGCATGAGCCGTCGCATGACTGTCCACATCACGTATTTTGTGGGATGGGGGTTTTTGGAAAGTACAGTGCAAAAACGTCACGGCAACATTTTCTAAGCGCCACAATAGCCCCCGTATTGCATTGTGACTCTCCCAGCCCCACCTGAAGCCAAACGCTGTACAGCTTTAAGAACTTAAATGAAAGTCAGTGGCGCTTGATAAAGCCCTGGGGCAATGTTTCAGTAGAGGCCACACTTGGAACTGCAGGTCAATGACCCATATGCAGGTCATCACCCGCCCCCCCCCACAATAAATTAATAAAATTCAGACATTTCTTGCCATAAAGAAATTTGAAGTTACATCTCCCACAGGCTCTGCAACACTGGCACCTGCTCACCTTAAAATCACTTCTGCATTACGCTAAGAAATGTGCAAAGTTCTGAAGTAACATTTGCTCTTCAGTCAGGTACGGAGAAATTGATTGTGTGCTATGTTCTGAGCCAGAGGAAGCCAAAACCCTGCACTGACGACCACATCAGCACTAAGCCCGTGTGTCCACCCAAGCCCCCCACCCTCCCCCC
>CM022481.1:1638827-1670137 GCA_011952105.1 Coreoperca whiteheadi
CGCCCGCCCACCGCTCGCCTCGCCCCCCCCCCCCCCCCCATTATAATTAAAGCTCCAACATGTGGAGCGCTGACGGAAACTGTGGCCGATTATTGACAAGCCAGACTGCCCAGAGCAGAGGAAGGTAGTGCAACATCAAAAAGTGCTCTCTTCTTATCGTTGCTGTTGGCACCATTTAACAGCACCGAACCACTTGAGAACCTCCAGTTATTAAATTGCTGAATAAAACATCACGACAAAGCTGAGCAGGAACAGTGAGAGCTCTGAGGAATCAAAGTGCTGTCCATGTGGTGAATTTAGATAACTGTGTAGTGAGCTCCAAACCCAATGGGATTTATGGGGAGCTCCCCCCTCCCCCCCCCTGCCCCAGAGGTTTTCTTTTGTGGGATTGATGGTCATTCTGTCTGGGTGGGTTAAGATTAGGCTAATTTGCCAAACCAGAAATGTTTCCGTGCAGGGTTTTCAGCCGAGTGAAAGACTCCATTGTTAGCCTCTGCGCCCATAATAAGCCCATCTGAGTGTGAAGCCATTAGAAGGCCTAGTACACCCGGAGCCTCTCGCAGCTCTCGTGACAATATACCTGTCAAAGCGCTCAGCGGGCTGGGCAGTAAGTAAAGCTTGTCAAAGAGGAGCTACAGCTGCTGTTGTTCCGGCCTTTTCGAACCGGCCTATAAAAATGGGTGTTCATTCTCTTCTCCCTGGCCATATGGTGACACTTAATCTGTACACAGATCTCTTATTCTCGTAAAGACGCATTTCTTCTATCTTAGAAACACGCCGACTGGCAGGAAAGAGAAGAGAGTGCGGTGACATATGACAACATATGATGCGCTCCCACCTTCAGGAGATGGAGCTGACTCGCGGGACACAGAGGCGACATTTCTGAGACACAAATCACTGAACCAGATCCAGAGCAAGTCATTAGTACGCTGCAGCAGATGTGTTGAATGTGGGCTCGTTGGCAAGTTGGCGAGTCAGCTGTCTGCGCTGAACAGAGGCAAGTTCATAAACTTTAAACCATCTGACTTCCTCGGCCAAACTTCTGCCTTCTGCACGTGGCCTCCACCCACCCAGCCGACCTCTATTACAGGCAACGGTGCACCGATGAGGGGGTTAAGTGAGATCATTAAAAAGCTGCGGCCGTAGCCCCCCCGGCCCCTGGGTTCCCTAACGCCCATCGTGGCCTCTTTGATCTGAAGTTAAGATGGAGGGATGAGGGACGGAAGAGAGGGCGAAACATCAAAAGGACCTTTTGGCGAGGTGTAGATTGAAACCGCTCGGAGCAGGTCAATCATCCCGCCTCCTCTTGCTTTTTCCTCTCCGCCTCCTCTAGATTCTACAACTCAACCGCTTTGTTTGAAAGACACATTAAAAAGGGTGAGCAGGGCATTACAAACAACTCAAACTCAAACCTGGAATATTAAAAAACACATCTTTCTTGCTGTGCAGCTAACTGCCAAGGAAAAAAATCCACCCTAAAAGAGCAGCTAATGGCAAACAAACCTGCATTTTTGCTGTTTGGATGTATATTTTCACCATGGGATATTTGTAGCACATTGTTCTACACTCATGCATGGGAATGCTCTGTAATAGACGAAACAGACATACCAATTTTTCCGACCACAGCGGAAGCTAAAACCGGTGTGTCTCATCATTTTCTGCCGACTGACCGATCAAATAACTGACAGACCGCCTCGGCCCTAGTGTGGTTGTTCCACACGCTGGGGAATCACTGAAGCTGTGGCTCGTGGTCGACCAACACCTTACCAAGACGCCTGACGTAGCTTTAATGTCGCCTATCTGTGAGCGATGGAAGTTCCAAAAGTGGGCGCGCCGAAAAAGAAGAGCGTTCATTGTAAAATAACTCTCGCAATAATTCTACCCCATCAATAAAACATCTAAATGGGTGGGGTTTGCCATTTAATGTGTACGCACGTGATGAATGATAACGGTATCTCCATTCACAAACACACTGGCACACCGTCTACGACGAACAACTCTACGCTCAGAGCCTGCTGGTGGCGGCCGGCGTTTCAAGAGGCCCCTTCACGAGTCTGTAACCAGCACCGAGAGCCAACGTACGGTACAGTACGACCCTCAACAGGCCACTTCCTTAGGCAGAAGGAGGAGAGCATGCGGATGAAGAATGCCACCAGATGTGTCGATATAATGGAGTGAAGCTTAACTAGGTTCATTATGGGTACCACTTCTACCCACTGATGCGTCTCCTGACCATCAGTTACCACAATGGAGCCACAGTCTGAGGGCAACGCTGACATTTCAGCGAATAGTTGCACAGCCCACACTGGCACAGTCATTATCGTGGCGGTAACGAGCCGGGAGGAGGGCAGGGCGAGCACAAGTATGTTCGTCTCGCGGCTGCAAATGATTCTAGCAATGAATAGCGGTGTCCAGGATAATGCGAGGATGATTAGCACTGTGCTGTTTGGCTCGTCTTTCTGCACAATGCAGAAACTCTCAGAGAGGCAGGGAGAAGTGGAGGCATGAAAACGCGATTGGAATCGGTTGACTCATTTTCGGTTTCTCACCAGCCTATACAACACCACCCACCCAGCCAGAGAGCGCCGAAGCGAAGCACGCACACACACACACACACACACACACACACACTCTCTTACGCAAACGTACATACATCTGCTCTATGCTCCGACAGCAAGGCTGCTCTTGAGGTGCTGGCTCTGCAGAGCTTCCTCTGACGCCTGCTGTGCACCGGTGGGGGGGCATGTCGTCCATGTCGCCGCCACCTCACACGCTCTTCAGAGCTCTTCCGGGGGGGGTAAAAGAAATAAATAAAAGAAAAGCTGAGTCACGCGCAAAACTGCCATTCCGCTGTGCAACGAGCCCACTCTGCTGGCTCCATCTCTGAGCGGCGAGACGCAGCAGCAGAAACACCATAGGAAACTGGAGCACACATAATAAAGGAGCTATTAGCGCAGCGATGACGGAGTCTGCATAATGAATACACTTGCCATGAACGTCGGATACTTAGCTGACTCGGGTTATACTGGAAGAATCCCTTGTTCAGCTTGTTTCCACTAACCCGTTCATGAATTCCCCCCAAAAAAACAAAACCCCCCCCAAACCTCGTCTCCATTTATAGCTGGTTGTCGGGTCGCTCAGCTGGGGTTTTTCACAATGCGTCTCCTGTGGGCTTGGGATGCTCGAAGCTCCACTCACACACAAGAAGAGGAAGTTCCCAACACCTCTGAATAGGCCAGCCACGGACATCTCTCTGGCTTCAAAACTGTCGCAGAACAAGTGAAGCTAAAAAAAAAAAGGTCTGCTGTGTAGAAGAGAAGGTTCTTAACGGGGGCTGTGCTCCGCGGAGATTGTCTTCGGAAGCTAATAATCTGATGCGGCAGTTCTGATGTCACAGATCGGTGACAAACATTACGTGTCTTAGAAAGTTCTTAACTAGTTTAGAATGTTTCAGCGCTGTACGTGTCCCCACAGTTAAGAATGTATCGCCACGCTCATGTCTTGGCAATAGTCTTTGTCATAGATACTTAGAACTCTGGAACGCTACTGGAGGGAGGGACAGCGCTCTTCCAAAAAGATATCCTCTCACGTGGTTTTTGACGATGGTGGTGGAGAGCTCTGTCGAACACGTTGCTTCGAAACCTCACATAAGTTTTTGTTTGGGTGGGGAGCTGGTGATTGGTGAAGGCCGTGGCAAATGATATACATCATTTCCATCCAACCAAAGCAAAGTCTACTACTTGTGAGCCCTCATCACAGGCCCTGGACAAGAGTTGTGAGCAATTCAACCAGAGAGGAGTTGTGTCATCTGGTGACCCCTCAGATGTATCTTGGGACCCTTCTGAGGTTGCTGACACCTAGGTTGGGACCCACTGCAGTACAAGGCATTAATTAATATTGGAATACATTCGATATATCGCCCAGCCCCAGCATAATAATAAAGAAAACCTCTGTTATTGTCTCTAATTGTTTAATGTAAGTTAATGATAAATATGCTGCACTTTTTAATGGACATATTTGGAAATGTATTTCATATTTGATACTATGCAAGTTGGAGTTTTTTTTAATAATGATGCAGCAATGCTGAAATATTTACATTTAATAACAATGACTGACCAACTTTTGAGCAACAGAATTTTACAGTAAGAATTAAGGCCGGTGGGTCACAACTTAATGTCTACATTTTTCTAAATAAATGACAACAATGTTATCTTCTATGCTTCTTTCGTTTGCTCTGCTGTACCAAATCATACCGTGGCCCCAAAACCGAGATACGCACCGAACCGTGGATTATTTTGTACCGTTACAGCCCTAGTAAAGACCGACATCCCAGTCTGGTCTACGGGCTACATTATGTTCCTAACGCTCTATAACGCACGGTGTATGCTCACCTTTCACTGCTTTATTACAATCCCAAACTCCAACGTTGTGCTCATTGTTCAAAATTCCAACATTCTGACAAACTGTTCATGGCCTCGGGCACATTGGGGCCTTGAGCGCGCATTGCTGCTGGCTGCTGATAACTAATCTGACATCAGTGCCATCGTGTTCCACTCTAACCTAGAAGGGACTGGGCCGCCACGCTAATACACTCAGATCAGGAAATCACTGAAACATCTTTCATCTGCAGCAAATGTTTAGCCTGGGAAAACGTTGCATGGGATAAGACAAAAAAGCCATACAGATCGCGGGAAATACGTGAAAAATCACATAGTGGCGTAGTTGCGGTGTGTACGGGCTGACCTCTCATTAACCCCCGCTGCGCTGCGGATTGAAGCCGGCAGCAGCAGAAGCAGACAGGTGGGTCAGGTTGTATGCTGTATAAAGACAAAAAGGAAGCTTTTAGCTGGTTCACCCGTACATCTGTGTGTGTTCGTGAGGTTGCAGGTGAGTGTGAGGGGTGTGAAGATTCGTACCTCTGGTCTTCAGCGTATCAGGAGTTCTTATTTCCTCCACATTGCTTTGCGCGGCGCCCAAAACCGAGGCCCTGCGGGGACACAGAGGCGCTCAATTATTCATTGTCCGACTCAATAAAACATGAATATCAACCGCGCGTGCCAGCTGCCATCATTCACACTTCTTCGCAAAAATGGGTCCTGCTAATTTTTCCCAGAATGCTTTGGGACGACGCCAAGGGACTGTCAGCCTCAGCTTCTATTGCTACTGCTTTTTTGACCTATTATCACGGTGATAAAACCTGACACGGTGCAATAAAAGACAGAGAGCAAGAGCTTGATTTGTCCAGCTGAAATAATTGAACCCAAATCCACTTAGAAGGACAAACCCCCCCCCCCAAAAAAAAAACTAGTAAACAACATGTTGCTGTAAAGAACACACAAGCTGCCAGCCTTAATCAGAAGCCTTGGTGGTGACCCCCTTTCAACGCTCTGCCCCCCCCAGCAGGCAGCTGGATTTTAGAAATCAATGTAGTCCCTTCTCCAAGCTCGAATGAGTAGATGCTATTAAATGTAGGGCATCACGACGAGGCCTGAAAAACCAAACACTATTTGTTAAGCTATTTTCTTAACAATTCATAGGTTCAAAAGTGCTTTTAATTAATGGGGTTAGCCTGTAGCTTATAGGCTTCTCATATAGGTGCAGAACTAATCCATAAAGGCCATTTGTGACGCGCTACGTGACAACTTTTATTTACCAGGCGTGGATAAACTTTACAGTGGCTGCCAGCTCTTTGACTGACAGCGGAATTACTCAGTGGAGTCATTGTGAGGCAGGAGGGCCCGGGTTAACTGCACTGCGCGCCTCCTAACTGCCCTTTATTTACACAAGCCACGCCGTCACTGCTGCCAAGTATGTTCGAACCCCATTAGCTGCTGGTTTGGCTTTAAAGCTCAGGCCCGCTAATCTAATTTAATCTGCCTCTGTGGCTTCACTGATTGCTGGAGCGCGGCGCCAATGACGCTGCAAGTGCACGCGGGCTTCGGCGACGTGATGCAACGAGTTGTTCTGCAACAGCAGACGCCCACGTGGAAAACTGCTGCCGCTTCTACCGCTGCTGGTGGCTTGTGTGTGTGTGTGTGTGTGTGGGGGGGGTCTTTTATGCAACAATTTCCTGTCGTTGGTTGAATTGGGCCTCGACAGGCTGAACGGTTCATTTGATCAAAGTGAGCTGATATATTTTTTTCTGCACAAGGTCAATACACGTGAAGCAGGGCATGATGGGCGACTATATCAATAAATACGCAGTACAGTTAGTTTGTGTGCAGCTTGTTATTTGGCAATGTAGACGATTATGCTCAGGTGTAACGCTCATTAGATCATTAGTGAGTGCAGATGTTACCAGCCAATGTCTTGGTGCAGCAGCCGCACACACACACACACACACACACACACACACCACCTACAGTTTTTACAAACTACTAAAAAATCCATAAAAAACGGCGCAACAGCTGAACAGCAGAGATGTGGATGGGGCTAGCGAGGCGGTGGACTGGGCGTGTGTGCGGCTAGAAAGGAAGCAAAGCGCTGAGTGTCTCTTAACAGATAAACAGAGGACAAAAAAGGAGACAGAGTAGAAGAAGACAGAGGAAACGAGCGAGAGAGCGCGAGAGGGAGAGAAAGATAATGAGGACAACAGGATGAGACGATATCTGGGTTCCTTTCTAGTCAAGTCTGTGGTGTTCTTTTCTCACATTTGAGAATGATGCCACACACCTGTGCGCCTCGCAGCTTCACGACTGAATTCAGCAGGTCAGAAAGTACCTTTAAAAACAGGCGTTCCTCTAGCGGGAACGTGAGTAAACCACCGGGAGGATTCAAATGTTGAGCCGCAGGGTACAGCCGTGGCTATTTTGGGGATCTGTGCATGGGAGCTGTGAGGGTGTCCCAAGACACTCGAGCTGACATCTGTGCGAGTGAAACATGTGATTTAAGTCTTCTTTACCAGCAGAAAATTGCCATTTGGCTGCTCCACATGACTGCCCGCTTCCTCTCCTCCGACGTCATGGCGACGGGCTCCCAGCGGGGCCTTTGCTGTGAGTCTGTGGAGCCCCTGGCCCCAGAGGGAGAGCTGACTCTCCTTTCATCAGCAGCCCCCTCCAAGAAAACATAATGGCACTGGGTCATTCAGCCGCACAGAGCTGTCACATGACCGGCCGAGGCACAACAAGCTCAGTCATTCTGCTGCTGCCGCTCGGCTACTGGGACAGATGAGTGGGCTACTGAACAGGCCAGAGACCCAGCAGGATCCACAGAGAGGGGACAGCGGGCAGGAAGGCAGGCAGCCAGAGCTCAGGCAGAAAAATCAGGCTTTGGGCTGATTTTCTATTTCACTTTCCCCCGTTTGCCCCCGAGTAGAGTCACAGTCAACTCCGTGTGTGTCTATTGGAGCTCCTGTCACCATCGGGACCTCTGTAAACGCTGTGAATCCGGACTCCACACAAGGAGAAACTCTGAAAGCCACCTTTTTAAGCCTACAGGGGGGTAATTGGATACTCAAAAGTACAGCGGCATGGGTGAATTGACTGAACAAAATTTTGATCTTTGATTCATCTTTCATGTAACTCATCAAGCAGAAGTGCCAAACATTCTCTGTCTCAAGCGGTTCCAAAGTGAGGATATGCTCTGGATGTCTTTAAGCATTTGACTGTACAAAACGATACATCATCTTGGGGTCTTCAATCTAGCATTTTTCACTATTTCCGTCAATTTCTAGACGAAACGTTTCATCTATTAATCGAACACATAATGATTTGAGGGCAAATAATTGTTCCACCTGCTACTCCCAGAAAAATTCCAACGGCGTGTTCTGTTACAGCTGAATACTCACGCTGAGTTACGACAACCGTGGCTGCGGAGTGGAAGGAACTTCCCACAGATTTTCCCACTTAAAGAAACATCTGTCTCCTCCTCTTATTCTCCTTCCTCGTGTCCTTTCCTTCCTGCGGCCAAGCGACCTCCTGCTAGAAGACACGTGGTCGCGCGGGAGGAGAGGAAACAGGCCTCGGTGGACGCGTCCGTCGCTGGCTTCCCACCTGAACCTGAACACAGTCCCCTCCCGGATTCTTTGGAGGACGGGAATAGGAACCCGAGCCTCTGTTGGCGGTGGGCGACTGCTTTCCCTCTGCGCCGCCATGCCTTGTGCAGCGTCGCATAAAACCCGCCGTCAGCCACCCACTCCTGGTTCGTTTCAAGGCTAGTCTCGAAAGGGTAAGTAGGGCACTTTGCCATTTCAATAATAGCTGCATTTGCAAAGCTTACAGCTGTAGGCTACAGCCTTTACGTGGATTTAGAGCAACCCTGCAGACTGTGGGGGCTATTTCAGCAGCGGTAATATATGCAGCCTGTGGTTTTTCTGAAACACCGCCACGGCGCTCACGGGAGAGATATGACACGCTCGAACGGTAATTAAATCAAAAACGGTTCATCCCCATTCCCACGAGCTGCGACGGATGCGACCTGAGTGACAGGTCAGGACCGCCGGCCTCCTGCACTCCACCTGCAGCTACACTACAGGAGGGAGGGACGTGCCCGGCGATTACAGCGTTACGGAGGAGGCACCGGCGGATGGCATGCACTATCCAACCCTGACCATAATACATACAAACCCTAATGGCCGCAGTGCAAATGCCATCTCTGGTGTTCGTTTTCTGGGCGTTTTTTTTTTTTGCTCTGGTCACATTTTTTACGTATGTATGCAAAGTCCTGCACCTCACAATCGTGGCTAGAAGCAGGGAGAACTCAAAAATGCTTTTTTTCCCTGCTGTATAGCACAGTTATAAATCCATAAATCATACAAAAGAGAAAAAAAACACTAGCAGAATTTTGTTGCTAATGTATTTTACACAAATCGAAAAAACAATGGACCCTAGGTATACAACATTTTTCCAAGTGCCCACAAATGTTACCAATATTGGGGGGGATATATATATATATATATTCAGATATCCTTGCATGAATCCATGCCCTCTTCTCTATCCGTTTGTCATGTGACTGTTGTGGTGTCAGCTGACTGATTTCAGTCAGTCCTGATTTCTGAGTTCAGAACTGAATGTTTTTTTGCAGGATCTGGGGAGTTCAAAACGGTTTATTTTTGGTGAATTTTTTTAATTAAACAAGTAGAATAAAGTCAGTTTTTCCCTGATGAAAGCTTCCGGTTCAAGGACCGCCGGAAGCCCGAAAAGCAGTCGACCATCATCACTTTTTACAGCTTGTGGCTGCGATAAACGACGTCATTTTGGCGGGTTTTGCGACACGTGACAGAGCATCCCTGTGACGGCGACGGTCCCGGTGGCGCAGCGTAACGCCATTGCCGCGATGAGCAGTCACCTCCTTTGTGAGCATCTCGCAGTTGCATCAGTAGTGCGGAGGAATGACGGGCCGTGGAGCGTGACACAGGGGGCAGAGTTCAGAACGCTGTATACTGCTGCGGTGGAAATTGGCCCTAATAGAAGCTCCTGGCGAGGAGTCTGACACATTACTATCTGAGATGGGTTCCACATATGAAACAGCCGCTCTTCCGCTGTGCTCTGCGCGGAAGCCAGTGTCCACATTGAAATTCATAGAGACCATAAAACATAATAGCTTCTTTGCAATGCAGATTTCCTGACAGCAGCACAGGGAGGCTTTGTTGGGACAGAATCTGGCCTTTGTAACTCACCCACGACACTGGACACAGCTGGAAAACGCACAGCTAGTTAATTATGCATGAGAGCTCTGCGGGTCAGGAACATGCGTACAGGCAGCACTTTTGTGTGGCCCTCAAAATGCAAACGCTTGTCATCACGCTGCCTGCCGCCATAAACGGTAAACGTATCATTAATGAATAAAGCCCGGCGCGATGCGCTGTCCGCCTCGCCCCGTCGTCGGAGAACAACGCCCACATGATTGCTACCTGCCTCTGTGCAGGTATAGAGAGCCTTAAGATGCTCAAACGCGTGCGGTTACAGATCCCGGCTACACGTCAAAAGCAAATGTCACTTTTTCTGCCGAGCATCGACCCTCTCGCCCAGATACTGTTTGGCTGTGTCGGGGCGTTCGCTGTTCAACGGAACTCCTTTGTGACGTCGGATGCATTCTGAAAGTTATTTTGAGCAGAAACAATGTCCATTTTTGTGGTTGACGGCCACTTTCCTAAGTTCCATTCCGTTTTCTTGTGACTCAGTTAAAGATTCTTTGGATTAACCATGATAAGGGCCGGCTTTCAAACCTAATTACTGACACAAATACGTCTGTAGCGCTCAAAAACTCAGACGTCGGCGGTTGAATGCTTCGTTTCGGAAGCTTTGTTTCGTAATTCCTTTATCAGATAGTTCCTGATTTAAATCTAAATTATGCCCATTTTAGACTATGTCAAAGGAAAATGTCTCGTGTTTGGCCAACATTTAGCTTTTGAGAACTCTGACTTCTTTTACTAGCTGAGAAACAGCCTTGAAGTAAAACGTGTTTGCGCTCCTCAAAGTAAGGGATGAAGAAAATGTTGGCATTGATACATATACTGAGGCAATGAATGGGATCTAATATCAAAAGGTTTCAAATGATACCCAGCCTTCACCAGAATACCCGCTGACAGCAACCCCGGTAGTGCTTTTCAAGTGAGACGCACCGAATGCTGCCGTGTGCTCAGTTCTTGGAAAAAAGAAATAATCAATACATTTCACCCAATATCAATGCATCGGGAGGCCGCATTGCATGCTGGTCTATTGAAGCCACTGTCAGTGGGGTACATCTGCCTCAGTGAATGTTACTGTCGAACATCAGTGAACAGCGAGGCCAGAAAGACACCTGCGCTCTTGGACTGTAAGGAGCACGCTCACGTTTTTCTGTTATTAAACGCCACTGCCAATACGGCGCGTCGACGTGAAAATGCTGCAAAACACCAACGTGTGTTTGCCTAGGGATTTGTCGCGAGGCTGATGGTTCTCCTCACACACACACACACGCGTTTTGTCCCATTCGCTACATGCATACTCCACATTAGCCATCAGCCTTATTCCAACGCGTTTTCTTCCGGGCCACGGCTGTCTTCGGTTCATTTCCACACAGTGTGCAAGCTAGATCACTAGATTGTCTCAGACGGGTTTCTCCACGACAGTCAACGTCGTTAGAGCCGGCACGATTAGAGACAACGACTTAAATAGCAGAATGCATGGAGCCAGTCAACTCCCTCTGCTGCTCCCAGCTGCTTCTCTAACCGCCACATGATGCCTTGGCTCTGTGGCCTGCTGCTCAGACACCCGCATATGGAGGAAACCTGTTATAGGAACCTACCATTGCCATTCCACTGCTTCGGCAGCAGTATGAGCTTTCGAGTTGGGTGGTGGCTGGCAGAGTTAAAGGATTTCTGCTCGATTTATTCAGTGGTACGGTTTTAAATATAGACGCGAGGCGCTCCAATGCACTATTGAACTTCTGAATAAAGGCTAAATGGACTTGAGAGCTAAATGGAATTGGGAGAGATTAAGGGGGGGGTGGGGGGGGATTAAAAATGGAAAATGTTGAGCAGGATATGAGAGAAAAGCCACGCTCGCTGGTGCTCTCATGCCTCGCCTGCGCTCCAGATGTAAATGAGCGAGTGTGATTCTTTTCAGAGGAAATGAAGCCGCACTTGGCGACCAGTAACCGACTTTACACATTTCGAGCAAACACAAAGACGAGCCGTGGCAGGTGGAAGTGGCAGGCCGATATGGGACAGCGCGTGATGCTATCGGCGCGATAGGATCTGTGTTCCTCCGGCTCCTTGGAGCAAGACAAACAACTCCTGCTAATTGAATTCCGTTGTAGAAGCACCCCTAGGACGGACAGCTCCACGGGCCCCCACGTTCTGACAAGCTTCCGTGCAAGTGTGTCGCTTTCCCACATCACTTCCTTCCCTGATCTCGCTTTCGCAACAATGACCCGGCGGCACACGCCTGGCTCGTAAACGTAAAATGAAGCTGATGGATCGCGCAAAACTCTCGAAGCAGTGAATCCGCCGGGCTTCTGACCTAGCAGAGTGAAGAGAAAACCAGCAGTCGTGATGTGGCGATGCTGGAGGGATTGCAGGCGTTCAGAGGCGATCATATGATCTGTAGCTCTGCTCTCACATGTCGGGCGTACGGCCCCCGCCAGCCCGGTCGACATTTACTCATCCGTAACAATAACTTCATTTGAGCCTTGCGTCACAACTCAGCCACCAACTGGAGGGCGGGGTGGGTGGGGTGGGGGGGGGGGCTTACAGAGAGAGAGAAGAGAGACACATTTCATCCCTCTCCACTGGAAGCGTGGCACAAATGACAACTGTTGTTGCCGTCTTTCGGACCTCTGAGGTTCTGGTGTGACGCAGGGCGCCGAGGAGCGGCTGACTGTAACGCACGAGCCCGGGCCACCTGAACCCCCCCCCCCCCACAAACTTTAGCTAATGAGACGGGTTGGGGGCTACATTTAGGCATTCATGTGAAAACGCTGAAATCTACCGGGCTCTATTTTAACTCAAAGATCGATCTCTCCACACAGACACTGACAATCATTTTTGACCCGCAAACTAGAACTCTTTTTGTGTAAAATGTGGGACAAACTGTAAATCTAAGAAAGCTGTGTGTACTTGGCATATCCACTATCCATGCAGACACGCACATAACTTACCTCCGTATATAACTTATTACATACTGATTTTATTCTAGCATTCTTTGCACAGCACACCACCAACCAGAACACGACCGCGTATGTACTGGATGACTGTCTAGTTGGTGTCATTGCCCCCCCCCCATTTGTTGAAATTTTATAAACTAAACTACTTCATTAAAAAAGAAATATCAATAGATGAATTGAAAATGAAACTAATGATTAATTGCAGATATTAGCCCTGAATTCAAATGTGATTCACCTCGAACCCTTTTGTGTCTACCCAGCAAAGGTAAAGTGCTCCCATAATTCATGTTTGCTGTCGGGAAAGTGTGTAATTCTTAAGTAACAGAGATTGGGGGTTACATAAAGTTGCAAAATGACGAGGATTAAGAGCTTTACCGAGGGCGCTGCCAGCTCGCTGCGCTGAATACCAGACAGGGACCAGGTCCAACACTGTTCCAAATGGCTCCTGCCACCGGGCGTGCTGCGACAGTAACCACGGTGACATTAGGTGGTCCCTGAAAGCACACCTGGACTTCCCAGCAGCGATATGCCCCCTCCCTCAGGTGGGCCCACAGATAGGTCACAGTGCCGTGGCACAGACTGCACTACGGTACAAGCCACCAGCATGAATCCAAGCCACGGGAAAGGGATGAAAGGGGGTCACATTCACCGAGTCTGAGCAAAGAGCAGCGGCTATCCTCGCCTCGCCGATGTACACCAAAACACACATTGGGACAGACGTGCAGGATCACTTTCCTTCTAGTGTGTGCAGTGGGAGGGGTGCACAAGAACAATCAGTGACCCTATTCCACACCAAACACAAATCCCTTGTTCCATGGCCTGATGGCTTTTTTGCTTCGCTCTTGTAACAGTCTAATATAATGGCTATACTGTACAGCTAAGTATATAATACCTTCAGCTCTTCAAGCCCATAGAAATGCTTCAAAATCAAACAATCTGGGAAGAGAAAAACACTCTGATGGCCATAACCTGTGGCGAGTGGGCCCAAGTAGACATTAGGCTCGGGCCGATTGTCAATTAAATTGAGAACTTCCGATGGACCGAATCAGTCGGGCAATGGCGATCCAGCTGCCAGTGCATACAAAACGTACATAAAGAAGCCGTTCGTGTTTCCTCTTGCATGCTGTGTTTTATTTGGAGTCATTCTGTAGGTAGCCGGCCACGCGCTTGCAATTCTTTTACCTAGCAGCGCTGCAAACAATGACAAAAGACGTGGTGTGACGACGCAGCGAAGTGGCGTGGGATCATGGGAGTTGTTGTCTTCGCCACCTTTGGCGTCATTGCAGTCAGCTTCTCCCGGTTCAGGATTCCTCCGGTGTTCGTCGTTCAGGAGGTTTTTTTTAGCGGGAGCCGAATGATCCGCAGAGGCCCCCCCCCCAAACCCCCCTCTCCAAAACAAATGAAAACGCGGAGTGAAGCAGCCTCACGTGAAAAAAATCAAGTGTTTCGACCGACGCCGTACATCCCGGAGGGGCTGCGAGCCGAGCTGCCGCTGACGTTTGCTCAGCTTGTTGCTCTGACGACTAAAATCCTTCATCCGGTTAATATACATACTTTAAAACAGGGCCGAGATCTAAAGAGTGCATCATAAAAATGTGGTTTAACACCTGGACAAAAAGTACATTGTATGACCGCTTCTGGGGAGGACGGGGGATATGACGCCATTGACCTTGATTCAAATTAGGGATTTCCCTGGGTTTGAAAATTGCTGGAAACATTTGGGATAACTCATCAAAATATATAACATAGGCCTGCGCTCTTTTAGAACGCGGAAAAGTGACATCTTATGCCTTTAAGGTGGGCCTTGCTCTCTTTCACCATCCTGGGTCTTGAAGGGAGGTTAACCCTAATCCAAATCTAGCTCGAATTCAAATACATTTTTTTTATCATGACAGCTTTTGGGCCCCCCTGACAGATTATTCTGGCCATAATTAGGTAATCCAGTAATGAAAACACACAAGCAACCACAAGTCCGTGGCATCAAAAAACAAAACAAAAAAACAGCTTGCAGACGGAAGTTCATTACTGGGACTACTTATCAAAATGATGAGAGCACAAAGTCAGTGTGTGACGGGGCGAACTGTGATTAGGGGCGCAGTGCTTTGGCAGCGTTTCACCACAGTGTCGGAGGACGAGAAGCTGTTTTAAAGCTGTCTGTCTCACTGGGCCCACATGCTAAACACACGGGATGTTTGTCTCATCCTGCTGTATAGCATGCAGAATTAAAAAAAGGAGCAGCCCTTAGCTCATCCTGAGCCCCTTTTCTTTTTTTTTATGCAAAAAAAAAAGACATCTGCAATACAGAACTGCACTGCAGAAACGCCAGATTTAACACAAGCATGGAAGTGAGGATTCTTTTGATTTAATATCTGTGATTTTCCAATTTGGTCTGGACTAATGCTGACCCGCCAACAGCCATCAAATGATTAGGATTTGTATAATCCAGATCCTCAGACCTTGTGCTGCGCGCTCACGTTCTCTGCACACACGGCTTCTACAAAAAAACAATGCCATTTCGTAAAGCCCACTGGTTTTACTGCGCTTGGTTTCCGAGACTACTACCTCTCAGCAGAGATTATCCCGGCAGCCCCGGGCAAAAGAGCCATCCTCGAAGCCTTGCGGCGCCTCCACACGCTGCACCTGCAGCACCCTGAACGCAGCAACATCTCATGGTTGTCTTCTTGGCGCGGAAAGCTTACACTTTAGTGGAGCATGCGAGCCGGTCTGCCTGCTGCCGGGCGCTGCTCAAAACCCAAGGAAGCCAGCTTCCGGAGAACAGCAATACTAGTACTTCTGCAGCAGAAGAAACGCAGGGGAAATTACAACTCCACATCACTTTGTAGCGCTTCCAGTTCCTGCAGCTCTCGCGCGAGAGCCACCTGATATAAATTCATTACAAGTGGCACGCCTTGCTGCCTGTCGCATGTGGTAAACAGGGGCTGTTTCATTAGGAAACACTTCTTACAGGGATGTAAGAGAGAAACTGCAGGGCGCCTAATGGCAGGGGCCGGTGATATAATCAGTTGAGTGCAAACACAATGCGTGGAACAAATGGCCAGGTTTAATGGGCCGAAAGGACGGAGGGATGCCCGTCATTGTATTAAAAGGTGACGGGAGAAATTAACCCCAATTACAAAAGGAAAAGGAGGGAGAAACTTCCCTTGCATGGGGACAAGACATGGCAATATGTCTGACTTGTTTGGAGGAGCACGAAGCGGGGATGCAAGTGACAAGCACCATGGTATCCTCCAGAAACCCCAGTGGAACACCAGGAAAGATACAGCGTGGGCAGGTAAGCCTTAAAGTGGTGCCAGCACACATCTTGTGTGGAGGAATGCAACCTGGTCCTCAGAGGTAACGGGGCACCGCGGCTTCCCAGAAGAGCCTAAACGCATCCCGGATAAGAGAGCCGCTGTCAATCATGTGAAGTTGCGCCCTTCATCGGACGCCACCGAGCATCAATAGGAGATGCTGATGGTGATGTTGGGACAAGGGGGGGGGCACGGCAAACAACCCGAGGACCAAAAGCCAATGCGTCAACACGCTTTGAGAACTAAAAGCCTCCCGTTTGACAAAAGAACACACCGCGCATTCTTTCTCTTTTGCCGCTGACCGTGGCTAACCTGCTGGCCGTTAGCTTCGGGCGCTGGTTCTTCACTCCAGTTGACACACGGTGGATGTAGGCTGGTGTATGCCACGGAACACATCACACACACGCGCGCGCGCGCGCACACACACACACACACACACACACAGGGTATCGCATTAAAAAGAGCCGACGCCTCACCCAGACAGCCCTTTTTATTAAAGAGGAGGTGGAGGAAGGTGGCGCTAGCTAACACGCTAAGCGCCTCTGCGTTCCCGAGAAACGTCAATAATAGTAACTTCACAGCTGGAAAAATCAAAGCAATTCATTTGGCTCGTTTCGGTATACGAGCGAGCTGAATGGTGGGCAACACGGGAAAGCAATGTCTCTTACCAGTTCAAACGCGTCTAGTAGTCCGCAGCGCTGTGTTCCATAGCCGTTATAATGGGATTATTTGACAGTAATAAAAGACTGCGCTGCCGTGCGGTGGCCCCGATGTCGACGTGCCGCTCGCCGTAGCCGCCGCTGCGTGTGATGGCGTTCGCTCTGCAGGGCCACAATGAAACGCCTGGCGCCTTCACGTGCTGTCGGAAATGTCGGTGCCAGGTGGAAGTCCCGAAACGCCACGGGCCAACAAAGGGCGGCTGCGAGCTACCGACACGACTTGTGTTAGTGTGTGTGTGTGTGTGTGTGTGTGTGTGTGTGTGTGTGTTTTAGTGTGTAAAAGTCGAGTCGAGATGGGTTGCTTTAAAGCCCGCCAAAATGATTTATCGTAAGTGGTGGGTGTTTAAATTGCAGCCAGTATGACTGTTATTCCCGGTACATTCATTGACACTAATTAGCATTGTTATAAAGCTTTATGCTAATTATTTTACAAATAAAACATCTGTCGCTATTTAAAACTAAGTCTGTCACTTTGGTGATTATGTTGTTGCTTTTATTTCCTCCGGGGGGGAGCACCTATGTGCCGACAACTCCGAGTATAGCTTTTACGAGCACGTGAAGAGAGCACAGTGGGTCCGTCCATTGACTGACGGGAACTGCCGTCCAATCAGAGGATGGCGTAGGGCGGTGCGGGCGGGGACAGGGATGGAAGCGGTTAGTGTGCCATGTGTAAACATACTTCTTCGATGAAGATGCCTTGTAGAAACCTGTGACATAGTTCAGGAGGATTTTATACAGACAGCATTAGCTTTTAAAAGCCGAGTTACATAGGTGATAAAATAACAAATATAGTATGACAAGGTCTCAATAGAAATATAGTACCATAGAAGCTGCCTATTAATTCAGTTTTAATATGATGTGTTAATAGTTAAATTTCTGGTATACATATATATATATATATATATATATACACACACACACATTTAACTTTGAATTCTAATCAAGTGACAGCTGTATGAACTGCAGTGTCTGTTGACTTAACGTTGGAGCGCCATCTGCTGTCTACACGTAGAACAGCACTTTAGTGAAAACTGATTTTAATCGCCTCTTTATCTATTTCCCTTCAGTTGCTGTCCTTGCCCACTGTCCAGGGTGTACCCCGCCTAAGGCCCACAGTCACTGGGATAGGCTCCAGTCACCTGCGACCCCTAACGGGAACAAGCGGTAGAAGATGGATGGATGGATGCTGTTCTTGTTGCTGGAAGTCGGCCCACACTATGGTTTCTGAACGTAAAATGGGCTGAATGTTTTTGGGGGCATCTACCTTCGAGAGGTCCTTCTGCCCCCGGTAAGAGCAACATAGAAAGAGCAGGCCTACAAATGGAAATGAAGTCTTTTTTCACATTTAATTCTTTTTTAAATGTTTTTCATTAGTTGGCCCATGTTTAAGATTAGGTTGTGTTGGCTTGAACATCTTCTCCACAATTGTTACACAGAGTACCTCACAATTACCCCCTACTCCTCAATAAATAGTATGGGTCATCCTGCCTTAAAAAGCCCCTAAACTTACCGTATTTGTTTAGTTTGGGTGTCAGAGGGGTGTTTTATTGTCAAATTGTGGTGTAAATGCTGTCCCACCCCCACCTTTTTTTTTTACCTTCATCAAAAATAATGCTGCCTTACTCGAGACCCTCTTGTAACTGACGTGCCAGCAGTTGCCATCTGATGTCGGCCGGCCGGCCGGTCGGCTTCCCACAACTCGCAACCTGCAGCTGTTCCCATTTGTTTCCCGCTGACGTGTTACGTGCATGCCAACATTATCCGCTGAAATAATGGACCTCGGCAGCCTCGTCCCTGTTACGCCTGCACGTGATATGGTAGGAAGGAATTGGAACAGGGTCGGCAGTCACTATTTCTGCATGTTCTGACTGTAATTATATGGTTCTAACTGAGTATTCTAAAATCAAAACTCAGTCACCCACACACTACATCCAGTGCAACTTGGTATTATATTATTCTCATGTCATTTTCTTTGATGGGTTTATTAATGTTTTGTTCACCTTTTTGCCAGATAACACATCAAATCTTTGCCGCAAACGTTAACACTGAGGACCTACCTGTACCGCGAATACAATACCAGAATCAGTAGGCAATTTTGAGGGGGGATGCCATCCCCCTTGCTGGCAAATTGACCAAAAATGAATCCCCCTTGTTAACCTGCCATCCCCCCATTCTCCATCCCCTAGTAGCAGAGAGAGTGCAGGGGCAGAGGGGTTGTTTAGTTGAATATGTTACTCTAGTCTGCCTGACCCAAGTTAGAATAGTTAGCAAGTTAGAATCAATGGGCCCCGACCGTGACTCTGAAATGTCAGTAGCCGAACTGCGCTGTGTGTGGATAAATCCTTGCTGCTGTCCGTGGTGCTGAAGTAGCGGGTGGATTTGTAATTGCGCCTTTTTTCCTCTCAGTCCTGCCTATAATATTCTCCAAACAATATACTATAAATACTCAGTTCTATACTATATAGTAGTGTCACCTTCATGATCAAAGTGCAAGTAGCAACGCGTGGTCGTGAGGTGCTCCCACCGGGCCCCCCCACCGGTTAAAAATGAACACATCGCCTGACTGGACTGACCACAATGTAGACAGAACTGTATACACCCAGTCTCATGGACACATTTTCAGTCCATCAAAACAGCCTATTAATGTGACAGTGTCTAAACGAAATGCGAACTGCCAGCAAAGACACATAATTCTCCTGCAACTACTGAAATCAAACACCAGATTCCTTATATTCCTTATATTTTGGATTTGAGGCGTGGCACCGCCTGATGTGCTTTGCTTCCCTGTCAAAAGTCTTGTCTACGTCGTACTTAAAAGTTTTTTTGACTGGCGGGACAAGTCTTGCTCACCTACATTTTGATTGCCTTTCTAGCATCAGAGCACATGTCTCTTTATCATTTCTGAGTTAATTACACCCCGTATTTGACAAGGGAAAAAAGGAGCGAGATTATTAGTTATACCTGTTGGACAATGCGATGTCGGTTACACCGGCTTTAAATAAAATAAACACATTAGCTACCGGCCCAGACTTACCTTCTGCTGTCAATTTCTCATAATTCATTTGAGCCTCCTCACACAAGCCACAATCCACTGCTTGTGTAAGGGAAGAGCACTACACACATTCTGCCAACAAATCTTTATTGTACAAATATATTCAATAAAAACACTTCTCACCGCAACCACTTGAGTCACAGACTTTGGCTCTGCAGAATCTCTGTGTGTAAAAAGGTACAAGTATATTGACGCATCAACACAGTAACTTTACATAACATCCAAAAGACAACGTAAGAGCCAAGTCAAACACTGAAATGTTTTTACTTAAAATAGTACTTCAAGTATTTGTTGATGAACTGTCAGAAAGGATGTAATGCCCATTGTACACCAGCGAGTGTCAGCGGTTCCTTATAGACAGTTCCCGCTGTTGGTCCTTACTGTTGCTTTATGCTCATCAACCCGACTGACTGGGTTTAAGTTGGACATATTGTGCACTTCACATTCTGTGACGACATGAACCACGTACTTGTGCTGTCACCTGAGTGCCAGCGAGCAGAGCTTCCCTGCATCAACATCACTGACTTGACTTTCAAATACTTGTTTGTTTTTTTTGAATCGTCTGAACTTCCTGACACCTAATGTACTCTGCAAGTGTCTATTCCCACTCATCAGATCCCCATGGTGACAAAACACAAAGTACTGGGCATGCATAGAAGTCTGTCTCTGGTAATACTGGTGCCGGGACACTTGGTTTAGTCGGCTTTCACTGGCTGCGCTAAGCTGACGGAAGACATGGAGGGGAGAGATCACCAAACCTCCACGGCCTAGAGAGTCGGCAATGTTCGGCGGGGATGAAGAGGGATTTTGTGTTTATAGACGTTACATGACAGAAATAGACAAGTGAAAACACACAGCGACATACACGAATTAGCAACAGTACCCCCGTGGCTGGCCAGGCTGCGCGCGTGCATTCTTTAAACGAGACAGCCGTCCCAACAGAGAAGTGCCGTCTTCGGGAGCGCATCGTCTCAAAGTAAGCTTAAGGCAGTTTGCATAAGAGCTGGCTTTGTGCTCTGGGGCACTGTCACGTTGACACAGGACAGGGACAAACACAAAACGCTTGACACAAAGTTGGAAGAACACTCCCGTCTAAAATCTAAGTCCCCACTGGGGCTCTAAGATTGCCCTTTATAGCAACCAAGGGCCCCAAACCAGCCCCGGGCCGGCGCCCAGACGTATGTGGACAGGGGTGTCCAAGTATCTCTGCACTTTTAAATGAACACTGTCGGGAAAACTGAAGCTGCACTGATTATTATTTTAATGTAAACAGGGTATAAAAACTAAATGTGTAATGTGTCGCCCGTTGAGACACACCCACGTAAAAGTTCCGCCCAAATCTCCCAGCCTTTTCCCCTCCTCCAACACAGTGGTTCGATTTCCGCCCACCATCCCGCTCTCACTATTTCCAGCAGCTGATTTCGGCGCAGGGGGTCGGACACACTGATAATCATAATGCAACATATCGCTCAGCACAAAACTGCAGACGGACAAAGTTGAACAACAAGCTGGTGAACATGGTGGAGCATCTAGCCGCTAAAGCGCTGGACCTTTTCCTCAGGAGTCGATGGGAACTGGACCAAAGCGGAAAGCTAAGTGAATGTTGGACTGACTTCGTCAGGTGGCCGGACACAACTCCAAATAAATGCCAACGTTGCCCCCTGTGTGTCAGCTTTATATAGTAAGGTGATGATAGCTTGTCAATGTTGTGTTTATGGCTTGCCCTAGTGCCCCAAATGAACGACACATTTAATGAATGCAGCTTTATATATCTATAATGGCTCCTCGAGGACTCACGTGTTTAACCTCCACATGCATATGAGGTTTGACTTTGTGAATGTATAACCGTGTCATGGCTGCGTAATGCGTGATTTGCATCTTCATACGTGCTTGTGGTTGCAGTACGTTTCATTCTTAACGTAACATTCAATGGGAGTTGTTTTATCCCTCTGACAAAAAAAAAAAAAAAAAGTATATATAAGCTGGTGATATTCAACACACGGGGACAAAAGCAAAGAAGGTGTATAAGAACAAACGGGTACAAAAGTAGGGAAAAAGGATACGCGCGCGCAATCTGTTGTGTGTGTGTTCAGAGGCTGGGTATCTTGCAAAGACCCACAAAAACAAAGTCCAATCTTGGCTTCCACCGGAAACGTAGACTTGCGAAACACTGACGTGCCGTTGTTGTCCTCAGTCCGTCCTCGTGGGCCCGACCACGTCCGTGTCCCGCCGAGAAGTCTGGAAGACGACTGGCCTCCCGCCGCCATCCTCCTCACTGACAAAGCAAAAAAGATGGAAGCATTTTAAGCGGCTCGCCTTTGGGGCGCGGGCACGGCTCTCGAGCCAGCGCAGAGTTTGGATGAACTTAGGTGCTAAAAAGCTCCATTGCTAACACAGTATGAAAGGCAGTTGGGGGATGTGAAGAGAATACTGCAGCTTACATCCGGTTTCATCCAGTACCATCCATCAGAGGATGCAAAAAAGACCCTGAGTGAAGGAATTTTCTAACAACTACTGAAAGTTGACGTGTTGAAGCATGCCAATAAAATCATACAATCTAAAAAAAAATCCCCCCCAAAAATTCAGTAAATTGGCAAGCCAAGACGTTTTTCTTTGTTATATATTACATTTTGGTTAATTATGGTAAACTCTAACCTCGTTGAGAATAAGGCATTATGATGTCGGGTCACATTAGTGGGGAGTGTCAGACTCTCTGTACACAACGTGTACCACAGGTCTGGACCGCGCGACAATTTCGCTCCCACCGAAGAGACAAATGCACGAACAAATGAAACTGGTGATTTGCCACGCGTTCTCTCAAATGCCCCATAGCGGTCACTTAAAAACACATCTGTTTGTACAAGTGGTTCCCGCATGAGGCCCAGTGGTTCCCAACGCTCGGGCTGCAGGCAGGTACAAGCCCACAGAACTGCAAGGGAACTAGATTCAGCCCAAAGAGCTGAACAATCATTTTAAAACTTTAACGGCTATTAGAGACTATTTTTGCAGTGATTCCCGTGAACTCTGTTATCATCCAATTAGGATGCCTGCCTGCTTGTGCTGCTCACACTGTTGCGACCAGCAAGCTAATACGCAAAAGTTTTGGGGCGGGGGCAGAAAACCTGCGTGCCTAGATACAACGAGGCAAGTGATTTCAATTCTTTGGGTGACCTGACTATTGCGTATATGGTTCTTTTCTGGTTGAATCCAAACTTCTTCTTTTTTTTTGAAAGTGTATTTTTTGGGGCTTTTTCCACCTTTGTATTGAAGAGAGACAGGGAATGCGGGGGAGAGAGAGGGGGGACTGACATGCAGCAAAGGGCCACGGGCTGGAGCCGCTGCTGCGGCGAGGACTGCAGCCTCGTATCGTACATGGCTGAATCCAAACTTAACACAACGCATACTGCATCAATACGCGCCCAATAGCGCATGCAGCGTCGTGTTGCTAAAAACATCAAGTAGTCCCTTATTACAACGGAGGCTGCACTGACCCTTTAAAAAAACAATGGTGTGTCAAACCTGAGGTTGGATCCCTCCACGTCTTCGATGGTGTCCGGCAGCGGCTTATTGGCTGTCTCAGGTAGCAGCAGGGTGAGGGCGGAGCCCAGCAGAGGGCAGAGGCCACACAGAACCATGGGAGCCTGTGGGCTGATGCTCCTCATAAGGTACATCATGGGGGCCAGGACTCCTCCGGTCCGAGCACACATGGAGCTTATGCCGATCCCGTTTTGTCTGCGAGTGACATAGGAGTGAGGAGACAAAGACTTAGGTCAGAACCTAAAAGGCACATCGTCACTGATTCCGCCGAGTCACTTCTCCTGCCGCCATGTCTCCAAGCACGCCCAGGGCCACCAGGGAACTCTATACTGATCTTTATGAGCGGCACGACCGACAGAACGTGCATTCCGTCTTTGCGAGGTTTTGACCTCGTCATTGACAGTGGAATTTGACAACGTACATGAGCGATCGAGCACAAACGTCTGGCGAACGGGTGACAAAATCCCAACAAAAAAAAAACCGCCGACATCGTGCAGCAAGGCCTCTGAGCGTCTTGCCCTTCTGAGCGGGTGAACTTGCGATGCTGACCACCCTCTTGTCGCAATGTTCACCCGCTCAGCAGACGAGGACGTGACTAGCTTTTCGAGCGGGAGACACCGGCTCGCCGAACACCGGCGCTGCCTTTCTTTAGTAGTTCCACTTCCCCTCATTCACTTCCCCTCTGCCCTTAGCATACATAACAGCATGCTGCACGTCGCATGGAGGCCACTCGGATAGCAGGGGGGGCGGGGGATTTAAATGCAGGAACGCACCTGCCCTCGTACCCTTTTCAGCCCAAACTACCACGGATCGACCAGCAGCTGTGGACTCAGCGCTGTGCTGCTTTTTTACAAATCATCAGAAACACCTGCGGACTCATCTCAATGAGGCGAAGGCGTCCTCTGTCGCAATATGTCGGCACTTGACCACCTAACCGTGGATGTATCTGGTATTTTCTTGCACCAAATGCATACCAGCAAAGCATTGTGGGTGATATACACCGCTGAGAGGCCGTCGTTGTACACTCGCTCCCTCAGCGGGTCAGAGGGCTGATCTCACCAAGTTCACTTCTGGTTTTTTTACGAGACAATTGGAACGACACCTGTCACGGCGGCCGGGGGAAGTCAACGAGGGTATGCTGAACGACCAATGGCGCGCAGCCTGGATTTTGGCAAGAGTACCTAGCTGCAGACACAAAATGGTCCGCCAGAGAACCTCCGTCCTCCGCAGCGGATGGTTGGCCTTTTGCGCGTTGTTTTTGCGCGGCAGGCCTTGCTGTAAAACAGCTTTATTCAAAAAGTAGCGATATGGGGCTACTTTGATGAACTTTCTGTATATCAGGCCAGAAATGAGATAAGTATGAGGTTGGAAAAACTTCTGGCACTCAACAGACTTCATTCACCAATTTTGGTGAAACTGGATCCTATTTCATGCGGGAAATATTTTCCGGGTTTCACTCTTGAGGTCCTCCAGCTGCTCCGCCTCAATTCCCGGTGATTTGCGGAGTTGCCTGAAACCAGACAGGAACCATTCACCATAGCTCAAATAGCCATTCAGCTAACGTAGCCGTCGTATTAGCTGACTCTGCCTGGACTCGGAGTCCAGAGTGAGAAGGTTTTTCGGGCCATTCTGCTAGCTGCTCGCTCGAACTGGCTCCGGTTCTGGTGCCCATTCCGCTGCGGGACAGAGCTGACGGATGGTATCCGTGTCAGGGTTTTGGGTTTGTGTTGTGTCAGGTCCTGTTTTACTTTGAAATGTGTCCATTCCCGCTTGTGTCTGTTAGTTTAGCTACCTGTCTATGATTGCTGATTGTCTCCACCTGTATCATTGGTTTCACCCGAGTCTTGTTTCCTCCCCTGCCTGAGGGTATTTAGGTTCCGGGTTTTCCTTTGTTCCGTGTCAGTTCGTCTTCATAGCTGTGTTGGTTCTGTTTCCCTGCCGTTTTGAGTTCCGTCTACCTGCCTGGAACCTGTTTTTCGCCTTTCCACGTTCCATCCATCTGGTTTTAGAGAACCCAACATAAATGGCGGTCGTCGTTTCAGGATCGGTTGAGGACAAACTCTTATATTTAAAGATATGGGACGCCCTCATTATTTGGATTAAACATGCACCTTAATACGGTGTCTTCTACTAAAACCACATATATCAAAATCATTGACCTAGCGGGTCTAGATGTGTGTCAGGCCGCAAATAAGAACATCAACACTGCTGCTCTTCAGTCTGATGTTCCAGCATCTGGTTTGTATCTATTGTTCTGGAAAACAACATATGGAATATATCAGACAAACAGGGGCCCGGACCGAAATATAATACACTGCCTCGAACTGACGCCGTGTATAACATGGTTTGTTTTAGTTCATGTCTTTTAAATGTGGATTATATTTAAATCATTTACGACTCGCATTTCTTTAGATTCAAAGAATCCCAAAAGGGTCTTATTTCATGTCTGATACTCCCAGCAGGATAGGGTTTTTCCAAAGAAAATCCAATAGAAAGTTGGCAAAAACAGTCCTGCAAGACTTCTGCTACAGTGCTCAAAGAAACTGTAAGCCTTTTGTAAACAGGCGCTCATTCTCCAGAGGAACCGCTTGTCTTTCCTCTGTCATGAGCCGACGTTTGCTGATATAACATCCCAAATATCTGCATCAGCTGTACTGTGCTCTGTGTTCATGTTATCTTGTGCTCCGAGGGAGTCCAACTCTTTGTCACCTCATCTTTAAGAGCAGCTGCTTTGTGGCGACCGATGGTGTCCGAGTAACACACAAGATAAGAGACCAGGGGTGCTCCATGATACACGGATGCCATTGAAGTATAGCCTGCTGATTGCTTTGAGTCATCCTACCTCAATAACGTCTTAATCACAGCTGGCTTTATGTCCCAATGAGCACCTGAAGGAGTCATAAACCACAGAAAATCCCTGTCACAGGTCGGGCAGGGACACTGCCCGCCAGAAAAGGTTTGGTTTCAAGTCAAAGCTGCTAAATCGCATCAAGTGTGGCGCAGGGAACCTCGGTGGGAAGCAAGACCTTTTTAAGTCAGGAACACACAGAGGTGTCTGGGAGGGAAACACTCACCTGACAACAGTAGGGAACACCTCAGCTGAGTAGATGTAAATAATGGAAAGGGAGGCGGTGATTCCAAACTTCCCAATCATGGCCAGCACAGTTTTAATGACAGACAGGTCTAGAGGGATAGGTCAAAGAAAAGTAAGGGAACAGCTTCTTACAGACTGGAAACATGGCGACGTGGAATGTGAACACTAACTGATTTCCCACCACCCGAGCGTATGTTGATAAAACGAGAGCGGTCACAAGCCAGAACGATAATGCACCGCCGAGGTGGCCTACAGTACGCGGCCGAGCTGTGCATGTGTGTTACATACCGCTGGGGATGAAGACGGTCAGCAGGCACGCTGTGCCACCCACAGCCAGGAAAGCCAGCTGGGAGATCTTGCGGGAGCGGTTGAGGGTGAACAGGGTGATGGTGCGTGCAGGCATCTCGACCAGGCCAAAGACCATCTGGGTCAGATAGATGTTCATTCCAAAGTCAGAAATATTGAGAGACAGGCCGTAGTACACGAGCACGTTGACAAACCTGAGACAGATGGGGGGGAAAAACACCACTTTGGAGGACAAGTTTAATGCCCACCACATACAGTAGTTACCGTCGTCATATAACCAACACACTCCCCCTGTATTCAGCAGACCGATAAGACCAAGATCATCATGTTCTACATCTACGCACTTGTCTCAAAGTTAGCGTGTGTGTGTTTTTTGTATCTGATTATAGCATCTTTCAAATGATTCTGATGGCATAGACGTTTTAGTTGGGAGGAAAAATGAAACCACTGTGCATGAAGATTAAACAAATATTTCCAAGAATGACTCCCACCAATTCCATTTTCAAGTCCTACACATAGTGAATGTAATAAACCCTTCTACTTCGCTAAATGAAGCGTGTCCTCGGTGTTCCCCGGGGCCTCCTCCCGGTTGGACATGCCCGGAACACCTCCCCAGGGAGGGATTCGGAATGTCGATGTTAACGATGCTGGAAGGAGGAGAACAGGGAAAGGAGCAGACGGCGACAGAGGAGGCAGAACGATGACTTGAGCGGTTCGTTTAAAGCTCACTGGCAGGTACAGATAGGCAGGCAGGTAGCCAGGCAACAAACAGGTAGCTATAAGACCAACAGGCAGAGAATCCAGAGCCAACATAGTAACTGGGAGGAACTGGCGGAGAACAAAGGAAGGGAACCAGTTTATATGGTAAAAATATTTTTAAATAAAAATGGTTTATAAATCATCTACAAACCTACATTTTCTATAAATTACACAGTTTGTTTAACCCAAAGGTTAAAGCAACAGCTGATATTCGCAGTAGAAAACTCAGGGAGAGGGAGAGAGAGAGAGAGAGAGAGAGAGAGAGAGAGAGACAGAGATAGGACATGCGAGTCCTGCAGTGACAAAAAGATTTGGTAGAAAAAGAAAAAAATTAAACATCTATACCAACAGAAAACTGATTTAAAAGTTTAGCCAAAACAAGAGACCAATTGAGAGTTTGAATGTTTGTCTGACCCCACAGTGTCCAATCACGGCTTGAGAGGGGAGCCGACGCTCACAGCCTCAGACTGGGTCAGTGTGTGTGTGTGTGTGTGTATATATATATATCTAACCTCTTGTGCGTATATTGTGTGCGTGTGTGTGAGTAAATTAGTCAGCATCTGTGATATTATCACGCTCGTGTCAGCAGCTCCTGAGCCCACGTCTTGATGGCCGAGGTTGTGTGTTGGAGCAGCTGCCACGTTGAGTTGGTGAAGGACAAAGCGTGGCCCTGCAGACACGATACCGACACCTCACCGTTGCAAGAGTCCTGTAGGTTGGTCCATGCTCGTTGTAGCAGTTCAGAAATGTACGCCAGCGCTGGCAGGATGTAGTTATGATGCAGGGAGAGGAGGAGCTCCTTTAAATACGCCAACACCTGGAACACACTGTCTGGTGTGTTGGTGTTCACCCAGTCTATGGCCTGCGGCGCCTTTTCCTTGACCCAGAGAATAAACTGTGTGGTGTTGTCAGAGATGAAGATGGCTGCTGTTTTTGTCTTTTCCAAACCTTGTTCCATTAGTGGCCCCAAAACCCGCACACACTCAGAGTAGTAATGCGGAGTGTTTGTCTCCAACCAGCTGAAGCCCTGTTTGGAGTAGGCTGTTATTTTGCCCCAGGCCTGCTGAGATACGGCTGTGACCCCCGAGCTGCGCAGATGCCTGGCTGTGGTGGAATCTGCGAAGGAGCCCTGGGATCTGATGTCGTGAGCGATGAAGCCGGCAGCAAACACGAGCAGGACCATGAGCAGTTTGGACCAGGGGAACCCATGACCACGCATCTTTACCTGCAGATTCTGGCACAGGTTATTGCACTCCTGAAGGTCCTGAGATTCGACGGTGTCTCTCATCTCCTCATTGGTCACTTTAAAAGACTGGATCGTTTCTTCGAGGTTCTTCCGGAGCTTTGGTGGCAGGATATTCCAGGACTTCAATAAATGGTTCAGCAGCAGACTGGACTGGGGTAAGTGTTTGGTATAGAGCTGCCTCCACACTCCCAGACTCTGTACATCCACACACAAACACTCCGTCATACTGCTGAGCAGCTCTCTCTTCATGTCATCTGGACAGTGCGGCGTGGCTCTGGACAGAAATGATGGCAGGTACGTGTGTAACGTGCTCTCGGGTTTGGCTCCAAATGCGAGGGCCTTCAGTCGAGGGTACAGACGCCTCAGCTGCTCCTGCAGACTTGATGACAGGGCATTCTTGGGCATGAAGGCGAAATCCAGTAAAGGAAAGAACTCTTTAGGACCCATGATGCCAAACCCCTTTGTCAGGTTTGCATGGAGTAGGAGAAGTCGCTCCAGATATGCAATGGCATATGAAGACAAGGACTTCACTCCCAGCACAGGAAGCATGATACCCAGCCACACTCTTAGTCCCTGGCTGAGGTCATGAAATCCAGCTTGCCCAAGAGCCCACATGATGGTCAGACACTTCACTGGACGATTCTGAACCGACCGCAATAACTCCAAATACTCTGGCAGGTTTTGGGTGGCTATTCTGGGTTTGTCCTGTAGGATTGCCTGGATGCAAACTCTGTAGCCATGCAGAGGTTCGCCTGACTGTCTGTCCAGCTCCCTGAGCATAGTATAAACACAGTGGTCGAAGAAATCTGGCAGGATGTCACTGCAGCGTCCGATGAGGCCTTTGATCACGCCCTTCAGCTCTTTTCCTGTAAGGCAGTATGGGTAGTCGTGAGCATAGCTGCTGAGTGTGGGCTCAGTCTCTGGTGCAGTCAGATTGAGGTTGAGGTATCCTGCCAGGTCTTTGACCCACACTGATGGGTTTTCTGGGAACAGGGTCTGACTGCGAGCCAACTGCTGCTTCAGGTCCCCAACATCCAAAGCTTTGAAGGCTTCCTCGAGGGTCTTGTGAGTTGCGTGGGTGATTGTATTGCTGGAGTGTGATTTCTTGGATGGTTTACTTGATGAGGGCTTCTTATTTTCAGCCTCGGCTGGTGGTGGAACCTGCTCCTTGTTCTGTTTCTTTCCCGTCTTCTCAAAGCCGTCATACAGAGTCTCAGACATCTTCAAGAGTGGTCTGGACGGCTGGTTAGATTCGCCCAGTGCTTTCCTTCCCCCGCTGCTGGTTTTCTTGTCCGCGGGGTTCTTCCCGCCTCCAGAACTGCTATTTTTCTTCCCTTTCTTCACTACCTCCCATTTGCCGGCGGATCCATTATTTGAAGCCATGTCTCCGGTCCAGATTGGGTGTTATTATTTCGGGGTAGCGTGACTTTTCTGGCTACTTCCTCCCCGCTGAATGAAACTGAACGACGGGACGCTCGCTCAACCGCTCGGATCCTATATATGGTGAGTGGCTGATGCGGGGATGAGTCACAGGGGAGGAGTGGGTTGAGGAGGGAGCGTGGTACCCGGTGTGTAGATCTCGGGGGCCGCCGGGTCATGAAAAAAGGAGGGGAAAATGGGTTATTGCAGGGCAGGAGAGAGTGGCTGCACGTGGGCGTGTGAAGCACACTGACAATCCATCCGAAACGAAGGGATGCTTTTTTTTTTTTGTTAAACGGCCCGCATCAAAATTTCGGAGTATTGCCAACAGTGGAAAATCAGCGTGCATGTAAAACGAAGTCGCTCCTGCTGTGGGCGGGGTGGGTGCAGCCAACTGCGCGTTGCACACAAACCAACTAGCCAACAGTTTGCAAGGGCGGGCGAGGGATGCGCAAAAGAGAAGGCCACGTTTCTGGCCGGAAAGGAGACAAACATTGACTTTTTAAACATTATTAAACGACGAACCACGGCAGCGGCACAACTGCGGTTTGAAAAGGAGGGAAATTCCCCCGCCGGGCGTAGCCGTAGGACGTACGCCGTTACGTTAATCTGAGTATGCACGGCTGCATGTAAACGGGAACATTAGTGGAATATTCATTTATATTAGCCATGTAAAGAGCTTAGTAGGAATATTGTCTTTTTTCTTAATAACAAAAGCTTGTGCGCCGTCAGTTCCTGTTTTATTTTGCAATATGTCGGTTCCCTCGAGTGTCCGTTAGTTTTGCTTCCTGTCTATGATTGAGCTGATTGTCTGCACCTGTATCGCTGGTTTCACCTGTGTCTCGGTTTAGCCCCTGCCTGAGGATATTTTAGCCGCGGTTTCCCCTTTTGTTTCGGTTTTTGATTTCGCATTTCTGTTCCCTGATGCATGTTGGCTCTGTCTCGCCTGCCTGCCTGTGCCTGTTTGCCGCCTGCCTGTAAGTCAGGAAATAAACGTTCAAGTCGTCATCCTCCGACAGATGTTTGATTGCCCCAACTTTCTTTTCCTTTTTTCTTCGTCTCTTTTTCTGTTTTATTTAGTAACAAACCGTAGCGCTTGTTTTTGGGTGACCGGGGACGGATGTGCGAATGCAGGGCTTTTATTTTGGGGGGCCTTTCTGTTTGTACCATTTGTAAGATGACTTAAATATGAATAAAATACTCCCCCCCCCCCCCCCCCAAAAAAAAACAAAAAACAACTTTCTCCACAACAACTAAAAAAGACACACCCAGGGGGGGAGAA